>CAWUFW010004093.1:1200000-1630313 GCA_963921515.1 Calotriton arnoldi
GCTTCCTCCCTTTGCCTCGCTTGTGCATCTGAGCAGGGTGGCCCCTCGGCTACTGGTGGCAGGTTGTTCTGCTGCTTATGAGTGGTGTCTCCGATGCTCCCCCATTGAGTATTGCAGAGGTTTAGTCGCTGTTTCTTCTTGCAAGTTTCAGGGCATTTGTGTGCTGCTGACTCCTAAGTCCTGTGGCCCTGTGTGGTGTTTAGCATCTGCTTGAGGTGCGGCAGACTCACCGAGGGCAGGGATTCATCTATGCTGCCTGGCTGGAGGTCTGTGGTGCCTTCCTCTGGCCGGAATGGGCGTTTCTGGGTTGCTGGGGTTTAAGTGTCTCCTCGACGCCCAGCTGATCAGCCTGAGGAGATCTCTGTCTTGGCCAGTGTGGGTGTCCTGCTTGTGGCAGCATGTCTGGGGTCTGCAGGAGTTTTTTTGTATCCACAGACTACCCGGTTACTTTTACAAATGTTGGGTGTTTCTCTTTTTGTGTGTAGAGGCACTCAGGTAGCAGGCCATAGGTTATGGCCTCATTTTTCAGTGCCTGTAGGCGCAAGCTGGCTCCAATTTGCTGCATTACTTGCAGTTGCTGGTGTTTTTGTGGCATGTTTCCTGCTGCGTCAGTGGCTTCCCGGTGCTGGAGGGTCATGGCCATGGTGCTGTATTACGGCTTCTCAGTTGCATGGGCCTTTTGGGCACTACACGGTGGGGTCTTTCTATTTTTTCTATGCCCACTTTAGGCAGACAGTGCCACTGGGGCCCTAGAAGGCTCTGTATGTCGCTGATTAGTTGTTCGATGGACTAGACAGCTGCCTCTATGTGGGCTGTGCGTTGTTTTGGGAATTTTGCTTCTTCTCTTCACTTCACCTTGGAGATTACGGTGGTCTTTTTCATTGTTTATCAGTGGTTCTCTATTTGGATTTTGGATTGGACTTATAGCAACTCTTTGCACCTATGGTGGATTATGTCCTCTTCATGCCTGTCGAGGATGGCAGGGTATCTTCCTCTGTGTTGGGTGTTTATGGGATCCATTGGGCCTGGTAAGAGTCCCTTCTGGCCTAGTTGGTTGGGTCTTGGACTCTCACTCTGGTGGTTTATTGTTCTAGTCTTGGTTTCTACATGATTTTGGCCTTGCTCATTCGCCCTGCGGATTGAGGTGGTTGGTGGTTCATGCCTACCTGTGCTGTGGGCTATTTGGGCCCTCTTTATGTTGTTCATAGGCCCCTATATTGCTCTACAGCTATTTTTGCTGTTGTCTTTTGGCTACATGCTTCCTGTGCTGCAAGGCCTTCTATGGTTCGGATTTCATTAACATGCTTCCAGCCGGTGTTGGTTCTGCCGCACCTTCGCTATTCTGTGGCATTCTTGCCCTTCAGGTTGCGGACCTTACTGCAGGTTTTATCCATTGTCTCACCGGGAGATGTTGGAGTGGAGTTGTGTTACCCTGCTGTTCTGTGCTGTCCTCACAGTCAGTCTTTGGTGCCTTGCTCCCTGTCCTTTTGGGATGTGGGCTCCGGTGTCCAGCTGTGCTGCGCGGTCTGCTCTACAGGTCTCTGGGGCCTTTCTCCAAGGTATTCCTTGATTTTGGCATATCTTCTCAGGGTTTCTTTGGGACTGCATTTTGGTTGCAGTAGGCACATTCTGCTGGTGTCGCCAGGAGTCTTCATGACTACGATTGTTCTTCTGGTTCATGTTTTCATTGTGGCCAGGTTCTGGGCATTTTTGCATTTCAGTCTCAGGGCTGTTTCAGTGTTGGTCGCATCTGTGGTCTGTTGTTGGCACCTGTTCAAACGGTGGCTCTCTGGATGGCGGTGCAAGCATTCTGACTGCCTTAGTATCCTGGGAGCCCCATGGTTTGGTGGCCCCTCACTGTCCTCATACGGGTCTTTTGGCTTTGTTGGGTTCCTTTGGCCCAGAATTGGTCTTGCCTTCTTCCTGTGGCAGGAGAAATCCGGAGGGTACTGGTCGGATTGCTGCTGCCCTCCTACTTCCTGTGGGCGTGTTCTTATTCCTTCCAGTCCTGGTGTTGCTCTCTTCAGGTGCAAGTGTGTGTGCCTGGGGTCCTGGTCAGGGGGCGTTCTCTGGGTCTGGGGGTTATCAGATGGAGGCGATTCGGGTGGCCGTCCTTTAATTTTAGCCCTTGGCTGAGAGGCATAGACTTCTTCTTTTGGTTGGCATACTATTACTGGCAGCGTTCGGGGGAGGCTCCTCTGCTTACCGGTTTTCTGAATAGGGGTGCCAGCTCGTTTTGCTGAATAGGGGGTCCCAGCTCGTTTGTCTACGGCTCTGCACACTTCTGGACGCCTGTCTTCTGTTGAATCTTACTTGCAGCCCTGGCGTTACTTGACAAGTGGTGTCAGGGTACTGGTTTGGACCCCACTTCTTCTGCTTTCTTTGCTGTGATGGTGTTTTCACAAGCCGGTGCTTCATTGGGGCCGCATGTGAGCCACCCTTCGGCTTCAATGGGCTGCTTTGGAGGCTTTTGGAGTTTCTTGGTCCACTCTGGCAGATATGGAAATTTTGGGGGGTCGTTTTTTTATGGGTTTGGAGTCTGTTCTTCCTTCTCCTTGGCTGCTTTCTTTTTTTGGGTTCTATCTTTGGTTTTGGGGGGATGATGGATCCTCTGTTTGAGCCACTGGTCTCCGTTGAGGTCTGGCTGTTGTCCTTTTCAACGTTCTTTTTGTTGGCTGTTTCTTCGGTTAGGTGCTTGTATGAGCTGGGAGATTTATCTTTCATGCCTCCTTTTTGTCAGGAATTTGATGATAGAATGTTGAGCGCCTCTACTCTCTTTTCGTTTTAGGGTTGATTGCCGGTTTCATATGGACCCGGAGTTGGTTGTGCCCTCCTTTTTTGAGTTTCCTTCTTCTGGGACCTGTAAGCGGCTGCATTATCTGGTTGTCGGGAGGTCTCTTATTGTTTCTTTGGATAGGTCAGCTCCTATCCGGTTTTCCGATTCCCTGTTGTGTTTTTTGCCCCTGTGACCGAGGGGTTGAAGCCTTTCACTTCCTCTTGGAGTCGGTGAGTTTGGCCATTGGTTCTCTGGCATCCTGGACTTCAGGTCAGGTTTTTCCTTTAGGGGTTCAGGGTCTATGTCTGCCTCATGGGCTGAGTTGCAGGGGGCATCCATTGCTGTGTTCTGCACAGCAGCCCCCTGCTCATCCCCTCTGCCTTTTGCCTCTCCTTTTTGTATTGTTCACTGTCAGAGGTGTTTGGGGCTAAGGTGTTGGCCACTATGAGATCTAATAAGTGTTTCATTACTTTGTCTTTTGTGTTTCATGGGCATGGGTTTGTGCATTACCTTTTTGGATGTCCTGTTTGGCTTTGTACATCTCAATGTCGTAATGAAGGGAAGCGATAATGAGATAATCCTTCAATTACGTGCGGGTAATTGCATTACCCTGAGTCGTGTTCCCTCGCTTCTATTCATTACATCCCTCCCTTTCTCCCATGTGGTCCAGGCCAACCAAAAATGGAGTTGTGTCGGGTTGTGTGTGGTATATACAAGAGTAGTGGAGGGGGAAGGGTCTTTTTATTTCATGGAAAACTCACGTGGTATGGGTGTCTGGTGAGGCAGGATTTCCTCAATGTCATAATGAATAGAAGCGAGGGAAGACGACTCAGAGTAATGCAATTACCTGTAAGCAATTGAAGCATAGATGATGAGAAAGTCTCTCCTGCTCCTTGATTACACTTGTTTACCTTTGAAAGAGGTAAAAGAAAAACATGTCAAATGGACATAGATAATAAATGTATGTTTTTCAATTTAATTTTCAATCCATCTGTTCATGTGAGATGTCGCTAATGACACACCTCACGTGTAAAGCATCAGTCGGTCCTGGATTTTAGCCAATAGAACTTTGCATTCTGGCACTTGCAGATTTGTTTTTACCATTGTAAGTAGGGGTGTGCGTAACTCGCTTAATTCCATGTACCTTAATCATGTGGGATTACCCAAAAGTTCTGAGAGATTACACAGAATTACACGAGAAGAGTAATGCTACATTTAGCAATATTTTCCAAAATGGGTGGAGGATGCTTTTTGTGCTAGGAAATAGTGCTAAATAGAACATAAAATGAATAATGAGCTAGAACAGCCGCTCCTGCTTGCTAAATATGCACTTGTGGTAGAATTTTCCTCCAATATACCTCCAGCATTAAGTGCAAATTTCGTAGCACAAAATGAACGCTTGGGTCCAAAATGGAGGCAAGGATGCATTTTGTGCTAAAATAGCACTAAATGCAACAGAACATAAATAAAAGCACAAGCAGCCACTCACGCTTGATAAATGTGCCCTTGCAGTAGGATTTTTCCCCCAAATTACTCTTAATTAAGCATGCTGTTGTAATTGCGTTATTATAGGTAATTCTGCATCCAAAAACAATGTGAATTACTGAAATTACTCCGATTACTCTGGTGTAAATTAAATTCTCCTCATGTCTAATTATAAGCATGTTAGTGTGCACACAAACTGGGTGCGATCTACCACTTCAGGAAAACTTTTTCAAGTTCATTAGAAGGGTCAGTCGTCCTGTAATTGGCTATCACTGTTTCTTCTTTCTCATCAGTATGGACCATCCCCGCGCTAAATTCTCCCTTCACTATGTTTTTTCTAAAATAATCTGTGCATCACCCCCATGGCTTTCTTTCCCTGATGTGGCCACATAGTTTTGCGTTTTAGGACGTTCGCTGGCACTTTTCCTCCTCATACCCTTTTTCTGGAGCAGCAGTACTTGTGGCAGCAGCTTCCAAATTGCTTGCTCTTACTTCCTCCATCTGTTGGTATATTTTAAGACCTTTTATTGCAGCTGTTGGCCAAAAAAGAGTTGCTAAGAGTTGGCATTATGACATGCGGAACACTGATTTGTTATTTGTATGGTGCAAAATAATGAGAGGTGTCAAAATATGAGTGTTTTTTTCACAAAATTACACATATTATGCAAAATATATATTACCAGTTTCTCAAGTAACTTTTTATTACTCCGGCATGGCAATAAATTAGCACAGGTCAAAATACCAAGGTAGATCCTTTGTACATCCCCCTCTGGTAATGTGCAGCAACCAATGTTCATTTCAGTGCTCCCCAGACACACTGGGGCCGATTAAGATGTAAGTCAAAGTTGCCTTCGACTGACACCGTCGCGGTCTCAGGACCGACCGAACTCTGGTCGGCAGTTTTGACCACCTGATTACAATGCAACCGAACACTGTTCGGTTGCATACTCCCATTTCTGTATGGAAGCTTGTGCTACGGCCATAAACTGGCCGTAATACAGGCTCCCATGAAGAAATGGGTGCGTGTATAAAACTCTGGGCCCTGTGGCAGGCAGCCCCTGGTGCCTGCCACACAGTGCAGAGATTTACAGCGGGGCACTCTAGGTACCCCCTCGGCCACCAACCATAGGCCACGAAGGCAAGGAGGCCCTGCTAGGGGCACCCAAAGTCGATTTCCGACAGCCTTTCCGTGTCGGAAAGACCAGCACGGAAGGCTGTTGGAAACCGACATTGTAATCCCGACGGCGGAAACGCCGTCCATAGGGGATTACGGTGCAGGTCCGACCGGCCGGAAGACTCCGAGAGCCAGTCGGAACCACGTTGGAATGACTGGCCAGTTGACACTCTGACCGCCGACTTCGTCATTCGGCAGTCAGACCGCAAACTGACTATGTCGGTCGGAAAGCCTCAGACCGCGGTCGGAAAGCTTCCGACTAGCGGTCGGAGACTTTCCGACCGCCATAATAATCGGCCCCACTGTGTGCTCTGTTTAGTTTTCAAATCATGTTTACATTTTCCCTGGAGATTTACTGCCAGAAAGAGCTAGCTAGTAATCTCCCTTGGATTTTGTGTAATTTGATGCAGTTTCATGGAAGCTGTAAATCTGGAAAACACTCATTACATAATTTATTTTCTATTAATGTATAAATCCAAGCAAATGGTAAAATGAGCAGAACTTGGCTTTGTCTTCTGACTCATTATTCGTGCTTGGCTCCGAATGACTGTGTGCATACGAAGCTTTAGGATAACTACCTCAGTCCTTCTCATGATGACCATCTGAGCCTTGGTGAAATATTAAGTGCACCATCTGCACTGAGGGCTATCTCTGCACAGAAAGACTGAAATGCAGTACCTGCTTATATCAATTTAAGGAACTCGCATGTTCTTCACCATTCATCCGCACTCACTCTCATCCAGACAATTCTAGTCACATTTAAAAACAGAATGGGAGGACCCACCGACCTGATCTGAAGATCTCAAGGATTTTTTAGACTTCTCACTGTGAAAATATTCGTTTACAGAAAATTTAGCTCCTTGACAAAATTCAATTGAGAACACAGGGATTTACCTTAACATTTTTCTGTATCCATAGGCTTTTTATTACAGGACCTAACCTGAAATCCTTACTGAAGGATCATCTCAAAGTGAACTTGTTTGGGGTTTTATTGTTTTTTTACCCTAGGTACTTTCTAGTTATTAAGGCCTTTCATTTGGGTTATCATCTGTCTGGACATTCCACTCAACAGAGCCATTTCAAAATCCTTCTTTTATATTGTTTTGGACCTTGCAAGCACATTAGCACACGTCATCCACATGTAGTTCAAATTTATTTCTTCATCCCGTATTTAGAGGAAGTAATACTTTAGGTTAGATGGCAAACACCTGAGATTTTGAGCGAGTAGGTGAAATATCCCAACTCCTTAGCAGGATTGAAGGAATTAAATAAATTAAGACAGGTGTGGGAAACTTTGCACAGAAGCAGGGTCTTACCTACCAGGTACAATGCAGAATTTAGCTCCGGTCGATAGAGTTTCTTCTAATCAGTAATATTCTGCACGGAATTCACATCTCACAATTCGTCTTTAAAAAATGGTCCTTGTACAGGGGTCCCCCCTTGGCTTTTTCTGGGTCTGGGCTAGAGACAGCTTTAACAGTCTCGCAAGCTCATGTAATAATAATTTTAAAAAAACCTAAATAAAAATGACATACATATATACTTACTTACAGTGGCTTTCGGTCACCTCTATTCATCCTTTTATATTGTTCAGCTGTTATTTCGCTTCTGCCCAGGAATTAGGCACATTCCCTGTGTGAAATGCATGATTGTATCGGTTCTTCATGCACCCTGATGTGGTACTTATCCTGAGAGACAAGGAAAAACATGCTAAGGACTCGCAGGACAACTTGTTACTCTTTTTCAATGATGGATAAAAATTCAGAAAATGATGTGTCCAGGGATAGAAGCACTGGCTAAGCCAACACATTCCAAACACTCTTCAACTTTTGAGTAAATTAAAGAGAATCTATTTATGTACTGCATCTACCATAATGCATCTGGGAGAGCTGGTGCTTTTTTATCAAGCAGTGTGCGCCCTACCCCTCTCTAAAAGAGAGAGATGTGGTCAGCCTGAAAGAGTAATATGTATCTGCTGCTTTGCAAACCCTTGACATTCATGAGCGTCATATGTTTCATGAATACTTATTTGAGTGCCTTTATTGAGGCTGGCATTGCATTTGCGGTGTTGTGAAACCTTTCACATTCAATGCCTGAAATAAATCCATTGTGTTGAGGCCTGATCTGAACGAGGTCAGTTATGACAGGGGTCATAACTTGTTATATTGATCCAGTGGAGTCTGAATTCAGGTTTAGGTACATGCACATCGTCCACACCTTAAAACAATAATAGTCAGCACCCTTCTCACAGTCAAATGTCCTAGTCCAAAGTTCCAGTTCCACTTATGACAGGTAATTCACATCAGTCCACTTTCATGATTGGAGTTCAACTGTTATTGTTTACATACTTTGCAAAACCTGACGCAGAACAACCCTGTTTCAGCCACAATATAAAAAGCAAACCCGAAACTCCATATTACATCTCCTCTGAATGGGAGTAAAAGCAGCCGCGGACCAGTGTGGACCTTGCTGTGCTGGAACAGTGAGGTGCAGTCCAAGTTCTATGGCAGACCGAGCATGAAAGCCAACTCTGGGCATACACTGCACACTTAGGACAACTCACTGAAAGAAGCAAAACTCTGATGGACAGAATGCTGAATTCCTCTCTGCTACTGGTGAAACTATTTAGCAGTCACATCTGAAGTGATAGAATCAGTCACTCGAGTTGCCACATTAAGAGTGAAAACCATCAGGATTACATAATAGTTACACAACCAGAAACTGAGACACAGCTGTTGCAAGTGGGCACAGCTTTTCATACGGATTTGTAAATTCTAGAAAGTAGTAAAACAACATTCAGACGTCGGTTTAAAAATCAGAGGGGCATATTCTCAAGGACTTATCGCCAATTTATCGGCACATTAGCGCCGCAAAAGTGGCGATAGACTTTTCGCCCCATTCACAACCTGGTGCAAACTGCCCATATTGCCAGTTTACCAGCGATAGCTGCCGCAAAAAACATCACCACGGATGAGAGAGACAACTAACGCTAATGATATGCAGAGTAGGCGTTCCTGGGCAAAAACACACGAAAACACCACTTCGCGATATTCTCAACGACCAGCCAGATCTGCGATGTGACCCAAAAACAGGCGATAAGGCACGTTAGCAGCAGGGATTTAACCCTTGCCTTCTGCTGGTGCTAAGCAGGACGACAACCTGCAGTAGAAAGGGAGCCCAGCCCAGAGCCACATCGCCAGACCAACACATGTCATGGAGCTACTGATCATGCAGCTCGGAGCCCCAAGAGGCCCACAACACCCACCGCCACCCCCCAGGCCCCGCCCCAGGACCACCCCCCCCCCGGATTACCACTGAGGCAGCGCAGAATGAGACAGCGGTCCTTCCGAAAACGCACCAGCCTCGGAGACTTAACGCCAGAAGGAGTCATTGCCCACTACAGGCTCAAAAGGATGACCATCTTCCGCATTATGACCCACATCACCCACAGGCTGACGGTACCAACACAGCGGAGAACCAACATCCCTCTGCAGACAAAGCTGCTGGCTGTGCTGCACCTGTTGGCCTCTGGTACCTTCCAACCAACAACTGCCAGAGTCGGAGGAGTCTCACAGCCAGCCCTATCAAAGTTCCTCACACCTGTCTTGGATGCCATCATCAGCTTGGTACCCCAGTACCTTCACTTCCCCCACACTGCGCAGGAACAGCTGGAGACCAAGCAAGGCCTCTACGCCATAGCTGGCTTCCCTCACGTGTTGGGGGCAATTGACTGCACACATGTCCAACTTGTGCCCCCTGCTGACACTGCACACAATTACCGCAACAGGAAGCACACGCATTCCATCAATGTGCAGGCAATAGTGGACCACCAGGGACTCTTCACCAACGTCGTCGCCAACTACCCAGGCAGTGTGCATGATTCATACATCTTCCAACAGTCCAACATCAACCAGCGCTTCCAGGATGGCACCTACGGAAATGCACTGCTTGTCGGTAAGTACCAACGGAACACACCACACACCTCAACTCCACAATCAGACAACTCACAACTGTGGGAATGCACACATTACAACATCACATACGACATGCCAACAACATGCCCACCTACCAGACACGACAACACATGGAAATGTGGTAACAGGGGCCAGACATCCAGACAAGCCATCCACGTAATGGCACCTCTGCCACACAATAGCAGGATGTGGTGAGAGGCGGGAACCAAGTATGTGCGAGGGAGGCAAGTGACCCATGAATCAGAATGTACACAATGCCAAGTGTGGAGGGGATGTGCTGGACAGACTTACGTATGCAGAGCACAGACATGTCCATGTGGACATATGCTGCTGGTGTTTGTAGTGTCGTAGACAGTGGGCGCTACCATGTTACCTCAGGCAGTGGGGTAGACCCTGGACATGTAGCCATGTCGTCCCCCCTGTAAGCGTAAGCGGAGTGGGCTGCGGCAGTGTAGGAGTGGCAATCAATAGCCTGGGGCTCAGGGCGTGGTTCACTTCCGGGATGGCCACCAAGGCAACTACTGCATGTGTCTCAGTTCCCGCCATATCCTGACCATAGGCCTACACACACGTGGCTGACCACCTTCAACGGCCAATATCACAGTGTCGTTGTCAGGCTTGTAGACATGCGCAGACAGTCATGACAATGGTGTGTCCTAGGAGTGCAAGTGTTGCAACCGCGCAGCGGAACAAGTAATTCGCTCGGGTGGAGTGAGGAGCAGCTGTGAGGCACCGTACTACACATGGATGCCACTCATTTGCCACATGCAAGACATGTCAGACATGTATCCCAAAGTCCCACACGTCACACACCAATATACTAATAAGCCTGCCAACACAGAATGCCGAACCACCGATTGACACATCTCTCTCCCCTGTCACAGGTGATCAAGGATATGCACTCTGCCCGTGGATGATGACACCCCTCCGAGCCCCGAACACCCAGGCCCATGCGGCCCACATACGCACCAGGGGCATTGTGGAGCGCTCATTTGGCGTGTTGAAGTCACGTTTCAGGTGCCTGGACATCACAGGTGGAAGACTCCTGTACAGCCCGCAAATAGTGTGCAAGATGATCATTGCATTTTGTGTGTTGCACAACATATGTGTACGCACCAATGCCCCATGGATCCAAGTGCCTGATGCACCGGACAATGATGATGAAGATGAGGCAGGTGGACCACACCCCAGAGCAGCAGCAGCTGGAATAGCCCGAAGGGACAATATCATTCACAATTTCTTCACATAGGCACGTCACATGGGGAGTGTCCTTTGCAGTCATGGGACAGGTCAGAGTGACCACAGGCACAGCATGTGCAAATAAATTCATTCCTAGACACATTCCCTGTGTGCATGTCACTCCTCTGCATTGGCACATCGCTTGGACAAGTGTATGTGCAACATTTAGTGCTGACAATTTCACCAATGGCAATTGGATGGTGGGAGTGTCACCTCCGTTATCGGGATCCTGTTTTCTTGCGGACTGAACCGCGTCTTCCTCTTCCTCTTCTTCTCCTTGCCCTTCCCTGGCCCCGAGGTCCCACGCTGGTCCTCCGTGGGGCTTGTGGGGTTTGGGTTGTCCTCTGTACTTGCTCCAGCTCCCTCCATTGTGCTTCGCAGTTGTTATGTCTTTTTTATTTATTTCTGGGTTTTTTGCTGCTCTTATGGTGATTTTACCCACCTGACGTGGGAATTGCAAGCCTGCCGATGCTTGTCGCCGATTTTTCTATCACGGTTGGGTACATCTCAAATGTTTTCACGTTCGAGTTGAGATTTTTATCGCCGTCCCGGTAGTGTTATCGCCGACATTTGCCGCGTTATCGGGGTACTATCGCATGTTACCGCCGTGTTGTGAATGCCACGTTAACACAGGGTTATTTTCCCGCGCTAGACGGCGATATGATGACTTGCGTCAACCTATTTTGGCGATGATTATCGCACGTTCTTGAGAATATCCCCCAGAGTGTAGTTTTGCTACTTCTTTTGTGAAGAGCGCCAGTAATCCCTGGAGGGAGCATGCCCATTTACGTGTGTGGAGATCTGTGTCACAATGGTGGAGATCCCTGTAGAACGTTTGTGAGCATTTACATACTCCTCACATTCCCTTTTCCAGTCTGGCAATCGTTGAATATGTACCCTAGCCTAGTGCTGCCATAAATCCTTTTCCAGGACAGAAAGGGAAAGTTTCCATGGAGTCTGCATGGAAACCTGCGCCAGACACAGCTTTTATGCCAATTACAAATGGAATTCGTGAACTCTAGAAAATAGTAAAACTACACTGTGATTCAGATTTAAAAATCCAAACTCAGTTTTACTATTCTCTTTGTTAATGATCCTCTTACACTCAGGGCCGGCTTTAGCGCTGGTGGCGCCCGGTGCCACAATAATTTTTGGCGCCCCCCCACATCCCCCCTACCACATGACCGCCTCCTTGGATTCTCTCACTACCACCAGGCAAAAGTGCCCCTCATTTCTGCAATCATGTTATTGCTAAAAACAGCATCCTCTTCTTGAGGTCAGCACCCCCTCCACAGGTCCCTGCCCAGTGCGGCCTCACCAGTTGCACTACCCTAAAGCCGGCCCTGCTTACACTGAAGAGAGCAAACACAACTACTGCCCATATGTAGAGGACTTACTGCCTGTGTGCTGCAAGTACAGTTCTAAGCAGCACTGGAAAGAACTGCAAAGAAACTGATCAAACTGCCGCAGCTGGACATGAAAGTGAAAATTAAGCCGGATTGGCTCTATTAACTGAAAGGTGGAACGGGTTTAGTGACAACTGTTATACGGTAATGTTATTTGCCCTTGACTGTCAAAAGTATTTCAGACCCAAAAACGGCATGACAGCAGTCATTCTAGCGACCATCCTACAGTTGAAACCTCCAGCATCGAATTTCCTCATTTATAATCACTTTCTTTCTCAAATATACACTATGACTGATGGCTTTCCTTGAGTATCTGTGAGATCATAGGGCTATTCTGGTTCAGCGAGGTTTCTTTTTTTTATCATTTTAGTGTATATTTCAAGATATTTTATGCTCTCTTTATAACGTGTGTGATATGCCCAGTACTCGTACTTTCTTTTTTTCTTTTTCTTTTTCGCCACATATTAGCCTTTCCGAAGTTGTATTGTTGAGCTGATAAGTTTCAAAGTCCTGTGTTGTACAGTTAATTGTGTGTAGGGAAAGATTTTTGGCACCTGAACTTCTTCTTTCCTGCTAATCGCTTAAATTGTTTTGCATATCATGTTGTCTTAGTTGTTTATCATCATAAAATAAAATGAAAAGGCTTTAATTTTGATGAGTACCATGGAGTTGGGAAACAACAAAAATCTCATTTCAGGTAGCATTAGGCGTAGAGTTTAACAAATTTGCTGAAATTAATTCTGATTATGACGTGGAGAGCTTTAAGTATGACCAAATACATTTTAAACTTGACCTTGGTGTGTTACATCTTTCTCAAATTCTATGTTACATGATCTTTTTTACCGGCCTAACTACAAAAAATGCCACAAAGCTTCCCATCAGTGGCAGGAAACAAAGAGCTTCATCAAAGGAACCTCCACACGGCTGCACTGGTGACGGGCAAACTGTGGTCAGAATTAGACCATTTTCTGGGATTTCCAAATCCGAAGCTTGGTGCTCCATTCAGCTTGTTATCCGTCCAGGAAAGCCTCATTATTCCAATTTTCAATTGAAACCTGTTTTGGAACAAAGCTGGATCAGCAGGATCCCTTAGTGAAATATTTGTCCTCTTTAATAACGGATGGCTTCCTGTTAATCATCCGGAGGGTGGAGCAAGCCCCATTTTCAGCTTGAGCAGCCATGTCATGGCAATGCTTTTCACCTCATTTCTTTTCAGACTGAAAATTAATGAACGATGTGCTCGGACTGAAACAACTGTAGTCCTTCAAGAAAACCTCTTGTACCTGCTCTGTTTTTGCATATATGGAAAGATAACTTGCCTATTTTATGTCCCGCAAAGTGTAACAAAAGGCAACACTTGTGAGGTAGACTAGGGTCTTGCTCACATATGTTTTTTTGTGTACCTATATGTTTCTTAACTGCACAAAATAGACAATTTCATATAGTACATTTCAACTTATTATTGACAAAATGAGTTTTTAGCGAGTATTGCAATTGTAAATGTGCTTTCACAACAGTGGAAAATCGGCCAAAATGGCAGATTTTTAATTTTGGTTGAGAGTAGGAAGCGGGGCATTTCAGGGGTGGGGTGGATATGTAAGATGCAGTTAGCACTCATAGATTCAATAATTTTGTGTTCGTTTGCAAATGTATTGCAGGTGGTTTGAAGCTGGAAATTAATGTAAAAGTACTTCTCTTAAGCATAAGAATACGTTCTTTTTATCAGTGGGAAAATGAAGACAACGCCTAGTGCAAGGGCGCGCGCATGGTGTAGAGCATAGGGTTTGTGCTGGAAGGCACCCTTTCAGTACACAATACAATGCTTTGTTGTATTTTTTTTTTATTGCGTATTCAAACAATACTATGCTTTGCCATAGTTGAACACTTTTATAACTGTGTATGTGTTCTGTGCAGTATATCACACAACAAAACTTAGAAAAGGTATGAGAAAAGAAGGTTTTCTCTAATATTACACCTGCCTCGAGGAAGCAAACATTTGTAGCGCAAATCCATGTCTTCAAATTCTATTGGATATGGATTTGCAGCAAAATTCTTGGGTGGTTGTATAAAACACCCCCTTAATGCAAAGTCGCAAAAAGCACTACTTTACGTTACTTTAGCGCTACTTACTGATGCAAATCAGGGGGATATTCACAAGAACATGCGATAATCTTCGCCAAAATATGTTAACGCAACTTTTCACATCGCCGTCTATCGCGGGAAAATAACTCTGTGTTAACGTCATATTCCAAACACGGCGGTAACATGCGATAGTCTCCCGACAACGCGTCAAATGTCCGCGATAAAATTACCTGGACGGCGATAAAAATCAAAACCCGAAAGTGAAAAAAGTTGCGATGTGCCCAGCTGCGATAAAAAATTCTGCGATAAGCAGCGCCAGGCCTGCAAGTCACACAAGTCAGGCGGGAAAAACCACTATAAAAGCGGCAAACAAAAACACAACCAAGACACAAACAACCGCGAAGCACCATGGAGGTAGCCGGAGCAAGTACAGAGGACAACCAGAACCCCACAAGCCCCACGGAGGACCAGCCTGGGACCATCATTGGGGAGACGGTGGCAGGATTTTGGGGACCGGACACTGCACAACATGACCTGACCTAACAGCAACAGGGTGAGTAACGACCAGGGACAGGGGGGACGGGGGGAGATGGGCACAGTGGCACACATGCACAATCAAGTATAGCACATCTGCGGACAAACCATGCCCAAGAGTCACAACTCAGAACAAGAGACCAATTTACCCAAGTCCGCAACATCTCAGCACTGTATAAGCACAGAAGTGAAAGGCACACCGCCTGAAAGGGATAAGGGCCAGCAAAATCAGAGCTGAAGGGGCAACTCACCCACAATGCAGCACACACACATAAGAATCAGAGCCCCTCAACATTGACAACAATGTGGTACAAACTGCAACATTCACACAACAGAAGAGAAGACACAACTGCTGCCGCTTCTGTGTAGAAAATGGCCATTCGCATGTGGCATAGCAGGAAACTGTGAGATGATAATGTACAAGTACAACCTCACATCCCTGATGGTGCAGAAATGTCAACTGTCCCGCATCAAATTGGCATCTCCTCACAAACAGTCACAATGTACATTGTCATGCAGTCTGTATGTAAACTTGTACAATGCGTGAACATACATGTGAACACAATGTCAATCTGCATCTCCACTGCACATTGCAGAGGGAGAATCAACACCTCCTGCAGAGCAGACCCAACAACACAGCACTGATGATGAAGAGGACCACACCAACATCTACACCGACGCCCTCCAACAGCTCATGGACAGCTCCGGCACCCCACCTCCAGCAGCAGGGCAGCCCAGCTGCATCGATGAGACCCCACCCCCTGCACAGACCGCACAGCAGGAAGCACCCACCACCACAGCTGTCTCCCAGGACCGCCACGACCAACACATAGCATACCAACGCCGTGTGTTCGGGTGCCAGGAGAATATGGCTGACCAACTGCATGTGGGGTCCGAACTCATGTCAGCCAAACTAGATGCCATACGTGGGTGTCTAAGTCCCATCAGGGATGACTTACAGTCCCTAACGGACACCCACTGTCCGCTCCATGCTCTCCAACAATCCATGGCTGACATCGCTGGAGTCATGACTCTGAGCCAAGAACAACAGTCTAGTCAGAGTGGCTCCAGCAATGTCAGCCGGGAGTTGGGACACATAAGGAGAATGATGGAGAGCTTGGAGCGGATGCAGGCGGAAAGAATGTTTGCCACGGCTGCACACCAGTCAGATGTAGCTGTGATCCTCCATGCCCTGCAGATCCTCTTCATGGCATTGCCACCACAAGGCCTGGCGCGGATGAATGCTGCTGCTACTACTCCATCCACATCTCCGCCCCCTGAAGTGTAAGTGCCACACACTGTGGCAGACATTCCACCTCCGGCCCCTGATGTGTCACTGCCACACAGTGATGCAGACAAAACACCACCACCCGCGTGTGAGGCACCGGACACATCAGAGGACGGAGATGATGATGAATCGGGCTTTGTGGTAAGAATGAAGTGGTAGCATTCATCTCCGCCATATTGCCTGTTTCAGCTTGGTTCTGCCCTCTGCATCATGCCCTGGAATAACACCTTCCACTGTCCCCTGATACACTCAGCGACACTCACCTTGGACCTCGACATGGACTGCCATATTTGGATTGGTTACCAATGACACAGCAAGCACACTATGGACTGAAGTCTTCCACTCTCGATGAACTTGTCAATCCCTAAAGGACTCTGGCTGGCCCTCCATGGGGCAACATTGCAAAGTGGGGTTTGCATGGCCCTGTACTGGTCCAGCTTCAACACTCCACTGAATGTGAATAAAACATTCTAATTCGCACAGATGTGTCATGGCTATGCTCAATCAAGTATGAAAGTATGGATGAATGTAGGGACAGTGATTCCACAAAAAGGTACTCTCTGGGTAATGCTATCAGTGCGCATGTATGGCAGTGACCCAGATAGGCAGTGAGACACACATTGTCATTCAAACCAACACTCGTCATAGTTGAATACAAGTGAAGGTGCGTAGACTTTATTAGCATATGCGTGTTAGTACGGGCAAGATTAGTGCCACAACATACAGACCAATGCAGCAGTATGTCAGAATGAGGAACGTTGCCAAGTGCCGCTGACCACTCCGGGGGAATGCCTCACCTTCCACAGGTGTGTGTTGTTCGGCGTTGTTGTCCGCTCATGTATTCGGAGTCCAGGCGAATGCAGCCATGTCCACTGTTGTCGAGGGATATGTGACCAGATCTCCAAGATGCAACAAGGTGTTGGGACATGTGCAATGGGTTCCAATCTGTTGTGGCTGCCGGTACGTAGTTACTCATCCATAAAAGCGATTGCAGCTTCGTAGGCTATCATTTCCAACATGAGCTTGTTGTCGACTTCATCAAACAGGACGGCGAGGCCATCCATTAGCAGGTCCGGACAGATGTGCTGCGTCCACCCCCTTTCACCAATTAGCACTACAGCCCAATAGGGGAGCGGTTCAATGTGGTCACTGCACACGAGGAGTTGTGCAATCTCCCAGGTCCAGCATGTATGCCAAGTATCAAGGCATCCCATAAACGGGTATCACGGTGACACTCCTGGTCGTGGGCCAACAGGGCGCACACACATGTCAAAATCCAGTTCAGCTACCGTCCTGTTGGATAGGCAGACATCCATGGACCACTCGAATATGCATGATCGACAATGCAACACAGGCTGAACGCAGGTGACGTTGGCAAGGCGGAAGCTTAGCCGGTAACTGATCCGCAGCACTGCCAATGGCAGTACCCCCAGTAAATGCAGCATACGTGCACGGTACAGTTCCACGTGACAGGGGTTGTGCATGTGTCCGGGATGTTCTGCCATTGCGTTAGTGGCTCTGGTTGAAGCGGCACTGTTCTGACCTGCGCCAGTTCTGCGGATGAAGTGCCACAGCTCGGATCAATGAGTTGTTTTAGTGTGCAACGGTTGTACGCCTGGGATGGTGTGGGAGTAAGTGTGAAGGCCATTCCATGCAAGATAACTTCGAGCAAGAACTTCTGTGTGTGGGGTGTGTATACATTGGTCTTTCGTCGGGCTGTGCGTAGTGTGGGAGTCGACATCAGCTGCTATAGTATCTGTCAGGGGGTGCCGGGCACATGCAATTCCGAGGTCGGAGGTGCAGATGTGCTTCCGCCTGATAGTTCAGACTAAGGAGCTTTCATCCCTTATGTTAGTCTCTCATCTGCTTGCATTCAGGAAATATGAAGTGGCTTGTTGGGGGTGGGATGTGTGCGACTTTGGGATTCATGTTTGACATGTCTTGCATGTGGCAAATGTGCGGCATCACTGTGTGTTACGTTGCCTCACAGCTGCTCCTCCCTCCCCCGAGCCTATTTACTTGTGCACGCAGCACGGCTGCATCACTTGCACTCCTACGGCACACCATTGTCATGCCTGTCTGCGCATGTCCACAAGCCTGACAACCACACTGTGATGTTGTCCATTGAAGGTGGGCGGCCACGTGAGTGTAGGCCTATGGTAAGGATAGGGCGGACACAGATATAGAGTTCATGCCGTGCTGAACTCGCGCTGCGATTAAGGCTAGGCATTTGGCTCTTGCTGCGGCATTACAGATACACACAACACTTGGCATGTATGAGCCAAGCCCCCGAGCGGTCTTGCGCTCCTTCATTTCTCTGTTCGTGCGAGCCCGCCCTCAGGGTGCATGCTACATTGCAACATTGTCGATTGCGGGCAGGGTGGCGCCGACACTACAACAGAGACACACGCATTAGTTACTTCCTTGTCCAGGCCAGAACCAAACCACGGCCAGAGCCCCGGGCAAATCCTTCACACCCCTACGCTGGCCTGGCGTGCACCGGCCCAGCCCACTCCGCTTACGCTTACAGGGCGGGACGACAGAGCTACTTGTCCAAGGTCTTAGACACTAGCTGAGGTGACATGTTTGCTTCCGCAGTCCACAGCACAAGGTAAGGTGGTAGGGCCCTGGCCCAACATGCGTACATAATGACCACAAGGACACACTTTGATAGATAGTGGAACTGGCTACGGGCACGTGCGCCTGGCCACTTTTTATTGCCAGGGTCACATGTCCAGTGACGCCTGTGCTGGATGGGTGTGGGGTGAGTGTAAGCCAGCACTCAGGGAGTGGTTGGTGCTGGCAACAACTAGAACAGTGATCTTCGTATTACACACACAGATTCAATCATAAAGGGTCCATGACTTGCAGTGCACTGAGGTAGGGGCACCAGATCTGGAATCACACACAAAAGATTCAAACATAAAGGGTCCATGACTTGTGGTGCACTGAGGTAGGGGCACCAGAGATGAACGTGCTCATGTGCAGTGATTGTTAATCATTGTGTCCCTTCGGGATATTTCCGCTGCAGCTGCAGTGGGGTGTGGTACACCTGCCTCATCTTCATCATCATCGTCCCAGGTCTTCCCCTCTGCCTGAGGCGACATTGTCGCGTCAGCTGTCCACAGCACAAAACTCAATCATAAAGGGTACATGTGTTGTGGTGCACTGAGTCAGTGGCACCTGAAGCGCTCAGCGGGTGTGCAGCCTGCGATGATGCGTCGTCCGGGCAGGCCGCACTGGAAGCAATGTCTGTTGCCTTCTGGACTGCGCCATTAATAAATCAAGACTCAATTTGAATTGTGAGCCCTGCTGACTGCAGTGTAGGCCGGAGGCAGCTGTCAGAAAGGGCCCACAGCCACGTGGCGATGACTTGTGGTGCACTGAGTTAGTGGCACCTGAAGCGCTCAGCGGGTGTGCAGCCAGAGATGATGGCGTTGCCTCACAGGTCAGGATTGGATTTGATTTGAGAGCCCTGCTGACCGCAGTGTAGGCCAGAGGCAGCGGTCAGCAAGGGCCCACAGCCACGTGACGATGACTTGTGGTGCACTGAGTTGGTGGCACCTGAAGCGCTCAGCGGGTGTGCTGCCAGAGATAATGGTGTGTCCTCGCAGGTCAGGATTGGATTTGATTTGAGGGCCCTGCTGACCGCAGTGTAGGCCGGAGGCAGCGGTCAGCAAGGGCCCACAGCCACGTGACGATGACTTGTGGTGCACTGAGTTGGTGGCACCTGAAGCGCTCAGCGGGTGTGCAGCCAGAGATGATGGTGTGTTCTCGCAGGTCACAATTGGATTTGATTTGAGGGCCCTGCTGACCGCAGTGTAGGCCGGAGGCAGCGGTCAGCAAGGGCCCACAGCCACGTGACGATGACTTGTGGTGCACTGAGTTGGTGGCACCTGAAGCGCTCAGCGGGTGTGCAGACAGAGATGATGGCGTGTCCTCGCAGGTCAGGATTGGATTTGATTTGAGAGCCCTGCTGACCACACTGTAGGCCGGAACAGCAGTCAGCAAGGGCCCACAGCCACGTGACGATGACTTGTGGCGCACTGAGTTGGTGGCACCTGAAGCGCTCAGCGGGTGTGCTGCCAGAGATGATGACGTGTCCTCGCAGGTCAGGATTGGATTTGATTTGAGGGCCCTGCAGACTGCAGTGTAGGCCGGAGGCAGCGGTCAGCAAGGGCCCACAGCCACGTGACGATGACTTGTGGTGCACTGAGTTGGTGGCACCTGAAGCGCTCAGTGGGTGTGCAGCCAGAGATGATGGCGTGTCCTCGCAGGTCAGGATTGGATTTGATTTGAGGGCCATGCTGACCGCAGTGTAGGCCGCAGACAGTAGTCAGCACACACATAACTCCGCGGTGCTGTGCCGCTGGGTGCGCTGGGGGACTGTGTCGCGGACGCCAGCGATCGGCTGAGGAGGCTGGCGGTAATGGCGGCGGACTTGTGGCAGGGTGAAGGGCGCCTCCCTGGCAGACGCGTTGGCCATCCGGGAAGTGAACCACGCCCAGAGCCCCGGCCTATTTATTCACACTCCTATGCTGGCCTGGCGTACGCCGGACCAGCCCACTCCGCTTGCGCTTACAGGGGGGGATGACACGGATACATGACCGGGGTCTTCCCCACTGCCTGAGGTAACATGGTTGCGTCCACTGTCCACAACACTACAAACACCAGCAGTATCTGTCCACATGGACATGTCTGTGCTCTGCATACTGTAGTCTGTCAAGCACATCACCGCCTCACTTGGCATTGTGTACATTCTTATTCATGGGTGACTTGCCTCCTTCACACATACTTGGTTCCCACCTCTCCCCACATTCTGCAATTGTGTGGCTGAGGGGCCATGCCGTTTTGGGAAGGTCAGCTGTCTTGTTCTGCGCTGCCTCGGTGGTAGTCCGGGGGGGTCCTGGGGGTGGTGGCGGTGGGTGTTGTGGCCCTCTTGGGTCTCCGAGCTGCATGGTCAGTAGCTCCATGACATGTGTTGGTCTTCATATGTGGCTCTGGGCTGGGCTCCCTTTCATGCTGCAGGTTGTCGTCCTGCTTTACACCAGTAAAAGGCAGGTGTTAAATCCCTGCTGCTAACGCGCCTTATCGCCTGTTTTTGGGTCGCATCGCGGATCTGGCTGGTCGTTGAGAATATTGCGAAGTGGTGTTTTTGTGTGTTTTTGCACGGGAACGCCTACTCTGCATATCATTAGTGTTAGTTGTCGCTCTCATCCGTGGCGATGTTTTTTGCAGAGGATATCGCTGGGAAACTGGCGATATCGGCAGTTTGCACCAGCTTGAGAATAGTGCGATAAGTCTATTGCCACTTTTGCGGCGCTAAAGTGCTGATAAATCGGCGATGACTCCTTGAGAATATGCCCCTCAGTGTAGTAGTCCCGTGCATTCCATACACTTTGGAATGCCTTGATGTAATATGGAATGCAGGGAGGTAATCTCTAGGGAAGTAGAGCTGTTGGCACTTGAGATGAAAGATTAAATGATGGGGGCTCTGGGAAACTGGAAATAAACCTCTTTCTACTATTTGCATGTTCCTTGTGTTCATGTAGTTGTAAAGGATCGCTTACCACCATCAGGATTCAGTGGCGGCTGGTGATATTTAAAAGTGGTGTGGCGTAAAATGGGCCAGATTCACAGAACTAACTTACGACAAAATCCTAAACTTACTACCATTTTGGTATTCACAGAATGAACTTACTCATTTTGGTATTCACAGAATAAACTTACTCATTTTGGTATTCACAGAAGACACTTACACATTTTGTGTAACTTACACATTTGTGTAACTTACACATTTTGGTATTCACAGAAGGCACTTACTCATTGATGAGTAAGTGCCTTCTGTGAATACCCAAATGTGTAAGTTCATTCTGTGAATACCAAAATTGTTGTAAGTTCATTCTGTGAATACCCAAATGTGTAAGTTCATTCTGTGAATACCCAAATGGGTAAGTTGATTCTGTGAATACCAAAATTGTTGTAAGTTTAGGATTTTGACGTAAGTTAGTTCTGTGAATCAGGCCCTCTGTGTGGCGGAGTGCAACACGGCGAGCGAGCATAGCGAGCGAGCCCAAACAACCTAAGAGGGGTTCGGGGGTTCTCCCCGGCGAAATTTTTGAAAAAAGTGGGCAAATGGTGCATTTTCAAGCAAATTTGAGAAAGCAAGAAGGTTAATAAAGCAACTGTGTAAGTGCAGTTATTACATTACAGATTTAAAGCCCAACTTTAACCAATGTCAAGCCACTCAGATTCACCCTTGACTTGGACCTGACACGTAAGGAGCACATTGCCAAGAAAACCAAGATGACTTAGTACCCAATCTCTCTGCTTAAGAAAGTGAAAACATTCCTTCCAGAAAGTGGATTTAAAGCTGTTATTCAAGCCATCGAATTATGACCTGTGGATGGTGGCAAAACCCTGCTCAGTGTTCTCACTGATACTGGACCCATTAAGGGTAACCTACATGCTATAGGATACCAAATGAAGGGCCTAAAGAAATATGACCACTTCACCCCTAACCTAATGGAAATCACCCACTCCCCTTGGTCACCCGTACCACCTTTAGAGCGAGCTGCATCATCTTCAAAGCCATCGTGACTAGCACCCCGCCAGTCTGACTTACCAGAATGGAGGCAAATAAGCATAAGCAAAAATGATTATGAAACAGTCCTTCTATGCATCCAGAATATGCAGCAACGTCCCATATCCATTATGTTCGCCCCACCTGTCTTCAATTTTAAAAAACCTCTTTCTAGAACACTCCATTGTGACAATAAATAGTCCCTTACCCCCTAAGAACACAGCCTCCCCTTTTGAGTGTACCTCTGCTCTGTCTTCAACCCTATCCAGTGTTCTATTGCCTTATGGCTACGTTTACACTACAAATTTACCTCATACATATATATCATATAGATGAGTTACTTCTGACTGATGGAACCTTTTTATTTTCAAAATATGCCTCGGGCAGTACTGCTTTTCGGGCCCCCCAATCAATGAGGGTTCAGGTTTCTATGGTAGGATTCCAGGTGCACTTGCAAGTAGACCAGACCCCAGGTACAGGTACAACATGGCTGTCCATATAAGACGTTATGTATTTGGATTATTTTATGAGGTGAAGTGTTCTTCTGAGGACTGCAGATGGAGGCGATATGTCTCCTATCAGCTGAACTCCGTGATAATTTGCCTTCAGTCACTTTTGACCTCAGCAGGGATTCCTAACCTCTACTTTTTGTCAGGAAGTTGTGTTTCATTTAGAAATGCTATCTGCTACTATTGCGGCCTCGTTAAAGAAAGTCAAAGGCTTTCTGAGATTTGCGGCCTACCACCCTCATCAAAGCTAAACATGTCAATTTGGCAATGTTCAAACAGCCACTTGCATTCTTTAAAATACTAAACAAGAAGACTGATTTCACAAAAATGTTCCACATATATCTTTCTAAGAGCAAACTGTGATGCTCCAAGTTGAGGTGCCGAGCCAAAAAATTAACAGGGAGAGCCAGAGCCGAGCCAGTGGTCTGGATAAGCTATGAGAACCCATGCACAAGCTGAGCCCTGGAAATGTTTGGCATATAAACTGTGCCCATATAGCAATATAATACAGACTCTTCAAAATTGAGAAAAAAGTCCATTGCTTTAACATGCAGAAGCGTTTTAAATTAGATTATATCGCTGCATTGAAAAGCATTTATCACAAGTCACAGTTTGTAAACATGAACTTAAAAATATTCATGCCCCTCATTACCGCACCAGGTTCTTAGTTATGTGCACTCTGTATGTGGCCTACATTCTTATATGAAACAACATTATAGTCTATTTAAATCAGACACAAGAGCTTGTATAGCACACACCCTGAACTCACCTATTTCAAACTGCCCTGAAATGGAACAAGGATCACACAATTTTGACAAGCAGGTAAAATTCCTAGGTTTTCTGATTTCACATTTTGCCATCAGCCACTAGATGGGTAACTATTTCCCCTCTCCTGTTCTACATCAAAGGTTAATGTTATTTCTGTAATTCTTGGCACGTTCGGTTAAAGCTTGGGTGGCAGGCAGAAGCCACATGAAGGCTCGGCTCGTTTTGGGCTCGACGCTGAACCAGGCATCTGGCACAACCCTGGCTTGAACTTTAACGGCTTGCCCACCTCTAGCTCCAAGTACGCACAACCCTCTGTTACCACTTTAAAAATCGTCGCTCTCGGGGATACTTCTGCTCCAACATCCGGTGATTCAAAAAATGAATATGTGCTTGTGTAATAACTGGTGCTCATGTACAGCGCTAAACGTTTGCGCTATATAAAACTGAAAAACGAGTCTCTCTTTGAAGTTACATCAAAAGCAGCGGCCGGGGCTACTATTGCAGAGTTAAGTTCCCACCCTGGCTGAGGGTAAAATCATAGAGCCGGATAGGGACCCGTCTCGGCACCTGCTTTTTATAACTAGGACCCGGCCCACTTAAAGCCATGGCTAAGGGCATTGGCACGCAGCTGTTATCTTTCTAGGTGTGTGCCACGGAGCCAGCAGGGCCTTGCTTCATAAACATTTCTATCTACAAGAAATGTTATGTTTCCGAAGCTAGGCCCTGCTGGCACGCACCTTCCAGCAATCTCAGAGATAGGTGCCAGCAGGGCCTAGCTTCAGAAACATAACATTTCTTGTATATAGAAATGTTTATGAAGCAAGGCCCTGCTGGCACGCATCACTGAGAAGCCTACACACAGCTGCAATGCTTCTCAGAGATGCGTTTGTGCCAGCAGGTCCTAGCAGCTTCAGACAGGACATTTCTGGAAGTAGCCGGCCTCCCGTGCCTTTACTTAAAAAAAACTGGTGCACCAGTTTTTTATAGAAAAGGCACGGGGAGATTATTACATTGCCCATAGGACTCACAATAACGGGATGTTGTTTTTTGAGCCGTTGACGCCGATACTCGAACCTGGTTACACCTGTTTACCCGAAAATAACTTGTCATGGTCACGATCATAGATTTGATGTAGTGAACACTGAGGAGATTTAGAGCCACATGCAACAAGGCGCTATTTTTGTGCGTGCATTTATACGAGAGTTACTGAGTTCAAATATAATAAAAGAAAACTTACCGGTCCATGCCGCCTCTGCTCGACTGCTCCTGGGCCGGGGTCCCGCGCTCTTCAACAAACAGGAACAGCCGAGACGTCACTACTGACGCTGCTCCAGCAGCGCCAGGATTGGCTTGAGGGCAGGGATGCTCCCTGCCCATTAGGAGACCGGGGGCTGCGGCATGAAGCAACCCTCGGTCTCTTAAGGGGAAGGCTAGTGCGCATGTTCGGGCTGATCGTAAAAATGACCAGCCCAAAAACGAACATGCGCACTATTGCTGTGACTGTATAGTACGCTGCTGTCACTCAACTCCCTGAGTGCTGCCGCAGCCCCGCCCCCGCCCCCACCCCCTCCCACCCCCTTCAGCGTCCCTCGTTCTACTTCTCCGACGCTAATTCCAATCAGGAGTCCTGATTGGAATTAGCGTCGGAGAAGTAGAACGAAGAATTTGAATGGGGCCGTGGCATTAGTGGGGCAACGCCCCAGCGCCCCCAATGGACGCACCACCACTGTCAGGATTTCTGCCCTAATGTACATTCCAGTGCAATACTTTGCAGCAGGTTTCCATTCCTTTTGTGCACTTTAGACAGTGCAATCACTTCGAAACAGGCTCTGGGCCAGCCCAGATGATCACGGTATGACCCAACTATCTTTTCCACTGGAAATAAGGCAGCAAAATCGCATAGTTGATAAATAGGCTCATTGTTTGGGAAGGATGAAGTGTCAAAGAACACTCTGAAATATTATCCAACTTTCTAAACGTGGAGGTATTGGCAGCACACACTGTTGTAATGAAGATCTCGAGGGATTGGACATTGGCTGAACTTGACTGAAAGAGATCTATCTCCTATAACTAATCTATAGAAAAAGTGACGTGCAGCCACTAATAGAAGAGCTGAAGAGTCCGATAACTGCAGTGAATCGCTCTTCTGTTAATTTATTCTCAAGGTCCAAGTGGGCACGTGCTATGATGTCAATGGCTGTCAATGGACGCTGAAGAGAACGGAACCTGTGTATCTGCGGGCAGCAGCGCTCGCGCACTGTACCATACCACCGAGTCAATTAGGAAGCACAGCAGCCCTTCCTCGGTTTTCATTTATTGATCAAATGTCATCCTCCGTACCCGAAGAGGCAGCAAGTGTGTGAATGACTCAGGGGACAGCTGAAGCTTCCCTTTCTGTGTGAAAGCGAGAAACCCATGTCTTTTATGCCACAGTCTATAAAGAGCACTTCCTCCCACTCTCCAGACCTAAGTTTATTATTTAGTGTAGTGAAAAACAATGAAGCACTGAGGTGATGAGAGCAGAATCATGTCTTTCACAGGCAATGCACTTAAACAGTGTGCTCATTATGTGAAGTGCAAATGCCAGTTTACACACTTTCCAGTACTTAATTATAAGAACTGCAAGATCTCTACACAAGCCTGGCGCTAAAGACATCGGAATTACAATAATTCCAATTAAATGTGGCACAGTGCTGGGCCCCAAACATGCCATTTGTATAGCATTCGATTGTATGCTTGTGCTTGTTTTAAACCAGTTCTTGCTGCTACACGCTGAGGGTCTTATGTAAAGTGAACAATGACCATTGTAAACGTTGGGACAAATTACATCCATTGCGTTTTTGCAAATTGTTCGCACTGTACCATAATACAATATATATGATTTTTTATGTTGCAACACTGAGAATGTTTACTACTACAAGTGGCACAGGAGTGACAATTCTCCTTGGCAACCGAAGGGAAGACAGGCACAAACCAATGGATCACTCTAGTGCGAATCATTCCGTACCTCCTTGTATGGGCATGTCATCCATGCAAATGTGCAAGGTTAGGGAGCAAACATTTTAAGACTTCCACTCTCTGGCACTGTCCCTCCACATACCATTGGCGTCCCTTTAACAATTCTGATTGATCCATGCTCGCTTCTCAGATTCAGATGCTTGCTCGTCTAACACAGACAAATCCGTAGGCATTGGTACAGGAAATGTATTCGTTTGTACAATATACAAGGTTTGTCAGAGTTAGTAGACAGAACAGCTTTCTTTGCAGTCTGGTCTGCAAACTCATTGCCCTGACATTAGGGG
This sequence comes from Calotriton arnoldi, assembly GCA_963921515.1. NCBI lineage: Eukaryota > Metazoa > Chordata > Amphibia > Caudata > Salamandridae > Calotriton > Calotriton arnoldi. The sequence continues at coordinate 1,227,121 of CAWUFW010004093.1, forward strand.
TGGGAGGAATTCATGGAGTTTAAATCCGCAGAAAAACACTATTTGGCACTATTTTCTTTGCGCAAAATGCACCCTTTTGTCCAAAAATGAATGTGAGGATGCATTTACCTAAGAAAATAGCACGGCCCCCTTGCATATTCTGAAGTAATTAAAACTGCTAATAACTGCAGAGTATGTACGGGCACTGAGATGCATGCAGTGGTTTCTAAACTTTGAAAACCACTGCATATCGCTCGGCGCCCACCCCTTACATACTCTGCAGTGATTAAAAAATGTGATCACTGCAGAGTATGCAAAGGCACCGAGTGGTATATACAGTGGTTTCTATAGTTAAGAAACTACTGCAGATCACTTGGTGCCCTTACATACTCTGCAGTGATTAAAAGTTTTAATCGGAGCAGAAAGTTCTAATTACTGCAGAGTATGCAAGGGCGCCGAGTTTTTAATTCTGCCGGCGGAGCAGCAGATTTTGAAATTATCAAAATTCTGATTTACAAGAGTAACGTGGAATTACCAAACATCCTCCAATTTCACCGGCGGAATTGAAAATTCCGCCCATGACTACTTAAGATACCTCGTCTTTAGTAGCTTAAAGAGCACAATTGATATTAGCTATTTTATAAGGCAACTTAAGACCATTTACAATTTACTTACATAAAAATCATTCAATTATTCTGGAACTGATTAAAGTTTTCCACATAACAGTGCTAAAGGAACGCAATACCACAATATAACATAACATATAACTTTTTCCCCTCTCCTCAATAGCCAATCATGTTCCCTCCACCCACCCATCCACATTAGCCAGTCCTCACAAGATTTAGTAACTCTTCATGAACTATTTTTATGATGACATAATTTGGAACGTAGGACATAGAATTGTTCAGAAACTGCCTCCATAGAGAGGTAAAAGCTTCTGATTGGTCATTAAGTGCATATATAATCTTTTTATATTCAGACATCTTTATAAGTTCCGTCTTCCTTTATCTCAAAATGCACAACTTGACCACTTAGACTGCTATTGTTAGCCATCATCCCTGGGCGATGTCATACCCAGAATCTCCGAAGTGTAATGCAAAATTTCCAGGGATGCTGTTGGTGAGAAATATACCTCTTTCTCTGGTTTCAAGGTTTCCCGTATTTGCTTCCAAGGTCTTGTAAGATTGGGGCAAGTCCATAGAGTATGGAGAATGTCACCGTTTAAAATTCCACTTCTCCAGCAATTTGAGTTAAGACTCCTGTGTGCCTAATGTAATCTTTTAGGGGACCTGTACAATTCATGCATACTTTTATAATAGCTAAATTTCAATCTTGCCTCTCTCATTCCCTTATCATGAAGTGCCATTATATCCGTCAAGCTTTCATCATCAAATCCTATTCTAACTTCTCTTGCCATTTAGGTTTAAGTTACAATGGGGTGGTGGCAAAAAGATGGGATAACATATTGATTTGTACATCCCCAATGTCCTCTCTCTGAACTGTTCCCATGTCATTAAATATTTCCCTATCTGGAACTTCCTTAATCTGAAGATTTTGGTCCCCAAGGTTTGCATAAAACAGTAAGATGATAGATTATATCTCCAGGTTTTCGGTACTCTTGGATTGAAACTATTTCTAAGGTCCTTGAATGGTTAGGTCATCCATTAATCAGTAGCTTGTTAAGAGTTTGGACACCAGTTTTTCTCATTCTTTCCAGTAAAGTGTTTTCATTATGATCATTGTCCCCATATTACTCCAAATTGGGGTATTTAAATTAATGTGTGGGTCATTGTGTAAGAGCCTGTGAGCATCTCACCATGCACATGCTGTAGAGTATATGATGGTATTTTTTTCTATGTGTGACAGGCGTAATCATCCACTTTCCACTTTATTCAAAAATATATATTTTTGAATAAATTTTGAGTAGGCAGTCAGTATTTTGTTTATTGGCGCCTTGACGATTTGAGTCATAAAATAAGAATCAGTATAGGCAAATCCGTTGTTGTTTTTCATGATTTAAGGCTCAACCTTGCTGATTAGAGCCAGACCCTGTGTTGTTAGACAACTTTCTAAAAGTGGCATTTTCAGAATTGTGACTTAAAATCTGACTTTAGCATTAAGGAGGGCTTTAAATTACAATTTGGTAGACACCAATTTCGATATTCCTAACTGCTTCCTTTTTAAAGTTATAATTTATTAAATGTTATATAGCAACGGAATGATATCCTATAAGAGAGGTAGGCCTTGCAGCAGTGAGAAATTAATTTAAGAGTTGTTCTCTACCAGGACATGAAAAACCTAAAAGTACATGTCTAACTTTTTAAATACACTGCTCCCTGCATTATGGGTTGTTTAGGGGTCACTTATGTGTATTAAAAAGGAAGGCTCGGGCCTCGCAAAAATTCTATTTTGCCAGGTCGAAATAGAAGTCTAAAACTGCACTCTCCGGCTGCAATGGCAGGCCTGGGACATGTTTTCAAGGTTACTTAGGTGGGTGGCACAATTAGTGCTGCAGGCCCACTAGTATCATGTAACTTACAGGCCCTGGGTACACATAGAACCACTTTACAAGGGACTTACAAGTAATTAAATGTGCTAATTGGGTGTAAGCTAATGTTACCATGTTTAAAGTAGAGAGCGCAAGCACTTTAGCACTGCTTAGCAGTGATAAAGTGTGCAGAGTCCCAAATCCATCAAATATGAAGTCAGCAACAACAGGAGGATGGAAGGCAAAAAGTTGGGGAAAACCATGCCAAGGATGTCAGGTCCAACACGTCCAAGTAAAGAGCAAGCACGGACACTCACACAATATCACCCGCCAAGATGACCCCAAGGAAGACATAAGGGCCCTCAAGTTATCCTCCAAATACACTTCGATTATGGGCCCAACCATGACAGAGACCCTGGTAACGTCCGATAAGCTGAATATAATACTAGCAGCAAACAGTGATACCACATTGGCACTAGATACTGAGATAGACACCATCGCCCTCACCCTGGATACTCTCTGAGAAGAGCAATGCAAGCTCAAGGAGCAGGTCTGCGACAATGAAGCCTCTCTAAAAGCTCTGGCCACCATGCCAACACCATGGCAAAAGAGCTACTTGAACTAATCAGTCTCATTCCTGGAGGCATTCATGGGGGGGCAAGACCACCACGTCCCAGTGAGGAAATCTCCACTGGACATCCCCTCCAGGCAAATTGTGGCTGAACTACTGCAACCAGGACTATATCATTCAAAAGGCTAGACATAAGGATCCCATCATGGGGGACTCTGCAGGAGTGATTATTTTCCCCGACTTTACCATTGCAGGGCAAAACCAAAGGACCTCCTTGTTGTGACTTGTAGTGCTACTTTGCATACTTTCCCTTAGTTACCTGTTCCCTGCTGCTCAGCCAGTATGAATGTGATGTGTGTGGAATGTTGGAATGCTTGATTATGTAGTGAAATGCTGGAGTGCCTGGTGTGGTTGATAGAGAGACAGTTGGAGCGTGTTGGCTGAGCCGCAAGGATGCTGCTCCTGGTGGGGCTATCTACATGCTATCTCTTACTTACCATCCTAATAACCTGTAACTAAGCTTAATAAACCATCTTCTTATAATCTAAATATGGCTACCTGGACTTCCTTTGGATTGCAACACTCCTTCATTGAAGTAATGAAGAATCGTCAGGAGCTCAATATCAAGTGCACCCCTTGATTTCCATCCCGCCTGTGGGTTATGGAGATTCAAAACATTAATTTGTTCATGCCTCCTGGGGAGCCCTTATTCTAGATTTAGTGCCTTTATAATCTGCCTTCACCTAACCAGAGATCTTAGGGCTTGACCCCTCCCCAAGAGCAGCAGCGCCCTCTGAGGGGCATGAGGAGGGGTCGCGCAAGATTGCAGGGATGCCCACGGAAAAGGAGCAGGCTCGGGAGAGTCATCCAGCTTTCCTGGACTTCGCAGCTGCAATGCCTAAGCTTCCTGTATATCCATCCACTGAAGCAGCAGAGGAATCCTCTACAACATCGGATTCTGCAGGATCAGTGTTCCCGGCCCTTCCGGTTTTTGCTCACACTGCTGACAACCTTCCTTTGGTTTCCTGAGGCTAGGACTTGTTTCCTTGGAGACCCATGTTACCTGTTATCCGAATCATTCTTGCCATCTAGCCATATCTCTCAAAACTGACAGTGGTGGCTCTTCTGCACTTCGTACATGTCCTAGATGTCTGACACGAGGCTTGACCCACCGGGCACCTCTGTGGGTGTGCACCTACCCATACTATAATAACCCACTTGGACCTCTTGCCACGTCCTCTGTCTTCGCAGCCGCCTGCATTGCACCCACCATCACCCGGCCTCCTCTCTCTTCATCTGCCAATCCTCCATGTCAAGTGTCCCCTCCCTTTGAATCACCACTCTGGGCTCTAGGTACCCCTGTGGCTTCCACAGAGTCGTCTTCCCAAAGATCTGACTCTTCATCTATGCGGGGTCCATAGACAGGCAACTCCATCCATCAGAGCAGATGTACAGCCATCTCCATGTTTCTCTAGCCAGTCCCACACCTCCTCTGGTGAAGCAAAAATATGGGATTGGCCACCATGTAGCACCTTCAGCTTTGCAGGAAACAGGAGCGCAGATCTCAAACCCACAGCTTTCAATTTGTGTTTCACTCCTGCAAAGGTTTGTCAAAGTATTTGGTCTCATTGGGTGTAGTCTGGAAATATACAGATAACATGGCCCTCAAATTTAGGACCACCTGATTTCTGGACAGCCTGTAAGATCACATACCTGTCACAATGTTTGAGGAATTTTTGCAGTCATTGTCCACATTGATGCACCCGGGGTTGGGAGAAGTGCCAGTGTCCTGTGCTCCCTCTCCACCACAAAAAGAAATCAGAGAGGTCTTCAGGACCAAGCACTGTCCTAATCCACCATTACAGAAATAATTACTGGACCTCCAATTCCACTCCCTCGTGTGGAGCCCAAGAGTAACAGGTTGCATCATCAGGAGTGGCCTGCCACATTCTCAATGCTGTTGAGTGAGCTCAGATTGCGAACTCATTATGGTCTTAAGGCTCCTCATCTCCTCCTGCAGCATAGCCACATTCTGGTTGGTTGCCAATTATCTCTCCATGACATTTCATAAGTCAACTCTAAGTAAATTGACCTCTAAGGAGACTGTGTCGATTGGCATCCAGCGTGGATTTGGAGCTCTCTATAGCTAGCAGGATCTGAACCCCAGATGCCTCTGTAGCTCCTGCAGATCACCTTGGTACTCGACCGACAATGTGCCTCCTCCTCCACCAGCTTTGGATGCCCAAATCATATCTAGTTTAGTCTGTTGCATTCGCAGCAGGGGTCTGTCTTTTCCCATCCTAACAATTAGATTCGCCCAGGAATCTTACCCGTAGTCAGTTCAGGGGGCCTTCCAGAGGGGAGGAACTGCTCTATCAGGGGCAAAGTAGAGCAGGGGTGAAGGTATGCAAATGTCAATAATCCACTGCACCAGGCCTTTCCGCTACCCCAGGAGAGGCCTCATCTCAGTCACTAGGGATCTAGAAGCTGCTCATCCTGATGGGTATTTAGGTAGGGCCCCATCCCCGCATACCGCCAGCTCCAAACCACTGAGGGGGAGAGAGCCCAGTGTAAGTGTTCAGGGCAGTTTGCCTACAATGCAGGAAGGACCACCACACACCCTGTTGCCACCGCATTATAACTTGCAATGCCGCAGGGTTCTGGAGTTGTCCATCCACCTCACTAATACACCGAGGTATGTCACCCACAAGTTAGCTCCTCTCAGGTCTTTTGTCTCAGTCAAACTATCAGTGCTCTGAGCTGCCCCCATGGCCTGCCTCAGCAGAGCAGAGTCATACAGTGCCCATCAGGACAAAGCCAGCCTTGACACCATTCCATGAGACAGTCCAGTGGATGCAGCACCGGCATACCACTCAGGAGTATCTGCGGAGGTCCCAAATCATCCACCTCCTCCACCTCTGTCCCCCCATTGCAGGCAGAAATTCAGGGAGAGAGGCCCCAGGCCTGCATCAGCCAGGAAACCACATCAGCTCGCTCCTCAACAGCTGCGGACCAGGTGTGGGAGGTAGAAGTCCCCCTGACCGTCTCACTGCTTTGTCGCCGCAGCTCCCAAATGGTGTCTGCTGCCCCAAGTTATACGGCCCAAGCCAAAGTCCAGGAGACGTCCCTCTTCGGCTGTACCAGTCCAGATTCACCTCTTGCTGTCCCACAAATATTAAGGAAAGTGCAGATATTGCAAGAGTCTGATTTATTATTCTAACTTCAATGCTATAGACAACAGGAAGGTTCACATAAGCGTTGTGGAGATCTATTTTCTATTCTAACTCCAATCCCAGAAACACCATTGGAAATGCATATAATGAGGGGTGGGGGCCATATTTACTATTCTCACTCCAGTTCCAAAAATATTGTGGAAAGTACATTTATGGTAGGGATCAAATTTACTAATATAACTACAATACCACAAATACATGAGAAATTACGTAATTGAGGGGAGGAGGGGACATACTTACTGTTCTCACTCAAGTGCCACAAATTTTAACTTGAATCCAACAAATATTGGTGGGGCTTTGATTTACTATTTTAACTCAATCTCATAAACGTGCATATAAATGTGAATATACTGTGGGGTTCAGATTTACTATTCTAACTCAAATCCCATGCACACCGGTTAAATAACATATAAGTGTAGGCATATTTACTTTTTAACTTGAATGACACAAGCACTGAATAAGTTCATATAGTAAAGGTTAAAATTTACTCTTCTAACTCTAATCATCTCAACACTGTGGAAACTATCTATTATGAAAGATTCTAATTAGGGGAGTGAGAAATGTGTGTAATCTGATTTAGGTAATTCTGTAAAGTTTCAGCAAAATTCCCTGAACTTTTGTCAAAATGACACAATAATTTACATAACTACACAAACTTCAAATCAGTCATTCAGTACTATAAGTTAGCGGGAAATGCACCTTCATGGCACATCCTTGAGAATGCATTTGCGCTAAAAAAGTAGTGCAAAAAACTAAAACATCCAGAAAAACAGCTGCTGGCATTCCGAAGATTGCACGCATTCAAAGTAAACTTTTACCATGCATGGCTCATTTGTAGTAAATGTTTACCAGTAATAGTACATAATTAAGCGATGTGGCTTAATGGCATAATTCTGGGAATTTTGCATAACAAACGTAACACAAAATTCCACAAATTACGCAATTATTCTGGCATCATACATTTTTTCCCTAGGCCTAGTATACTGCTATAACTCTAGGGCCAAATTGCAATGAAATATATTAAATGTTCATAAAATATAAATGTATTCTTTTTTTTTAATTGTACATTTTTTCAAATAATAGATCAGCTAATAAATGACATCATATGACAATATAAAATTTTCTTAAATTAATATTGCAGTTCTTGTTCAATTTATAACTAAGGGCCTGATTATGATGGCGGTGGGTCTGCCACTGTCAGGCCGTCGGTGGCGGTCCCACCACCATCCAGCCATTGGATCCGACCCCCGCATTATGATGCAGGCGGTCGGAGCTCGGCTGTTGAGGGGAAAGACCGCTGCATTCAACAGGATCAAGGATCCCATCAGGGCAGCGGTCAGACTCCTATTCCCTGCAAAGACAGTGGTGCCTACTCAGGCACCGCTGTAGGCATTAGGATGTCCCTTTCTGCCTGCCCTTTCATGGCGGTTCACCCGCCATGAAAAGTCAGGCAGAAAGTGACTATGGGGGCCCCTAGCAGGGCCCCCTTCCCCCTGCCCCTCCGCTATGGGGTCTGGGGGGCACCTATAGTGCTCCCCTAAACACCCCTGCACCATGTGGCACCCACCGCATGGTACCTGCCACATAGTGCAGGGATGTTTTAAATGAGTATAATTTGTATTGAGGCTTGAGCTACAGCCTGCAGCACGCGCCGCAATGCAAAATATACACATTGTGACCACCGTGAAGGCAGTCGCATTGTTATGCGGGCAGCGGGACCGCCGGCTTCTAGTCAGGCAGTCCTGCTTCCGCCATGGTGCTGGTCGGACGAGAGTTTGACCGGCATCGTAATCAGGCCCTATATTTCATCTAGAACAAAAAATATAACCCAACATACTGATTACCATGCAAATGAGGATCCCAATAAATAAAATGGATCATTTTATTAAATAAAATATTTATAATTTTGAAATTAAAATTGCCTACAATAATTATTGAGGCCCGTTGACAAAAAACGTGTATATATATATTTGGCAAGCAGCGTGTAAGGGCAGGATGGTCGTGTTGCAGGTTTGAATATGCAGCGCAGAGGTATTGTGACAATTTCCAAACCCACTGTGGCAATTTTAAGTTTGAATATTAACACTGTTATGGAGCAGCTCACTGTAGCTGAATTGAGGCACTACATATTCCAGCAGGCTCTGGGTGAGCCAACGCCCACTGTGGCAGGTGCAAATGATTAAATTGAGGCCAGTGCTCCACACAGTGTTCAACTAAGCCTCTGAAGAAATGCTCAAGAAGCATGAAACACGTCAGGCATACAGATTTTCTTGGACATTGTTTTTCACATCACTGCGCTGTTTCCTGCAATAAAAACGAAGAATTTCCTACCTGTGAGTTGGCTCTTCCAAATGGGGTGCTTTTTGACTTGGATATATAAATTGATGGAAGCAATGAACTTATGCTACTGCAGCCTGCAATTAAATATTGAAGTCAAGCTCTCTTGTGTGGGCGTCTTCTCGTGGGGCAACCTTCTTTTGTGGTATATATATATATATATATATATATATATATATATATATATATATATATATATATATATATATATATATATATATATACCCATGCATAGCCAAGGGTTTGGACGCCGGCGCTACTTGCTGGGGGGCGGTGCGTTTTCCTCCGGCATGGCCACGCCGGTAACAATGTATCCGATTTCGCCGCAGCAATAAGGATCGCACACTCTCAGGATTCAGGTTGGTGGCGGTTTATTAATGCAAAAAGGATATTGCCATGCCCAATGCGTTTCGGTCCTGCTACTCGGACCTTGATCACGGGATGGTATTACAATTGTTTTGGGCATCATTTATTTCCATTGGAAACAATTACTTCCTGTTTTCTCTTACAATGCATTGTGGTTGCTGTGGTGCAGCGTGACAATTAAAGTGCTTAGTGCTTGAGTTAAACTTGTAAATAAAGTGCAAAAATGTGCCCTTTGTGCTGTGATTTTCACAATTACATGAGAGGCAAGTTACAAATGACAACTTTGTTTAGTCAAAGCATTTGGTTAGAATGCAAAGGATCAGTCATTTAATGCTCTCTCTAGTGAGCATTTTTTGTGTGTTATTCCGTTTGGATGCAGAATCAAAGTTCCAACAATGGATGGTAACTCTATTCAGGATTGGTGCCACATCTCTTTTGCTTTTTCTTCTATCCTTATTATTTTGTTTTTTGTGGTTTTCTGATAAACCTATTTTTTCCTTTTTTCCTTTTTTTTGGCTCTCCAGTGAGCAAATTTTGTTCTCCGATTTTATTTGTCTTTTTGTTTATGTATATATCGGTATGTTTCTTTGGCTTGCCAGATTATTCATAGGTGTACATAAAGCTCCTCGTCCTGATTGAGTACTCTTGGATTAAGTGTCCTCAATGTCACTATGTGTTTTGACTCTTTTTGTCGCAACAGCCTCTCACGATTCCCACCTCTTTCAGAGCTTTTTCCATATGTTTAGCTATTGCATTTGCTCGATCGTTGTTCTTTGTTGCTCGAATATGTTCCAAGATTCTTTTTTTTACTTCACAAGTCGTGCTGCCGATATATTTGAGCTTACAGGGACATTCCACAATGTAGACGACGAATTTACTTCTGCAGGTGATGTGTTGTTTAATTTTCCATTTTGTTCCATTGTTGATGTCAATTTCTTTTTTCTGTATTGCAATGCGGCATGCCTTGCATTGTTTACAAGGCCAGAAGCCTTCCACTTGCATCCATGTGGATGACTGTTACTCTTTAAAATGGCTGTGTGTTATTTTGTCCCCTATATTCGTTGCTCTTCTGTACGTGATGTTGGGATGGTCACCCACTTTTCCTGATAGCACAGAATCCAATTCCAAAATTCCCCAATGTTTCTTTATTATTTTCGTTGGACTGTTTGGTTCTGCGCTGTATGTAGTTATCAGCCTTATTTTCTGGGGAGTCTCTGGTTCCCTTGTTTTTGATTTCTTTGAGCCCCCTAAGATTTCTGTGCGTTTTTGTGCTTTTACTTTCTGCAAGATTTTTTCAATAACTTTCTTTGGGTATTTTCTCTTTTGAAATCGCAATTGTGCTGCTTCGCTATGTTTAGCGAATTCTATGTCCAAAGAGCAATTTCTCCTTAGTCTTAAAAACTCCCCATATGGGATGCTCCATTTTAGTGTGTCCCTGTGGAAGCTTTCTCCATGCAGGATTGCATTAGTTGCCGTTTTCTTTCGGTGTAGAGTTGTCTGCAACAAGTTATCTTCCACATATATACCACCATCCAAAAATGCCACTTTTTTGGAGCTGATATCATATGTAAATTTCAGCTTGACATCATTGTTGTTCAATTTTTCAAGTACACTGCAAATTCCGCTTCCGTGCCATCCCATATGATGAAGAGATCATCAATAAAGCGGAGCCACAATATTGTTTTCTCCGTGAAATGATCATATTCAGGTGTCCATGCTATCTTTTATTCGAACCATCCCATTACTAAATTGGCATAATTAGGAGAAAAAGAAAAACCCATTGCACAGCCTTTAATTTGTTTATAGATCTGTTTGTTAAACAAAAAGATGTTGTTATGTAAACAAAGCGAGATCATCTCGATTAACATTTCATTGTGTTGTTGGTATTGAATGTTCCTCTTTCCCAAGAAATATTTGCACGCTTGTATTCCTATTGGGTGCTCGATGTTGGTGTATAATAAAATCACGTCCATAGTGACAAGTTTATAATTTGGTTGCCATGATATTCCTTCCAGTTTTATTAGGAGATCAGTGGTGTCTCGTAGATATGAGCTTAGATCTTTCACCAGGGGGGCAAGGAAGTGGTCAATGTAGTTAGAAATAGTGAGCCATTTGATGAGACTATTGGCCTTCCTGGGGGATTTACTTTGCTCTTATATATTTTTGGTAAGAAGTACATTGTGGCTACCATAGGATAGTTTGTTGTTAGGTATTTTTGCTCATCTTCATCTATAAGACCTCTTTCCAACCAATTTTGCAAGAGATCATTTAATTTGTTTTCAATTTCTTTTGTGGGGTCTTGCTGAGACTATTGGCCTTCTTGGGGGATTTACTTTGCTCTTATGTATTTTTGGTAAGAAGTACATTGTGGCTACCATAGGATAGTTTGTAGTTAGGTATTTTTGCTCATCTTCATCTATAAGACCTCTTTCCAACCAATTTTGCAAGAGATCCTTTAATTTGTTTTCAATTTCTTTTGTGGGGTCTTGTTCCAAGCAATTGTAACATTCTATGTCCATCAGTTGCCTATTCGCTTCTTGGATGTAGTCACTCTTATTTAGGATTATGATGCTCCCACCCTTGTCGGCCGGCTTGTTTTCTATAGCACTATCTTGTTGACGTTGATTTAGTGCTTGTCTTTCCCCTGGAGTTAAGTTGTCATTTTGATTTACATGCTTGATTTTGTATAGATCTTTAATGATCGCTTCATGAAAAAGGTCTACTTTATTCCCAGGTGGTAAGGTCGGATAATAAAAAGACTTTGGTCTCATTCCACTTTCTCCTGATCCTAAGGGTGGTAGATAATCCTCCAGATTTTCCAAATTTTCCATTTGAGATGTTATTGTGTCTTCCCCCATTGTTAGCAGTGCCTCCAAAGCAGACCTGTCTTCTGACAATAGGACACTTGTCAATTCCGTTGCCATATTCTGTCTCTCCGTTGTCGTTTTTTCAGCATATATTTTGGCTAGTTTGATTTTCCGTGTATATTTATAAAGGTCTACTCGGGTTTGGGCTATATTTAGATGAGATGTTGGGCAGAAATTTAGGCCTTTCTTAAGTAAGTTGGTTTCAGTGTCCGTTAGTATTTTATCTGAGAGATTAATTACATTCAGTTCTTGAGTTGGTTCCACATTTACTTTCTGGATTGCTTCAGGCGACCCCTGGTCAACATATCTAGTTTTGGTTCTTCTTTTTCCCCTCTTGCCTCTTCTTGTTTTGCCCTTGTACCCCTTCCACGTCCCCTGCCTCTGCCCCATCCTGATTGCTTGTCTTTATTTTGTTGCTGCAGAGCCATCTGCATTTCCGTTAAAAAAGTGATCTTTTTATTGCTGCCTGAGGTTGCTTGGTTCGTGAAATGAAGGCACGAAAGCTCCTGCGCTGGGGAAAGGCAAAGAAAGCAATGTGCTCCTGCACTGGTAAAACAGGCAAAAGAATACGATGTGCTTCTGCACTGGAAAGACAAGGAAAACGAGCGCTCCTGCACTGGAGAAAGACAAGGAAAGCAAAGCGCTCCTGCGCTGGGGAAGGCAAAAGAAAGCAAGGCGCTCCTGCGCTGGGGAAGGCAAGGAAAGCTATGCGCACCTGCGCTGGTGTAACAGACAAGACAATGGCAAGCGCTCCTGTACCAGAGAGACAGGCAACGTGTAATAAGGTACAGCGTACCTGCAAGTACGAGCAGGTTGAAGAGAAGAGAAGCGCTTAGCCATGGCAAACATAAGCAGATGCTCCTGCGCTGCTAGAACTCAAATGGCGAGGCGAAATCCAAAGCGCTGAAGCGGCGGGAACCGCAAGTAGTTATGCAGTTCCCCCAGGATGCGCCGTAACTGTAATGGCGTCGGCTTCCGGTATCAGGAAGCTAGACCGCCAACCTGCCTCCATGTCGTGAAGACGCGAACCACACTTCCGCATTCACTCGGGGAGCGTGCAGCCCGACTGGAACCATGACAGGCTCAAAGAAATCAAAAAGAAAGGGAACCAGAGACTCCCCAGAAAATAAGGCTGATAACAATCTAACGAAAATAATCAAGAAACATTGGGGAATTTTGCAATTGAATTCTGTGCTATCAGGAATAGTGGGTGACCATCCCAACATCACGTACAGAAGAGCAACGAATATAGGGGACAAAATAACACACAGCCATTTTAAAGAGTCACAGTCATCCACATGGATGCAAGTGGAAGGCTTCTGGCCTTGTAAACAATGCAAGGCATGCCGCATTGCAATACAGAAAAAAGAAATTGACATCAACAATGGAACAAAGTGGAAAATTAAACAACACCTGCAGAAGTAAATTTGTCATCTACATTGTGGAATGTCCCTGTAAGCTCAAATATATCGGCAGCATGACTTGTGAAGTCAAAAAAAGAATCTTGGAACATATTTGAGCAACAAAGAACAACGATCGAGCAAATGCAATAGCTAAACATATGGAAAAAGCTCATAACAGCAAATGGGAAGACTTGAGATTCTATGTTATAGAACAGATACCCCAATCTGAAAGAGGTGGGAATCGTGAGAGGCTCTTGCAACAAAAAGAGTCAAAACGCATAGTGACATTCAGGACACTCAATCCAAGAGGACTCAATCAGGACGAGGAGCTTTATGTTCACCTATGAATAATCTGTAAAGCCAAAGAAAGGTACCGATATATACATAAACAAAAAGACATATAAAATCGGAGAACAAAATTTGCTCACTGGAAAGCCAAAAAAAAGGGAAAAAATGAAAAAATAGGTTTATCAGAAAACCACAAAAAACTAAATAATAAGGATAGAAGAAAAAGCAAAAGAGATGTGGCACCAATCCTGAATAGAGTTACCATCCATTGTTGGAACTTTGATTCTACACCCAAACGGAATAACACACAAAAAATGCTCACTAGAGAGAGCCTTAAATGACTGATCCTTTGCATACTAACCAAATGCTTTGACTAAACAAAATTGTCATTTGTAACTTGCCTCTCATGTAATTGTGAAAATCACAGCACAAAGGGCACATTTTTGCACTTTATTTAAAAGTTTAGCTCAAGCACTAAGCACTTTAATTGTCACGCTGCACCACAGCAACCACAATGCATTGTAAGAGAAAACAGGAAGTAATTGTTTCCAATGGAAATAAATGATGCCCAAAACAATTGTAATACCATCCCGTGATCAAGGTCCGAGTAGCAGGACCGAAACGCGTTGGGCATGGCAATATCCTTTTTGCATTAAACAACCGCCACCAACCTGAATCCTGAGAGTGTGCGATCCTTATTGCTGCGGCGAAATCGGATATATATATATATTTTTTTTTTAAAATAATACTTTTAGAACACATAAATCACACTGTATTGTTCCAATACTATTTTGGGATTATTATCCTAGTAATAAAACACTATCCAACTAGTCCCGTAATGCACATCACAACTTAATTTAACTTAATTTAAAAAAGAAAATGATCATTAAAAAAATTAAAAATGATAAATGCAAACTTTAAAAAACAAATAATGAACTTAATAACAGTGAATAATGAACATTTTTATGTAATATTTGTATATTCATTAAACATGTTCTATCAAAATGAAACACTACTCACGCCATAACAATGGCAACATACTAAAGAATTAAAAATACGTTTCAAAGCATCTCGAGCTATATCAAAACATAAAATAATATATTTTCATGCATAAATAATATTACCCAACATAGAATGTGTTGAATGTATAGAAAAATATAAATTAATAAAACAGAAATATGTTGAAAATATTTAAATTTACATCTCTATCCACCAACACCCAAAATAACCTACAATCGACAAAAATATAATAACTCATTTATTTCAAATTTAAGAAATAACGGGCCCTATTCAGAAAAAAGTTGGAAATTGCACTTGGATTTTTAAATGTTTCTTAAAGTATAGTTTTACTATTTTTGGAGTTCACAAAATCCTTTAGGAATGAGAATGGGAAGCTGCAACTGGCTTGATTTTCCATGCATTCTCCCTGTATAGTGTTCTAATTGGTGGAGAACGCCACACAGGGGAAATGGATTTCCCCATCCAAATGCACATGTTTTTTCTTTATGGTGCATTATTTTTCACCTTGGAATAACCCCTTACTCCATATCCCCAACAAATTTGGGAGTGATATATTTCTCCTCAAACTCTGGCAAGAGGTATTTATGCTATCATTTGCTGAAGTAAATACATGACCTTTCCAGGCTGAATAGTAGAATGATAGAAGTTTGTGAATCTCCACAAATGTACTTGCTTGTGAGTGTTTACAAACTTCCAAGTATAACCATGGTTTGGAGTGCCCAGGAAAGCCCTGACCTTGACTGGTAGGTCGCTCCCCCACCACACAGCTCCGTCTGTGTGCCCTGCTACTGCCCCTGATTGTGCTCGTTTTTCCTTTCTGTGCCCCCTTGCTGCCCCTGATTGTGATCGTTTTTCCTTTCTGTGTCCCCTTGCTGCCCCTGATTGTGATAGTTTTTTCCTTTCTGTGCCCCCTTGCTGCCCCTGATTGTGATCGTTTTTCCTTTCTGTGCCCCCTTGCTGCCCCTGATTGTGATCGTTTTTTCCTTTCTGTGCCCCCTTGCTGCCTCTGATTGTGCTCGTTTTTTCCTTTCTGTGCCCCCTTGCTGCCCCTGATTGTGATCGTTTTTCCTTTCTGTGCCCCTTGCTGCCCCTGATTGTGATCGTTTTTTCCTTTCTGTGCCCCCTTGCTGCCCCTGATTGTGATCGTTTTTTGCCTTTCTGTGCCCCCTTGCTGCCCCTGATTGTGATCGTTTTTTCCTTTCTGTGCCCCCTTGCTGCCCCTGATTGTGATCGTTTTTCCTTTCTGTGCCCCCTTGCTGCCCCTGATTGTGCTCGTTTTTCCTTTCTGTGCCCCCTTGCTGCCCCTGATTGTGATCGTTTTTCCTTTCTGTGCCCCCTTGCTGCCCCTGATTGTGATCGTTTTTCCTTTCTGTGCCCCCTTGCTGCCCCTGATTGTGCTCTGTTTTTTCCTTTCTGTGCCCCCTTGCTGCCCCTGATTGTGATCGTTTTTTCCTTTCTGTGCCCCCTTGCTGCCCCTGATTGTGATCGTTTTTCCTTTCTGTGCCCCCTTGCTGCCCCTGATTGTGATCGTTTTTCCTTTCTGTGCCTGTTTCCCGCCGCTGCGCCCTGCGGCCCCGCCCCCTCACTGCCCATTCGCTGCCCCATTCCCTGCTCCTCCCTCCCACCTCCCCATGGCGCCCAGCGCCAGACCCCTGGTCCGGGCATCCCCGCGCCCGCCACATCAACAGACGCCGATACGACGCCAGCACCCTCCACGCACTCAACCCCCGGAAAAGATCACGCCTGCTACCAGGCCACCCCGAAGCGCACCCAGGGCCCTTCACCTGCCGGAACTGCAGCTTCGCCAGCACCCGCCCCGCCAAACCACCGCCCAGGAAAGAACCCAACTACCTCAGATGCATCCTCCTCAACACCCGCTCCGCCCGCAAACACGCCATCGAACTCTGGGACCTTCTCGACTCAACCTCCCCAGACGTCGCATTCCTGACGGAGACCTGGCTGAATCCCGCTTCAGCCCCCGACATCGCCATTGCCATCCCGGACGGATACAAGATCACCCGCAGGGACCGCACCAACGGAGTCGGAGGAGGCATCGCCATCGTCCACAGGAACACCCTCAGAGTCTCAACCAACACCGACGACACCCTCAGCACCGCCGAACACATGCACTTCCAGAGCCACACCGATCCCAACACCACCATCAGAGGAACCCTCATCTACAGACCCCCGGACCCCGACCACAGTTCAGCGATTCCATTGCTGACTTCGTCCAGCACACACGCCATCGCCTCCACGGACTACATCCTCCTCGGGGACCTGAACTTCCACCTCGAGAACAACAAGGACACCAACTCCACCACCCTGATCGACAACCTCGCCACCCTCGGACTCAGACAGCTCGTGACTACACCCACCCACGCCGCCGGCCACACGCTAGACTCCATCTTTTCCGCAAGCCCACACGTCTCCTTCAACCACACCTCCGAACCCCACTGGACTGACCACCACTGCATCCACTTCACCTACAGGAAGCCCACCACGCACCACCGCACCGAACAAATGCCTCGCCGCTGCTGGAGCAGAGTCACGGAAGACCAGCTAACCACAACCCTCGCCCTGAGCCCACCCGCCGAACCCTCCGACCCCGACACCACCGCCCGCAACCTCAGACAGTGGATCGACGACTGCGCCAACACCCTCGCCCCGCTCAAGAATCCGCCCAACAGCCACACCAGCAAGAAAGCCACCTGGTTCACCGAAGACCTCCAGGCCTCCAAACGAACATGCCGAAAACTGGAGAAGATCTGGCTCCACGAACGGACAGCGGACAGCTACGCCGCCCACAAGAGCGCCACCCGCAATCACCATCACCTCATCAGATCCGCCAAGAGGCCTCACTCAAAGACCGCCTAGACAACAACGCACACAACAGCAAAGAGCTCTTCAACATCGTGAAGGAACTCTCCAACCCCAGCTCCAACACCAACGACATCCAGCCGTCGCAAGACCTGTGCGACTCACTGGCCACCTCCTTCCACCGCAAAATCGCCGACATCCACGACAGCTTCAACACCACGACCGCCCCGGCAACCACCGAGACCACTGCCCCCACAACCACCAACCGCCTGCTCTCCTGGACCAACATCAACGACGAGGACACCAGCGAGATCATGAACACCATCCACTCCGGTTCACCGCTAGACCCGTGCCCTCACCACATCTTCAACAAAGCCAGTACAGCCATCGCGCCCCATCTCCGGAAAATAATCAACATCTCCTTCGAGACAGCAACCTTCCCGGAAAGCTGGAAGCACGCCGAGATCACCGCCTTACTCAAGAAACCCAAGGCAGACCCCAAGGACCTCAAGAACTTCCGACCCATCTCTCTGCTCCCGTTCCCCGCGAAGGTCACCGAGAAAATCGTCAACAAACAACTGACCTGCTACCTCGAGGAGAACAACATCCTGGACCCTTCCCAGTCCGGCTTCCGCAGCAACCACAGCACCGAAACCGCCCTCTTCGCCGCCACCGATGACATCAGGACCCTGCTAGACAACGGAGAAACAGCAGCCCTCATCCTCCTGGACCTATCAGCCGCCTTCGACACGGTCTGCCACCACACACTACGAACACGCCTTCACGACGCCGGGATCCAAGAGAAGGCCCTGGACTGGACCACATCCTTCCTTTCCGGCAGAACACAAAGCGTCCGCCTCGCCCCCTTCCGATCCAAGGCCACCAAGATCATCTGCGGCGTACCCCAAGGCTCCTCCCTCAGCCCAACGCTGTTCAACATCTACATGGCACCCCTCGCCCACGTCGCCCGACAGCACAACCTCAACATCATCTCCTACGCCGACGACACCCAGCTGATCCTCTCCCTCACCAAAGACCCTCACACCGCCAAAGCCCACCTCCATGAAGGAATGAAGGCCATCGCCGAATGGATGAGGACCAGCCACCTGAAGCTGAACTCGGACAAGACGGAGGTCCTCATCCTTGGTTCCAACCCTTCAGCCTGGGACGACTCCTGGTGGCCAACATCACTGGGAACAGCCCCGCCACCCACCGACCACGTACGCAACCTAGGGGTCATCCTCGACCCCACCCTCTCCATGACTAAGCAGGTCAACGCCGTTTCCTCATCCTGCTTCAACATCCTCCGAATGCTCCGCAGGATCTTCAAGTGGATCCCCACCAAAACAAGAAAAACAGTCACCCAGGCCCTCGTCACCAGCAGGCTGGACTACGGAAACGCCCTCTACGCAGGAACGACGGCTAAGCTCCTGAGACGGCTGCAACGCATCCAGAACGCCTCTGCACGTCTTATCCTCGACATCCCCGACGCAGCCACATCACACCCCACCTGAGAGACCTGCACTGGCTCCCTGTCAACAAGAGGATAACCTTCAAGCTCCTCACCCACGCACACAAAGCACTCCACAACTCCGGACCAGCCTACCTCAACAGACGACTCAGCTTCTACACCCCCACCCACCAGCTCCGCTCGACCAGCCTCGCCCTCGCCACAGTCCCCCGCATCCGGAAAACGACCGCCGGCAGCAGATCCTTCTCCCACCTCGCCGCCAAGACCTGGAACACCCTCCCCACCAACCTCCGACAGACCCAAGACCTACTGGCCTTCAGAAGACTCCTCAAGACCTGGCTCTTCGATCAGTAGCAGCACCACCCCCCTCTTCCCCCAGCGCCTTGAGACCCTCGCGGGTATGTAGTGCGCTTTATAAGTGACATGATTGATTGACTCAGTCCCACCACTTGAGTGGGATTTATGGGCGTTCAGATCTCTGCACTCGTGGTGGCAACCGCCACATCAGAAGAAGGGCTTATGCCTGCAAATAATCCCTTAGTGAATTCCTGGCAGGCATAACAGAGGTTTATTCGGTCAAAAATATGTGTTTGTGGCTGAATTTACCTTTGTTAATAGACCCAAATATTTTATATCCAAAACTGTAATATTTTAACATCGATTTTATTGGTAAAAATAAATAGATTGTGTTAGATGCACCTAACCCAGGCAGAACCCATCACTCTAGTCAGGGTAAGGGCGGTTACACACCCAAAATAACCCCTGCTCAGGCCCTTGGTAGCTTGGCATAGCAGTCAGGCTTATCCCAGAGGCAATGTGTAAAGTATTTGTGCAACACACACACACACCAGTGACACACTACAGACACCACAAAAGAGACTCCACACCAGGTTATCTAAAAATATCACTTATATTGTACATAAACACATAGATTGCAATCACATAAATCACAACCACTTTGCCAACTAGGCAATTGTCATATTCATCACAGTTAGTTAGAGCAGTACAGTAAATATTTAGGGCCTCATTTATGAAAAGTGACGCATCGCTGCGAGAAATCAGTGATGCGCCACTTTTCATTGCGCCCTCATTGGGACACCAATGATGCGTCATATTTACAGTATGACACATCATGTTGCAAGGAGCTACAGATACGTCAGTATTTCTGAAGTATATGTAGGTGCAAAAATGATGCATTGCTGGATTGTGTCATAAAAGTGACGCAACTCCAGCAATGGGTCATTACACATGGGCAAGTCCCATGTTGAATGTACCTGCATCAGTCTTACGCCTGCCATGAGGCAGGTGTAAGATATTGATGCATTTGTGTCCTAGAAGTGGCACAGTGAAATCTCATAGTTTTCACTACGTCACTTCTACGACCCTTTCTTGCGTCAGAACGCCCCCCCCCTGCATACATTATACCTGGTGCAGGTCTAATGTGGTGCAGGGGTTTACAAAGTGATGCATCTACCTAGATACGTCACTTTGTAAATAAGGCGCAACATGGAACATTTTTTACACCGCTGGTACGTCACAAAATGTGACGCACCGACGGCGCAAAAGTGACGCAAGCGCCAATAAATAAGCCCCTTAGAGGTTGTACATGTCATAAACAACTTCAAATGACACTTCATAAATAGATCTTTCAAAAACAACACTTGTTACCCGACCTCTAAAAGGGGTAGAATGACACTTATCCCAATTGCCACCTAATGCATGGTAGGTGAGGGAAATACCAGGATTAGCACATGCATATGCCTCTTCACTCCAATGAGCCCCGAGAACAGTGTTCCTGTGCTCTAACTATTCAACGGGCTGTTGGGCCGCCTGCCTGTGTACCACGGCTGGTGCAGCCAAAAAGAACACAATGCCCCCAACATTATTCCACCGAGGAGGCAGAAGAACTCGTATGGCCCCCCTCTCGGGTCGGTGGACCAAGAACTGACTCATGAGGCACCGCTCCTTCGTAGGTGCACAGTTGGCCTGGTGCAGTGTGGCTGGTGCGGTGGCGCAAGCAGAAGGGAGGCTCCTGCACACGGGAAGCGTCCCCACTCTGACTCGCATCGGGGCCTCTTCTCGGCTTTGCAGGCTTCCTGCTTCAGCTTGATGGTGCTAGGGCACTCGGGCACTGGATCCCATGCTGGAGCGTGGTCGGTGAGGCTTCCTCTTTATGAAGCTGAAGGAACCTTGGCAGCTTCCGTAGGCTGGTGAGCGGCCGTGCTCCGTTTTCCAAGATCTTTCCCAACCTGGGGACCTCACAACATGGCAGTTGCTGCATGCTGTGTTTGAAGGGGAATTGTGGGTTACTGCAAGTGTAATAGTGCACTTGGCCCCCTTCCGCACAGCTGTAGAGATTGCTTTTAAAATTTCTAAATTAAACCACTGTTTAATTGTTGCCCTTTAAACATTAATCATACCAATAGAGTATCATACATTTTCCTTTTATTTATTGCTAACATTGTGCGTGGAATACTCTCCGCTATTAACGCATGTTTAATGTAACATACATAGATTTCAATGACAATTACAAAATCATAATGGCATGTATCCGATGATACTCAAACTATACATAGAGATAACTCTCACATAATTATTCCCAATGCATTTCGGGATCTACATATCCCTTCTTCAGGGGTGCTGTAAAAAATAAGAAGAAATACAAACTATTTATACATCAGAACAGGGAGGAACACGAATATGTTCTAATCATGCATACCATCCACATAACAATTCCCATGTGGCTCAAACAATTATTGTAGTTGCTGTTCACCATGTTGCTGTGGCATTTGTACTAAACATGCATTACTCTGCTAGATTGCCATGCACACCGATGGCCCGCTGGGCAATAATTGCTGGTGTTGAGAACCCTGATATGTAAACCTCATGGTTAGTACACCTGTACCCCATCAACTACTAGTGCTGATGAAGCACGTGCTCCACTACATGCTCAAGTGCACGGTGTAACCTAGTCAAGACCAAATGTGAGAGCTTACTGAGAGAAACTCTGATCCTCTCGAACGCATAGTATGTGTAACGAACTGACTGTGTTCTTCTAAGTAATCTAGAAAAACAAAAATCACTATTTCACGAATCCCGACTCAAAGTGCCGAATCGTGTTTGTCTCAACTACCCAAATAATTAAAAAACCTGGGTTTAGTGCTGTCTATCGAGACTTCTGTTCCAAACTGCATATAAGCACCCAAAAACTCAGTTTGTCCCACTTAGTGCTGGCAAACACAGGAGAAATCCATCAGAGTTTAAAATACGGCAATCCAAACTTTTAGTAAGCATAACCGGTGTGAGTATCTCAAACCCTTACCTGCTCAGAGAGACGTTGTCTGCAGAATGTTGCACAACTTATACACAAGCTCAAGCAACGGATATATATGCATTGATCCAAGATACCCAGGCATTCAACTCTCAGGGGCCGATTCATAGAACTAATCTGAGATAAAATCCTAAACTTACTACTTTTGGTATTCACAGAAGGCATTTAGTAGTAGTAAAGTTAGGACTCTAACTTTACTACTACTAAACTGAGACAAAATCCTAACTTTACGACTTTCGGTATTCACAAAAGGCATTTAGTAGTAGTAAAGTTTGGAGTCCTAACTTTACTACTACTAAATGCCTTCTGTGAATACCAAAAGTAGTAAGTTTAGGATTTTATCTCAGATTAGTTCTGTGAATCGGCCCCTCAGTGAGGATCCGTTACACAACAACTCAGACAACTCAAATTGTTATCTCTAAGAGTTCTGAACCAAAGACTACATGCTACAACGCTAATACAGTACCACAAAGTACAGAGAATTCCAAGGGGCTTATGTTTACCCATAAAACCGATGCTGTTTAGATTTCAATTTAACAAAAAAATCATGGAAAAATGGCACGCCGTTTTAAACAAATGCTCCTTGGACTTGATTTTTCTTTTAGTGGAAGAATTATCCAAAACAATCAAAGAGCTTGAGGAAGAGATCACCATTATCAAAATGGATTTGAGCACAAAATGTGAAACAGAATTCTGGAACACCACTTTGAAAGACCTAAATGAAAAACTAGATAGATACGGCAAAGAAACCCAAGAACGTAAACTCAGGAAATACAAGCGTGACACTATAGATTACAAATTAAATGATGTTTACACCTGGGCAGAGGTGTATGCCCATCGGAGACCCACTCAAAAACCAGCAACGTCGTCTCAAGAAAGCATAGTATCGGATCAGGAATTAGCAACTAATAGACAACGACTAACCGTGGCAACAGATTTAGGACAACAAACACAACAGACAGAGACACTGGGCGCATCCGGCACCTCCAATGTTCAACACACATCATTTTTAGAGGCAGGCCAGGCCACGGGTCGTCCACCAGACCAAAGTAGCACAAAAAGATCCACAGAGGACAAGGAAAGAGACACCATCAGCAAGAACCTTTGCAGCAAGACCAAACCTTGATAATTAACATTTCATCAAAGGCGCTGAACAAACATCAGATTAAAGTTCTCAATAAAGGTACATCCTTTGTACCTACATACCATACCAATAAAATGGAAGTCGAGGTAGCAGTGTTTAAATTCATGCGGAACCTTCGATTACGCCATTTCTTCACCAACATCGTACCAACTTTATCACAAGGCACCACAAGTTCGTTAGAATTCGTAAATCCTGAGTACAAGGAATTCAAACCACGAAGTACATACATGGCTCCAATTTCGCACAAGGTATTGGACGCTTTTGAAATTCTCTTGAAAAAAGATTTAGCTCACATGAATTTACAACCTTAGACCAGATCCAATCTGACCAAACATGAATACAAGATATTACAAGACTTATCACGAAACCAATCATTAACAGTCCAACTTGCTGATAAAGGGGGAGCATTGGTCATTATGGACACAAGTTTTTACTTATCCAAAGTACAAGAACATGTCATGGATGCTTCTACGTACCTTCCTTTGGAACAGGATCCCACCAATGAGATCAAAAGAACATTGACGAACATCCTTGATAATGCCAGAGAACTAGAATGGATTTCTGACAATACTTACAGTTTTTTTAACACGACACACCCCAGACGTCCGAAGCTATACATGTTGCCAAAGGTACACAAAGACCTGTTGATTCCACCTTTTAGGCCCATTGTGTCAGGGTGTGGGTCACTCTTTGAGCCCCTGGGAAAATATGTAGATCATTTTCTACAACCTTTCGTGCAACAGTGGAAAACGTACACCAAGGATACGACTAATTTCTTACAGCTTTTACAAGAACTCAATTGTGAGAATCATACCAACTGGATTCTGTGCACCATTGATGTAACAGCGTTATATACATCCATTCCCTTATCAGAGGGCATTGAAGCATGTGAATGGGCACTATTGTCAGAAACATCACTGGCAGCAAAAAAGTGTTCATCTTAGAACTATTACAGTTCTGCTTACATCACAGTTATTTTCAATGGAATGAACAGTTCTTGTTACAAATCAGCGGCACATCAATGGGCTTTGCTGGAGCTCCAGCATACACGAATACATACATGTCAAAATTTGAGGAAGATTATATATTGACAGATGCAGAATAGAAGACAAACCTAATATTCTACTGTCGCTTCATAGACAACATCTTTTTGATCTGGAACAATACTCAAGAGAAACTGGAAACATTCAATTCACTCACCAAATCAGCAACAAACAAATATAATTTCTGGATGTACTGATTGTCAAAACCCAGGAGTCTTTGAATACATCTGTATATAAAAAAAAGACAGATCGTAACAACTTGTTGCTATACAACAGTTTCCATTCTCATAATTTAATCCAAAATCTGCCTTTTTCGCAAATATTGAGGACCAAAAGAATATCTTCGGCACCGGATGAATTTACAATAGCACTACAACAACAGATAAACAAATTTCAACAAAGAGGATACCCGGAACATATCATTAACAATGCCATTTCGAGAGCGGAAGTTATATCAGGAAGTGACTTACTCAAAACCAAGAAGAAAGATACACAAGACCGGATGCTCTTCATTTCCAAATATTCAACTAAGTCCACGGCAATCAAAAAAGTGATCATTCAACGCTGGGTACTTCTACAGCATGAACCAGATTTCAATGACCTGTTTGCACAAAAGCCATTATTTGCTTATACGCGTAGCTGCAACATCAAAGAATTATTATCCAGCGGAAAACCAGAAGTGAGTCACACAGAAACTGGTATGAAAAAATGCTGTAATTGCATTCACTGTAACAATATCATCACAAAAGACACAATTACACATCCACAAACAGGTGAATCCATCAAATTACGGCATACCTCGGATTGTAATTCATCTTTCATTATCTATGCTATTAAATGCCCATGTGGCATGATGTACATTGGGAAAACAGAGCGAAAAATAAAAATAAGAGTCACTGAACACAAAAGCTTGATTCGAAATAAAAATCCCAATTCTAGGTTGGCTGTACATTGGATGGACAAAAACCACAACATTCCACAATTGAGATTTCTCATTTTAGAAAAATTACAAATCTCCACAGAAAGGGACAATTCGAAATTTCTCTCACAAAGAGAAATATGGTGAATCAAGAAATTCAACACCATGATGCCACTAGGACTGAACGACAAATTGGATATGAGTTGCTACCTATAATCAAATATTTTGGATCAACGAGCAATAAACAACATAAACCGTCAGTCACAGAACATTCACGGCGAAGCTTAGACATATGCGATATCTCAACTAGGATTAGACTCTACAGTCAGGCATATACCACAACATGGCTGTTTGCAAGGATTACTTGCAGCTTAGGGAATGTAAGGGATATTAAAGTACATGAATTATGGTTCTTGCATGTTTCATTCTGAGCAGGAATTCTCCATCTAACAATAAGCACAATACTAACCCATGCTCCTAGCAACTCACTGTAACAGCCGATCGTTTTCGTTAATCATGCGTACTTGGAATAGTGTTTATTTGTGTCGCATATTGGGGTCTTATTCATTCTGAAACGTTGTCGCATCTGTCACACTACGTACCAGCATTCAAAGTCAGGGTTATTCAAGATGTGTTAAATCCGAAGTCATCGATGGGAAATAAGAGATTCTTACATTAACTCAGTTTAGGGACATACAGATTGTATATATTTTGGGGAGAGCTGGTCCAGTGACTCTTTTCAAGATGGTTACACTATTGGTGGTGTTAACACAATCGGTTAGCATGTTAGTCCTTCATCGGTTTTTGCTCATGGCAGTATTTCGTGGCAGAGTTTCACTTGTGCGAGTATACTCTTTGTCCAACGCAGGAGCAATATGTTGCAGAGAACGTTTCTTGGAGTAGGTGAGGGTTTGAGATATATATTCACCGGTTACACTCAAATAACCTTGGTTCTAGAAGTGTTAAAACTGCTGTTATTTACGCGGTAAAACAGACTTTTACACTAATCTTGTTTTGGGATACGCTCAGCCACTTAGTAGACTGATTATGATGAAGATATAGATTGTACACTTCAGTGAGTTTCGGTCCTGTGACTCATGTTCAAGTTGGCTACGCCGGTTTCGGCGTTAATACGATCAGTTAGTATGGTAGTCCTGCATCAGTGTTTAGCTTACGGCAGTATTTCAGGTGGGAGTTACACTTGCGTTAGTACACTTTTCGTCCAACGTACGCGCAACATTCTGCAGACAACGTCTCTCTGAGCAGGTGAGGGTTTGAGATACTCACACCGGTTATGCTTACTAAAAGTTTGGATTACGGTATTTTAAACTCTGATGGATTTCTCCTGTGTCTTCCAGCACTAAGTGGGACAAACTGATCTTTTGGTCGCTTATATGCAGTTTGGAACATAAGTCTGGATAGACAGCACTAAACCCAGGTATTTGAATTATTTGAGTAGTTGAGACAAACACGGATCAGCACTTTGAGTCGGGATTCATGAAATAGTGATTTTTGTTTTTCTAGATTACTTAGAAGAACACAGTCAGTTCGGTACACATATTATGCGTTCGAGAGGATCGGAGTTTCTCTCAGTAAGCTCTTACATTTGGTCTTGACTAGGTTACACCGTGCACTTGAGCATGTAGTGGAGCACGTGCTTCACCAGCACTAGTAGTAGATGGGGTACAGGTGTACTAACCATGAGGTTTTCATATCAGGGTTCTTAACACCAGCAACTATTGCCCAGCGGGCCATCGGTGTGCATGGCAATCTAGCAGAGTAATGCATGTTTAGTACAAAAGCCACAGCAACTACAATAATTGTTTGAGCCACATGGGAATTGTCATGTGGATGGTATGCATGAAGTAGAACATATTTGTGTTCCTCTCTGTTCTGATGTATAAATAGTTTCTTCTTATTTTTTACAACACCCCTGAAGAAGGAATATGTAGATCCCGAAATGCATTGGGAATAATTATGTGAGAGTTATCTCTATGTATAGTTTGAGTATCATCGGATACATGCCATTATGATTTTGTAATTGTCATTGAAATCTATGTATGTTACATTAAACATGCGTTAATAGCGGAGAGTATTCCGCGCACAATGTTAGCAATAAATAAAAGGAAAATGTATGATACTCCATTGGTATGATTAATGTTTAAAGGGCAACAATTAAACAGTGGTTTAATTTAGAAATTTTAAAAGCAATCTCTACAGCTGTGTGGAAGGGGGCCAAGTGCACTATTACACTTGCAGTAACCCACATTACGACACATGAGGAAGGCAACCTCATCCCTCAATAGCACGCCATAAACGTTTGAACAGCAAGCATCAGTTAACTCTTAGGGGCCGATTCCGATCTCGGCCGGTAGGGCTCCGAATCGGATTCGGCTTAACCGGATCCGATTCGGAGCCCTGTTTCCCGACCAATTCGTACGTGCGTCCGGGCAAGCGAGTACGATGCGAGCACCCGCGAAATCGCCGACCGACTCGTACGCGGGTTCAACACGCTCCGACCGACTCGCTCGGACACGACTCGCACCGCGCAATGGAGACGTTTCCCAGCCGGGTAAGTACAATGCGCGCCGCGAGCAGTCCGACCGACTCGCGCCGTCCGGCTTGAAAGAGCAGTCGGAGCCGCACTTTGGGGGTCCATGTCGGACCCCCCTGTACGCCTAGCCGCGCGAGTCGCACACAGGGGGGACCCATGGGTCCCCCCTACCTGTGCATGTACGGCCCGACCCGCTTCGACGCGTACCCGCTTTAGGGGGCGCCCTTGTTCGCCTCGCACCCATTGAGTCAATGGGAGCTCGCGTACGCATTGTACGAGCGGCTCCCATTGACTTCAATGGGAGTCCGACCGACTCGAGTCCAAGTGCATGCGTGCGCATCGTACTCGTTCGGTCGGACTGCCAGAGTCCGATTCGGTCGGAAATCTCTCCGGGTCTGGCTCGGTCGGAGAGTTTTCCGGCCCAAATCGGAATCGGCCCCATAGTTTATGAGATTCATCAAAGGAGTGCGCAGCAATCTATATTCACAATTTGACTCTGAAGGGGGAATTGGCCATGCGATTGGGACAAGGCAGCTTCAAATGAGACAAGCACCAGGAAATTTCCAATAAGCCAGCCACCAGGCAATTTCCAATACGTAAAGCACCCAGGGAAGTTTCCAACAAGGAAGTTTCCCCACAAGTAAAGCACAAGGAAGACTTTGAGGTCCCTGAGTCTTCCAACAACAGGAGGCAAGCACACACAAGCCCTCGGAGATTCTTCACAAGCAGGATACCACAGCAGGGCAAAAAGAGTCAGTCATTTTCCTCTGCCTAAGGTGCTCTCTATGAGTGCATGAGTAGAACCTGAGTGTTTCATCAGTGCACGAGTATGCCTTAGTATTTCAATGACTACATGGGTTGTAAGTGGATGTTTAGATGTCTGCATAGGTTCTGCGCAAATGTTATAATGATTGCATAGTTACAGCCTTATTAATTGCATAAGTCAATAGTTAGTACCTAGGTGATTAGATGAATGTATGGATAGTGCCTGCATAGTTCAATGACTATATCATTTCTGCCTGCCTGATTGCAAAAGTACATGTATAGTGTCTGTGTAATTGAATAACTCCATGGATAATGAATCACTGATTTGATGACTGCCTGAGTGGTGGCTGGGTGATTGTATGAGTGCCTGAATACTGTCTGACTGACTGTGAAAGTACCTTCATTGCTGTTAGAAACATGATAGTTGTCACTATATCTCTGACTCATTGGTTATCTCCTTCTGTCAGTATCAAACTACCTGTTTTACTATATATATGCTTTTCTTCTGCGATATGTGTGATATATAATTGCATACATGGCTCTCTAGAACCATACATTGGTTTGTTACTGAGCATGCACATGCATCAGTAAGTTTCTAAAACGGAAACCAACATTTTAAAAATTTTCAAAGCACAAAACCTTTTGCGAATGGCATACCTACATCATTTCTCAAATACTACTTCTGCTTCTAAAACATATATTCAGCATATCTCAAACAAAAGTTACTCTCCAAATGAAGCTAGCACAAGAACTCTCAAGGCATTCTGCACTATTAATCCATCGCAATTTTAAACAAACCATGTCTAAAGAAAAAACAGCACCCTCACCATATACATGAAATTTTCATCAGCCTTACTGAACATAGATCACCATGTAAACATATATGCAATTTCTTAATAGATGTACACCTTATATATACCTCTCTGCATCTTTAACTAAACTCAAAAGTCCCACCGTATATATAGCTATCTGCAACAACAAGAAACATATATCACCATCTAAGCATATGCTAAGCGATCATATAAGTTAAAAACCACATTGACAAACACTTCCCAATATATACCTAACAAGTATTACTTCTTTCTAATTTGTGTACAGGCAGACAACATGTTCTCATCTTTTATTTGTGACTACACATCTCCTGTTTAATAATGTTACTAAAACTACTACAACTCCCAGAATGCAAATGACAGATGTATCTCTTCTGCACATGATATTTAGACATTTAAAACATTCTTAGTTCCTCATTGCAACTTTCCACAATACTATACTAGTATTTTTCAATAAAGTACACAATGTAATAACGAGGCACTAATTGATTTTACTCTTACTTCCCAAAACATTCACCACTAACCTCTTAAACACATACCCTCTAATAGATACAGTTCATTTGATATAGTTTTTCAGATCACTGTGATACACTTTTTTTTTATCAAACTCCCATATACATCTTCATTTCTAATGTAATTTTTATAAAGGATTAAAAAGTTATGTACATACCAGTGAATTCAGTTTGTAGATTATATTGTTGTTTTAGCTCTTTCTGGATAGTTTTGACACTGTTAGGATTTATAAAAACTAAGCACAAGAATGGTACACCACTCTAATACTAAGCAACCATGAAATGACAACTTCTTCAACTTTGCACTCTGTGATCATGAGAAAGATAGCAAATGAAATTATGTCTTTCATTTTAGACTACTGCATCTCCACTTGTGAATGGTTAGCATCTGTAAACCCTTTCCCTCTCTTTCAAAATGAGGTTCCTGCTGGCGCGTTTTCGAGATAGTTTCATGATGATCGCGGAGTAATCGTGAGAAAAAAGTGGGAGTTCAAATCTATATCTAGCTTAATTTTTCTGAAATTTAAATACTACACAACAGTTTATTACATAGTCCTGAGTTGGGAATTAAAACTTGCCATTGCTTAAATTGTGTCATCACTCCTCAACTTTAAAAAAAATGTTTAACACCCTTCCCCCAAACAGTCTTAGCTCAGTGTACCTAGCAACCCAGTGGAACAAGTAGGTCACAAGTTCACAGCACATTCTAGAAGGAACATGTTGCTTCCAAATAAGATACAGCAAGTGTGCTTTTCTCCAGAGATTCAAAATTATATCCATGTCTGTATTACATTTCTTTTCTTAAACAACAGCCAATAATAAGACTTCTTGCCTAGGCATCCAACACACTACCTAATTTTATTCACTTTTTATGCTGACAGCACCCAATGAAATATATCTTTTGTTTATAAACACCTCCATTTTAACTGCTTTTTCTTTGGAAAACTACCTCATTCAGCTCCAGCCTTCTTCTGACTACTATTGCTCCTTCACTTCAAAATGCTTGGAGTATGGTTTGTGGGCCACAGCTATATCTATTGGGCTAAAGAGGCTGCAAAAAAGAGCGGTACTGACAGGGTCTTGGGTTTGCCAAATGTGGAGATTACTTGGTTTGGCCAGAGAGGGTTAAAGTTGCATCAGTTGCTGGCTTTGGTTAAATCCATTGTGGATTCCCAAGCTCCTCACCTCATGATTGTGCACTGTGGAGGCAATAACCTAGGCACATTAACTGAGGTAGGGCTGGAAATCCTAATGAAAGAAACCTTTGCAGAACTGATGTCGCTTCTCCCTCACACTGTCTTGGTGTACTCTAATATATGCCAAAGGCAGAAATTGAAGTGGTCAAATCAATTCTGTCCACAGATTTACAAAGCCAGGAAACATGTTAATAAAACTGTTTCTGCATTCCTCAGAGACCATCGTTTGGGCTGTATCTATAACAACAATCTGCGTTTTGACATGCTCGGAGTTTATAAAAATGATGGAGTTTACTTTACAGATGAAGGCAACAGGGTGTTTCTAAGTAACCTGAAACTCTGCATCCGGTCTTATGTATAGCAGCCATATACAAACAACTAACACAACGGCTCTTATCAGAGCCACCCTAGTACCCAAAATATTGGTAATTATTTTTTTTAAAGGTATTTTTTCTTTAGATTTTATGGATCTTCGCAACTACGTCGCGATCTCAGCAGACACGTTGTGAAAACGGAAAACAAAAGCAGACATTCAATGACCACCAACACACCCAAAAATAATATGTACAAAAATCCATTCTGAACATTGCACTACACATATTACTATATACATACTTCTTTCAAAGCATGTTTAAACTCATGTTTTTGTACTAAGTTTGTTTAAAAACATCTTTCAGAGCAATTTTCCATTTTCGCAGTTACTCGGGGTGGCGCAATGACATTGTTAACCGCGACGATCGCGCCTTTTCCATAAAGTCTAAAACACATAGATCCACACATATTACAGTATTTTACACACTATGGTTTTCTTACAAGATTCTATAAAGTCGTGATTTTCTAGTGAGTTTATATAAAAACCATCTCTAAAACCTATTTTCTGTTTTCGCGGTGACGACGGAGATCACAATGACGTCGGTTATCGCGACCCCCATGGACACGTCACGAAAACGGAAAACAAAAGCAGACATGCAATGGCCACCAACACATCTAAAAATAATATGTAAAAAAATCCATTCTGAATATTGCCCTACACATATTACTATACACATACTTCGTTCAAAGCATGTTTAAACTTATATTTTTCTACTAAGTTTCTTTAAGAACCATCTTTCATACCTATTTTCCATTTTTGCGGTTATTTGGGATGTCGCGGTGATGTTGTTAACCGCGATGATCGCGCCTTTTCCATAAAGTGAAAATATATATATATACACACATATTACAGTATTTTACACACTAGGGGTTTATTACTGTACACTTCAAACTCATGTTTTTCTAGTGTATTTCTAGAAAAACCATCTCTAAAACTTATTTTCGGTTTTCACGGTGAGGCCGGAGATCGCCATGCCATTGGTAAACGCGATCACCGTGGATACATCATGAAAGCAGAAAGCAAAAGCAGGAATTCAATAGCCACCACCACATTAAAAAATTATAACTATATAATTAATTATAACCATCACACTAGATAACTCACTATATAAATAATTCTATAAAAACATTGATCAAATCTCAATATCTCTATAACAGTGCATATTAATGATTCACTGATATATTTTTTTATATTTCCACCAATATTCACAACGACGTTGATGGTCATGATGTCCCAGTGATGGTACACAGGGAACTACGCTGGTGGTCGTGGCATCATTGCAAATATCGCACGTGATTAAAAAAAACAATTTTGGACACATAACTTGTGTCACTAGCACCCCCATTTCTCAA
The DNA here is from genome assembly GCA_963921515.1 of Calotriton arnoldi. Taxonomy (NCBI): domain Eukaryota; kingdom Metazoa; phylum Chordata; class Amphibia; order Caudata; family Salamandridae; genus Calotriton; species Calotriton arnoldi. Next base: position 1,259,980 of record CAWUFW010004093.1, read on the forward strand.
CCATGGGGTCAGAGTATCTCCACCCTGACCCCTTATGTGGGCTTTCACACAGATTTTCAGCCCTGTGAACCGATCCCGATAGATAATATGTCGGCCGCAACTTTCTGTTCAGGTTCCGTCCAGCCAATCAGAGCATTCCCGTTGGCGCGTGCATTCACAATTCATCGCGAAACCACTGCGAAATATCCGTGGCCAGAGATATCACTATAATTTTAAACTTCAATTTCTCAACAACTACTGAACAGATTTACACCAAATAAGGAAAATGCACTTCATTGAACCGACATCTACCTCCCTGCCAAATTTGGTGTAAGTCCGTTCAGCGGTTCAGTCTGTAGGTGTGGCTAAAGGTTCCTATGGAAATTAACATTACAAACGCAACCTTATTTCACACCCCAAATTATTGGTCCCCACTGCACAGATCACCCCCAAACATTCCATAGCAATAGTGCGCACTGTGACACTTTTTGGGGAAAATTTCATGCAGATTAGTTAAACGACGCCAAAGTTACAAAGTTATAGCCAAGTCAAAAAACGCTTTAGTATTAAAGCAAGTATTTTTAGCGACCACAATCCGCTATGTCTTAAAGCCAGTTGGCCTCTATTGAGCATGAAGAAGAGGAGTAGGGGTGGTGCTACACTTCAGACAACAGATGGGGGAAGAAGGCTTAAATGGGCACAAATCACTCCGAACTCTTTTTTTGCATCCCTTCAGGCTAAATGCCAGAATGAGATCCAGATCTGCCTGGCTGCTCAGTCACAGTCGGATGAGATAATTGTTAAAGGCTTTGAATCTATCTCCCGCACCAATGATGATCAATTGTCGGTCCCATCGACCAAAAGCCAACACGTCAGGGCACCTAGGTGGTTCGACTCAGGCTGTTCATTAGCTGCCAGGACGCTTAAAATGCATTGCAAGCCACCCCTAGAAATAATGCCTTAATTAACATGTACAGAAAGCAGTATAAAGTGGCCCTTCATACTCGTAAGGAAGCCCTGAAGGAGGATGCTTGGAATAAGCTCCTGGAAGCCTGTACTATCAAGAGCAGCACACAGTTTTGGAGTATTGTCAACAGCCCGCTCCTGGGGGGGGAAGCTAACGCATTGGATGCCCTGGGTCAGCCATTTTGAGGGTATGTTTGGGGGCCCCAATGTTCAGTGTATACCGTCTGGGGTAGGAAATGGAAAATCAGCCCTGATAGTTTCAGACGGTGAAGTGAGGCGGGGAATAAGTGGCATGACCCGCAACAAGGCTCCTGGCCCGGATGGAATCCCCCCGACCTCTATATGTCCCATATAGATTTCTGGGTGCCAGTGCTCACCCATGTTATAAATGCAGCCATTAGGTCCGGCCCCCCGGCCTCATAGGCCACCTCCCTCATTGTTCCAGTGTTCAAAAAGGGGAACAGAGACAGCACACATTGTTACAGGCAGATCTCCCTATTGGACTCGGTGGTTAAAGTTGTTGGGCGGATTCTGTTAGACAGGCTGTCCACATGGGTGGAGAAAATAACATTTTGTCGGATGCACAATATGGTTTCCGCCCCAGCTGTCCAACGTTAGACCAATGGCTGAACCTCTTTATGATAATGAATAAATATACAGTTATGCGCCCTGGTACCATCTTCCTGGCCTTCATGGACCTCTCTTTCGCACTTGATTGTGTGAATAGAAGCAAGTTGTGGTGGATTCTGCTCTCTCTGGGGGTGGATAGAGACAGAGGGGCCGATTCCGATCTCGGTCGGAGGCGCACCCAATACCATTCGGTCGGGAAAAAAGCCATGCGAATGCCTGTTTCCCGACCGATCCGTACAGCACACCGAACGAGTAAGTACGATGCGCACAACAGCACAGAATCCGGCCGAGTCGTACTCACCCAATCCAGGTCCTGTTCTCCGACCGAGGCGAATCCGGAAACGCCGAATCGAGTCGCATGGAAGGCAAAATGCAGCTCCGTCCGGCCGAACAAGTACGATGCGCTTTCCGTACGTGCCGAACCCGTCGCTACGCACCGCACGTCAAAGCATCCGGGAGAGGCACACAAAAGCTCCGATTCGCGCCACAACACGATCCACGGCTACGAGGCGAACACGCCAGCGACGAGGACGACGCGAAGCAACGAGGACGACGCGAAGCAACGAGAAGGACGAACGACACGAACCAACCATGAATCCCTTCGTCCCGATCATACCAATATTCTACATTTACTACCGGAACAGGCACGGACGCGTACGGCGCAGAAGGTAAGTCAGACACCAACCACAAAACACATACAACACATACACGACACATCACACACACACAGAGGGATGCAGAATTTACTTACACCAGCAACAGCAGCACCATAGGGGCGGGATGCCCATCACCAATGCCACATATGCACACAGGGGCCAGAATGCACACCACCACCCCTACCCAGGGGGGGCCGGATGCCAACAACCACTACCACCCTTAGCCAGGGGGGTTCCAGATGCCCACCACCACTACCACCCTTAGCCAGGGGGGGCTGGATGCCTACCACTACTACCACCCTTAGCCAGGGGGTGCCAGATGCCTACCACCACTACCACCCTTACCCAGGGGGGCTGGATGCCTACCACTACTACCACCCTCACCCAGGGGGGCTGGATACCTACCACTACTACCACCCTTACCCAGGGGGCTGGATGCCTACCACTACTACCACCCTTACCCAGGGGGGCTGGATGCCTACCACTACTACCACCCTCACCCAGGGGGCTGGATGCCTACCACTACTACCACCCTTAGCCAGGGGGTGCCAGATGCCTACCACCACTACCACCCTTACCCAGGGGGGGCTGGATGCCTACCACTACTACCACCCTCACCCAGGGGGGGCTGGATGCCTACCACAACTACCACCCTCACCCAGGGGGGGGCTGGATGCCTACCACTACTACCACCCTTACCCAGGGGGGGCTGGATGCCTACCACTACTACCACCCTTACCCAGGGGGCTGGATGCCCACCACCACTACCGCCCTTAGCCAGGGGGTGCCAGATGCCCACCACCACTCCCACCCTTACCCAGGGGGCTGGATGCCTACCACTACTACCACCCTTAGCCAGGGGGTGCCAGATGCCTACCACTACTACCACCCCTAAGCCAGGGGGCTGGATGCCTACCACTACTACCACCCTAAGCCAGGGGGCTGGATGCCAACCACCACTACCACCCTTAGCCAGGGGGTGCCAGATGCCCACCACCACTACCACCCTTAGCCATGGGGGTGCCAGATGCCTACCACTACTACCACCCTTACCCAGGGGGCTGGATGCCTACCACTACTACCACCCTCACCCAGGGGGGCTGGATGCCTACCACTACTACCACCCTTAGCCAGGGGGTGCCAGATGCCTACCACCACTACCACCCTTACCCAGGGGGCTGGATGCCTACCACTACTACCACCCTCACCCAGGGGGCTGGATGCCTACCACTACTACCACCCTTAGCCAGGGGGTGCCAGATGCCTACCACCACTACCACCCTTACCCAGGGGGCTGGATGCCTACCACTACTACCACCCTCACCCAGGGGGGCTGGATGCCTACCACAACTACCACCCTCACCCAGGGGGGCTGGATGCCTACCACTACTACCACCCTCACCCAGGGGGGCTGGATGCCTACCACTACTACCACCCTCACCCAGGGGGCTGGATGCCTACCACTACTACCACCCTTAGCCAGGGGGTGCCAGATGCCTACCACCACTACCACCCTTACCCAGGGGGCTGGATGCCTACCACTACTACCACCCTCACCCAGGGGGCTGGATGCCTACCACAACTACCACCCTCACCCAGGGGGCTGGATGCCTACCACTACTACCACCCTCACCCAGGGAGGGCTGGATGCCTACCACAACTACCACCCTCACCCAGGGGGGGCTGGATGCCTACCACTACTACCACCCTTAGCCAGGGGGGTGCCAGATGCCTACCACCACTACCACCCTTACCCAGGGGGGCTGGATGCCTACCACTACTACCACCCTCACCCAGGGGGCTGGATGCCTACCACCACTACCACCCTTAGCCAGGGGGTGCCAGATGCCCACCACCACTACCACCCTTACCCAGGGGGCTGGATGCCTACCACTACTACCACCCTTAGCCAGGGGGTGCCAGATGCCTACCACTACTACCACCCTAAGCCAGGGGGCTGGATGCCTACCACTACTACCACCCTAAGCCAGGGGGCTGGATGCCAACCACCACTACCACCCTTAGCCAGGGGGTGCCAGATGCCCACCACCACTACCACCCTTAGCCATGGGGGCTGGATGCCTACCACTACTACCACCCTTACCCAGGGGGCTGGATGCCTACCACTACTACCACCCTCACCCAGGGGGGCTGGATGCCTACCACTACTACCACCCTTAGCCAGGGGGTGCCAGATGCCTACCACCACTACCACCCTTACCCAGGGGGGCTGGATGCCTACCACTACTACCACCCTCACCCAGGGGGCTGGATGCCTACCACTACTACCACCCTTAGCCAGGGGGTGCCAGATGCCTACCACCACTACCACCCTTACCCAGGGGGCTGGATGCCTACCACTACTACCACCCTCACCCAGGGGGGCTGGATGCCTACCACAACTACCACCCTCACCCAGGGGGGCTGGATGCCTACCACTACTACCACCCTCACCCAGGGGGGCTGGATGCCTACCACTACTACCACCCTCACCTAGGGGGCTGGATGCCTACCACTACTACCACCCTTAGCCAGGGGTGCCAGATGCCTACCACCACTACCACCCTTACCCAGGGGGCTGGATGCCTACCACTTCTACCACCCTCACCCAGGGGGGCTGGATGCCTACCACAACTACCACCCTCACCCAGGGGGCTGGATGCCTACCACTACTACCACCCTCACCCAGGGGGCTGGATGCCTACCACAACTACCACCCTCACCCAGGGGGCTGGATGCCTACCACTACTACCACCCTTAGCCAGGGGGTGCCAGATGCCTACCACCACTGCCACCCTTACCCAGGGGGGCTGGATGCCTACCACTACTACCACCCTCACCCAGGGGGGCTGGATGCCTACCACAACTACCACCCTCACCCAGGGGGGCTGGATGCCTACCACTACTACCACCCTTACCCAGAGGGGCTGGATGCCTACCACTACTACCACCCTTACCCAGGGGCTGGATGCCCACCACCACTACTACCCTTAGCCAGGGGGTGCCAGATGCCTACCACTACTACCACCCTAAGCCAGGGGGCTGGATGCCTACCACTACTACAACCCTAAGCCAGGGGGCTGGATGCCAACCACCACTACCACCCTTAGCCAGGGGGTGCCAGATGCCCACCACCACTACCACCCTTAGCCATGGGGGTGCCAGATGCCTACCACTACTACCACCCTTACCCAGGGGGGCTGGATGCCTACCACTACTACCACCCTTACCCAGGGGGCTGGATGCCTACCACTACTACCACCCTTACCCAGGGGGCTGGATGCCCACCACCACTACCACCCTTACCCAGGGGGCTGGATGCCTACCACTACTACCACCCTTAGCCAGGGGGTGCCAGATGCCTACCACTACTACCACCCTAAGCCAGGGGGTGCCAGATGCCCACCACCACTACCACCCTTACCCAGGGGGGCTGGATGCCTACCACTACTACCACCCTTAGCCAGGGGGGCTGGATGCCTACCACTACTACCACCCTTACCCAGGGGGCTGGATGCCTGTCACTACTACCACCTCTACCCATGGGGGGCTGGATGCCTACCACCAACACCACCCCCACTCATAGGATGGACAATGCATGACACAACCAGCACACCACAACCTAGGGAATGCAAGAAAAAGACATCCCCCAACACCATGACAAGCGTGTGTAGACTGTGTCAAATGTAAGGCTGGGCGTAGTTCGCGAAGTAATGCTTCGCGAAGCTACGCAAAGTGCAGTTCGCACTACGCAAGCTTCGCGTAGCACTACGCGAACTGCGTAGCGCACTGTTCGCAATGATTGCACAGTGCCGGATGCTTGTCCGCACTGTGCAATCATTGAAAGCGGCAACTTGCACAGTGCGAGCTGTCTTTTACTGCCGCTCGAGTAGATTTTTACTCGAGCGGCAGCTTTCTCAACGCGGACTGGTAGTTTCTCATCGCGAGCGGTCGCGAGCATACGCGACCACTCGCAATGAGAAACCTGACCTCCCGCGTTGAGAATCTCGCCGGGAGGTTTATTTTCCACGCTCGCGATCGGCAACTTGATGTTGCTGATCGCGAACGAGGAAAAGTCTCGCCGGGATGTCATTTTGCTTGCTCGCGGTCGCCAACTTGACGTTGAGGACCGCGAGCAAGCAAAAAATGACCGCGGCACTACGCTACGCTACGCATGTTTGCACTGTGCTACGTGCAATTCGCGTTGTGCGAAGTAGCGCAAACTTCGCAAACTACGCGAGCGTAGCGTAGCACTTCGCCCAGGGTTAGTCAAATGCCTACAACACTGAACATGACTTTGAACATACAATGTGACCCCCTAGCACATGTGCCACACATATATGTGTGTGGCCCCCACAATGCAAGCAGGCCATGACCATTGTGGCAATGGGGTCCAAACCCCCATCATCACAGTGACCAAAAGGTAAGTGTGGGGTCCATAGCTGAAGCACATTTTGAACATTGTGGCAATGGGGTCCAAACCCCCATCATCACAGTGACCAAAAGGTAAGTGTTGACAAAGAAAGAGCTGCAACTGCCAAACTGCATGGATGATTCCTGGTCACAGAACATAAAACACATCAGTGGCAAAGTAGTGCATGTGTCCCATTGCAACATAAATTGGGGGAGCCAAATACTGCAGTGCAAATAAGACATACCTTTGGCCATGTGCAGACAACCAACACCCATGGGGGCTGACACTGTCAACATTCATCAATGACACAATGACAGAAGTGACCATCAGAATGCAGACCCACATATTTGCACCAATGGGCACACAAATGCAGATACCCTGTGGAGACTGTAGATGTGAGGTGAACAGATACCATACCATGGCAGCAATGGGACACACAAACCATGATCATTGTGCTGACCGATGACCTAGGAGTCCCAGGGACAGCAGGGGAAACCCACCAAACGACATACAGCGAATGGCACACCCAAGATATGCCAATGCAGTGGTGCAGATGCACAAACACAAACAGGCAGACCCACACTGCACATCATACACAACAGGTGAGGGGGGTGCCAGTGTCCCCAGGCAACCACACAACACATGAGGAGACCTGAATACCAATCATACAGATGTGCATACAGTGCCACACAAAGGTAACTCATGGATCCAAATCCCCTATGTGGGCAAGCAGGCATTGTCAGATGAGAGGGAGCACAAATCACACATGTCACACAGGCACATAGGAACAGCAACTGACACAGCAAGACACAGACACACCACAGCACTACCCCCAGGGCCCCCAAAATGTGGTGACCCTGGGCTGCATTACAATCCCACTGTGATGACAAAGCTAAATGTCGTTCACACTGTGAACCACAGTCATGTGTCCTGAGCAACAAACTACCATCACACCTACACAAGCACAAATCAATCAGCATGGCCAGTAAGCCAAGGCCAACATGGAGGCAGGGGCCTAGCCGGGCAACAACTCTCATCTGCACACACTCAACACCACACCCCTCGACCTCCAACAATGTGCAGCAGTGAAGCACACATGCACTGGTGACATTGCACATGCACCCATGACTATTCCAGGGTGGTGGGTGGGAACCAAGGTGCAGAAACACATCACACATGGCCACTCAACAAGACTCCTGAATGTCTGACACACTGCACACTACGCTGTACATGGACATGACGGCAATACCACACCAACCAATGGGATCCCAGCCACAGTCACACACCAATGAAGAAGCCAAGGTCACCCACAAAGAACACACATAGACAACAACCAACATTGCAGCCCGGACCCTGAGGAGTGCCAGCAGTCACACACACAACGTGTCACAATCACTGAAAGATAACACAAACTGGAAATCACATGACAGGGGCAAACAACAAGTGCCAAGGGGAAACCTGACTGTGACCCATCTGCGTCTGCACACAAACTCAGCCCTGACAGCAAACACACCTATGGGTGACACCCTGATGACCAGTAATGTGCCATGCACCCACATCACAGAGAACCCAGGGAGAAGACTTTGGGGGAACATAGGTCAACTCAGCAAGCATCACAAACAGGTACAACACTAGGGATCACAGCATGCACAGCTAAACGGAAGTGAACACACAGACATGCACATACAACACACACCTTGGGTGCAGGCAATGTCACAGGAGTACACACTGCCATGAGGGGACTCCACTCCTGTGTGAGGAAAGCTGTGCCATATGTTGCCTCAGTAGGGCCCCATCATGTCAGCTGAGCACTTGGTCACACAATCAACAATTAGCACCAAATGAGGGCTCCCGTCACATCAGCCTGGTCATGGAAGTGCCAACGAAATTATCAGCACAGATCCAAAACACTTGTATAGCAATGTTGCACTGACAACACAGATGAGTCCTTCCCCATTGATGCCCAAACCTGCATGTCCAGTGGAGATGGCCACACGGTCAGGGAAGTAGACGAATTGAACAATGGCAGGCACAACAGATGTGCAGGGGTGGAAGCCACAGATGTGAAATAGCTAATCTAAGTAGGAAATCCCATTGCCAAATACTGAAAACATGACACCCTCAGATGCTGCTATGGATGACATGGATACACCACAGGATAGGACACATTCCCCCTGGACCACATGGGTTCCTGCACAGTAACACTTCATTATCATGAGACCAAATATCACCATCACTGCAGCAAGGGCATGATTAGCATCATCAACAACATGTACATCAGAAGCATAAGCACTAGAGAACAGAAAGTTGCTTTATTCAGTATATGTGTGTAATGAAAACAAAGTCCAGAAAAAACACAAAGGCCAATGGCCAGTCCATTGTCAAAGTCCAAACAGGGTGACAGTGGCAGATGTCAACCTACGCATGCCTGCACAAAACCAGGGACAATCCACTAGGAGGGGCAACCGGGGGCAGGCCAGGCACCGCAGGGACAGGATCAGGGCTCACCAGGAGGAAGCAGGGAAGGGGTGGTGGGTGCTGGAGAGCCACTGACAACTGCAGTGGAGGTGTCTGACATGGTGTGTGCCGGCACAATTGGGGGCATGACTCAGATGTTGTGGGTGCCGGCACGACTGCAGTGGACCCTGCAGATGGAGTGGACAGGTCCGCCACTGCAGTGCCCAAGTCAGACAGGGTGGTAGTGGACTCCACTGCAGTGCCTACCACCAGGGGAGGAGAATGGGGAACAGGCAAGGTGGGCTGGACAGAGGGGAGGACACCCTCACCACATCAGTGGCACAGACAAGCGCAGCGGGGGTGTGGTGCCGGGAGAGCAAGTGGCAGGGGGAGAAGGCCGGATCCTCTTGGGGATGGTATATCTGTGGGTGGGGGAACCTGGGGCAGGGTGTGGTGGGGGCACCTGTGGAGTGGGGGCCTGAGGGATGGAGGAAGGAGACCTGGTGCCTGAGCTGCAGGGGCGGCGGGGTCTTGCTCTTACGACTCCGGGGGACTTGCGGGTGGGGGCCTCAGTCTGTCTGCGCCTGGGGGAGGGTGTCCGGGGGCGAGGGCACTCTGCTCCGTGTGGGTGGGCTTCCTCTTCCCCCTGAATGCTGTATCAGCTGGATCGGAGGGGAAGAGGCCGAGGTCACTGAGGAAGAGCCGCTGGGTCTTTGGGGTTGCAGGTGAGGCAAGGGAGGGTGCTTTGGAGGGAGAGGCAACTGAGGACTGCACAGTGCACGTGGATGCGTGTGTGTGTTCCAGGGTCCCATCCCCTGTGAGTCTGGTTTCAGTCCCCTGACTGTGCGTGCGTGTGCGTTTTGTTTGTGGCGTGTGTGTCTGTGTGCTGGATGTGTGTGTGCTGGTGTGTGCCTGTGCTGGTGTGTGTGTGCTTGGGACGGGTAAGGTGCTGGGGAGTGTGGATGGAGCAGAGGCAGGAGGGGTGAGGGACTGTCTGAGGAGGGACACTGCTGCCGTCAGGGAGGAGTCCATGGACCTATTGCCCCTCTGTAGGTCAGACATGCCCGATGAGATGCCCTCCATGAACGACACCAGCTGAGTCAACAGAGCGGTGTGCGCATGGAGGACACTCAGCATGGCTGTCTGCCCTACATGGAGCTGGCGAAGGAGGTACACAGACTCCTCACTCAGGGCAGCAGGGGACACAGGGGCAGGGGGTGCTGTGCCTGGCCCAAAGGAGACACGCTCCCGAACATGGGAGCCTCCACGGACCTGGGGAATGGGAGCCGATGGGAGGGCGGTGGTGGTGCTGGTGGTGGCGGGGACAGCAACACTAGCTGGGGTGTGGTGGATGCTGACACCCGCCTCCATAAGGGAGTCATCCTCCGAGTTGCTCTGGTCCTCAGCTGAGGTGGATGGTGCTGAGGACTCCTCGGTGTGGCTCCCCTCGCCCTCCGTGCCACTGGGTCCCTCCGACCACTCCTGGGCTGCTGACCCAGTCTGGCTCTCCGGCTCCTCCTGGTCCGTGGAGCTGTCCCCTTCCGTGACCGTGGATGTATCTGCAAACAATGGGGAAACAGACAGACATCAGTCACCTGCACCAAACACACACACCACTGTGAGCACAGCACATTACAGAGCAAGCCCTGGCATCATTAGTTGTACACTGCTAAAAGTGCCCTAACTGAACAGGAGAAGCCAATTGTCAGTCTGATGCCAACCATGGCACTCACATCCCACATGGCCTTGCACCCATCTTGTTGGTGTCTGTTGGATAGCAACACCCCAGTGTGGACACATGCACCAACTACACAGTAGTTGGACAGTGCAGAGGACACGGTGTAGCATGTGGACATGCACACATCACAACTCTTGCCACTGAGTCAGTACAGGTTTCCGGATGAAAGGGATGCCCAGAGTCAAATAGGAAATGCATGTGATGCATACCAGCGACAGACACCATGATGCACCCATGTCCTGATAGCCATCGCCACAATGGTGTGCATGTAGCACATGTCACTCCCCTGCAGGATCACCAATAAGTAGACACATGCCAAGGCGGAGGCATGACTGCTAAGTCATACATCACTGTCTCAGTGATGTATGACTTGGCAGCCAGACAACAACACTCTGCACTGTGTCACAATAGTAGGTCATGGGGAATGCAAGTCCTGGAGCTGCACAAGTGCACATGTACATCCCCCACACAACACATCATCTTAACCCTCATCTGTCCAGGTCATACCGATTGGACATATGGGAGACCTGTGACACTACCCTCTGAACCTGAGCCCCTCACAATCTGCTGTGAATGGGGAACAGCTGCCTGAACTTCACATTCGCATACCCCAGTCTGCACGGGCAGCTGATCAAACACCTATGTGACACACAAGTATCGTCTCCTATGGTCACATCTCCAGTGGCATGCTGAGCCCCTACCGAGAAACACCCCAGCAGTCCTGGCAACAAATCCACAGCACACTGACACAGAGGCAGACACCTGAGGGGTCAAATCACTGCGCACAATGTGTCAGCTGATACACGGGAGTGGGAGTACAGAGTGCATTGCATGGCCTGGAGTAGGCATGACTGTCCTGCCCCACATGAATGAGGGATGAGCCCTGGACAGTGGATAGCTGGCTATGTATGTGTGACACACGTAATCTGCACACTCCTGGGGCCCAAACATTGTTCCCACCCGCTGCATGGGTGAGTGCCACATACCCCAGGCACATGTGGTGGCTCAGCTCAGCAAGTGGACCGCATATCAAAGCAACATGCAGATTACATGTCCGAACACAGGCGTTGTGTGAACAATGGACCCACCCATGATGCCCACAACAGAGTTAGGGAAAAGATGCTGTCCCCCACCTTTAGTGAAGCAAACTGCAAGGACACAGTCCCAAGTGACACAATTCCCTGAATGTAAGGGCCACACCTGGGTATCAGATGAGGAGTGGGCAGTGCACAATAGAGGGACATGGCTCCTGGACAACATGACTGCTGTACTGTGGCAGTTGAACCAGGCCAGAGGAGGGCACATAGCATGTAATACAGAGTTCACAGTGCAGTCTTTGACTCACCCCCTCCTTGCTGCTGTCTGGCCTTCAGCTGCCCATCCAGGTCTGGAAACACCACCGCCAGGATCTGGAGCATGTGGGGGTCAGGGTCCGTGTTCCGCCCCTCCTGCGAGGAGGCGACAGCTTCAGCTGGACCCGTGCAATCCTCCGGGTCCAGCCCCGAAGGTCCTGCCACCTCTTCTGGCAGTTGCGGATCCGGCGCTTGTAGACCCCCAAGGACCGGACAGCCCGGACGATGTCCTTCCAGATCTCCTGCTTCCGATGGGCATTAACCTGTCAGGATGACAAAGTGAAAAGGCCATTACTACACATGCAACATATCCGTGCATGACACAGTTGTATATACATGTCTCAATCACAGGGGCACATGATGTACACAGGCAGTGCAAAGCTGCCCATGGACAGTTTGCCAGAAATCACTACATGGTATCATTGCATGGGAAGTAAAACCTTGTTCAAATGCACTGTCACTGCACCATACCTGTCCAGTGCATGTCACTACACACTATGGGGGGTGACAACTACTCAGTGAGCCTGCTAGCCAGTGGCGTGCAGACTTTCAGCCTTGCTAGTCAGACAAAATGCACATTCAGAAAGGCAGTGCACAGAACACTCACCTGCTCCCCTGGTGTCCCATACAGCTTGCTGTACTGTGGAAGTAGGCTGTCCAGCAGGGCCTGGTTCTCCTCAAGGCTGAAGGCTGGGGCTCTCTCCACAGTACGTGCCATTGCAGGGTCCAGAGGGGCAGAGACAGCAGCAGTGCAGTGGCAGATGTCATCCTGGAGCATGTAGTGCAGGCAAGTGAGCTCTCAGGGGAACAGCCAGCAATATATATATGCTGGAGAGGCAGATACTGTCCCTTGTGTCCAAAGTGATAGGTCCAAGTCGTTTGCATCTTCAGAATCTGGCCAATCCATGGAATAGCAGCACCAATTCACGCCCACAGCATCCTTCAAATCTTCAACTTCATGACATACATGATTTTGCAACATTGTTGTGGGTGACCAACTGAATTTCCAGCAACCGACTCGTTCGAATTCCGAAAACGCATCCGTTGCCAGGCTAGGCCATTGTCAATGGGTGCGCACCGATCGGTCCATTGCTGATCAACGCGTACAGGGGTACAACGCGTACCCGCACACATTGAATGCAATGGGCCGGCCGGGGGCACCGATCGGTCCATTGCGGTACAACGCGTACAGGGGTACAACGCGTACCTGCACACATTGAATGCAATGGGCCGGCCGGGGCACCGATCGGTCCATTGCTGATCAACGCGTACAGGGTACAACGCGTACCTGCACACATTGAATGCAATGGGCCGGCCGGGGCACCGATCGGTCCATTGCGGTACAACGCGTACATGGGTACAACGCGTACCCGCACACATTGAATGCAATGGGCTGGCCGGGGCACCGATCGGTCCATTGCGGTACAACGCGTACAGGGTACAACGCGTACCTGCACACATTGAATGCAATGGGCCGGCCGGGGCACCGATCGGTCCATTGCTGATCAACGCGTACAGGGGTACAACGCGTACCCGCACACATTGAATGCAATGGGCCGGCCGGGGGCACCGATCGGTCCATTGCGGTACATGCGCGTACAGGGGTACAACGCGTGCCTGCACACATTGAATGCAATGGGCCGGCCGGGGCACCGATCGGTCCATTGCTGATCCAACGCGTACAGGGGTACAACGCGTACCCGACACATTGAATGCAATGGGCCGGCCAAGGGCACCGATCGGTCCATTGCGGTACAACGCGTACAGGGGTACAACGCGTACCTGCACACATTGAATGCAATGGGCCGGCCGGGGCACCGATCGGTCCATTGCTGATCAACGCGTACAGGGTACAACGCGTACCTGCACACATTGAAAGCAATGGGCCGGCCGGGGCACCGGATCGGTCCATTGCGGTACAACGCGTACAGGGGTACAACGCGTACCTGCACACATTGAATGCAATGGGCCGGCCGGGGCACCGATCGGTCCATTGCTGATCAACGCGTACAGGGTACAACGCGTACCCGCACACATTGAATGCAATGGGCCGGCCGGGGGCACCGATCGGTCCATTGCGATACAACGCGTACAGGGTACAACGCGTACCTGCACACATTGAATGCAATGGGCCGGCCGGGGGCACTGATCGGTCCATTGCTGTTCAACGCATCCCTGTACAAGTGACTGGCATATGTCACCATGCCTGTCTCAGATGGACATATGCCAGCCACAGATAGCTCCCAGGGAGTGAGGGGCACACCTACAACACGACAGCCTGTCCAAACTGTATAATAAGGCATGTAAGGCTGCATTTCCTATTGTGTGTATGTTGGTGTACATGTTGTCCTGTGGGTGTCACCTGGGGGCAGCCACCCCCAGGCTGTGCACGTGTTCATGGGGACAGGATCCTGGGTGTTACGTGTACATGACCACTGTGATGTGCAACTGTTCATATCTGTGCATGTGCCATGGTCACATTTCACAGTGGTGTATGTGTATGTCATGTCACATACCCCGTGAGTCCCATGTGGGACGGTATGTTTGAGCCAGGGTGTCCCAGTGGCACAATAGTGATGGTCCTCCACAGTCTGTGTGCATGTAGTGTTTACAATGTCTCTGATTTCATGTGCACAATGGGAGACAGTCTCCACATCCACGTTGTGTGTGCATGGACTTTGATGTTGTGCGTGTGTGTGTCACAGACGTCCATGTCTGTCCTGCAGTGGCAAGTGGGACCACTACCTGTGGGGGTCATAGTTGTTTTGCTGTGGTGTATACATGATACTCCATGTAATGCCAGTGTCCATGTGGCAATACAGGGTCCCTGGGAATGTACCTGTCGTTGAGCTGTGATGCCTGGGGCACATCTGTCCTCACATGTCACTGTGGGGGTGATTGTGACACGGCAGCAGGAGATGGGAACTGTGACACGGCCTCATGATATCCAATGGGCCAACCTGGGACTTATTGATGCCACTTGTTGAACCGTGATGACAGATGTTGGCCATGTATGTACCATACATGTCCTTACGGAACTGCACACTTCATGTAGTTGTGCCTCATAATGATGTATGTTGGGATATTGAGTGTGTTCAATGCCGCATATGTGGGGTGACTGACAATCTTGCTTTCTTCTCCTCTGCACTGCAGGGCTCCTGCTGTCCATCGACCATTCCCAGACCTGGCAACGATGGTGGGACGGGACAGCATCCGACGGTACCGCTTCACCAGGCAGCTGATTGAGGATTTGGCAGTGCAGTTGGCCCCACATTTGCAGCCTGGCCGGCCGTATCCTACAGCGCTGACCCCCAAGGTGAAGGTGATGGCAGCCCTACACTTCTTTGCCACCGGTACCTTCCAACATACTGTGGCGACTGCTGGTGGGATGTCACAGACCATGTTGAGCCGTGTGCTCCGCGATGTTTTGGCGGCAATGTTGCTATTCCTGAACCGGTACATCTATTTCCCTAGACTGCAACGACTCACTGACGTGAAGAGTGACTTCTATGCCCTGGGGAGGATGCTGCATGTCATTGGCTCCATTGATGGGACACATGTGGCTTTGGTACCACCACAGGCCCAGGAGCAGGCCTACAGGAACCGCAAGCACTACCACTCGGTCAATGCACTGGTGGTGTGTCTTGCAGATATGACCATCACACACGTGTGTGCCCGTTTCCCTGGTTCAGCACACGATGCCTTTGTGATGAGGAGTAGTCGCATCCCCAGGATGATGGCACAGATGCAGAACCAGCGTGCCTGGCTTGTCGGTGTGTACTGACTTTGTGCCATTGTGTGTGATCTGATCTGTAGTATTCCGCCCACTTTTCCAAGTCAGCTAATGTGCACTTGTCTGTCCGTAGGTGACTCGGGATACCCCAACATGCCGTGGTTGCTGACACCCCTCAGGAACCCTGTGACACCAGCCCAGATGCGCTACAATGAGGCACATGGTCGGACCAGGAGAGTGATTGAGCGGACATTTGGTCTCCTGAAGAGCCGCTTCCGCTGCCTGGACAAGACCGGAGGGTCCCTCCCATATGCCCCTGCGAAAGTGTGCAAGATTATCATCGTCTGCTGCATGCTCCACAACCTGGCAGTGCGGAAGGAGTTGCCTCTCATCCAGGATGACAATGACCAACATCCGCCACCTGTGGAGGATCCTGGCCTGGACCACGATGCCAATGATGATGATGATGATGATGAGGGTGATGTCCGCACACAGCTAATCACCAACTTCTTTAGCTGAATGTGAGTATCCTGAGGTGTCATATCAATGATGTGAGTTGGCATGATATGTGTAGGTGGTGCTCTGGTGCTGTTGGAGTGTGTCCATGGGCTACTTGACTGGATGTGTGTAGCGATGTGTGCTTACAGGTGGTCTGTACTTCCCAACAGTGTTGACATGCTAACTTGGTTCTGGGTGGGTATCTTGTAACATGTATTGTGCATGAGTTTTGCTGTTCTGTCCTGTTCTCCATTGCTTTTGACTGTGTGTCATTTCTGTCCTTCACAGGGTACTTTCAGATTCGTTTGGTCAACTGTGTCCACCGACGACGTGATTGTACTTCCAGGGTGGTAGCTGTTGTGTCCCTACAGGTGATGTGCGCCACACCCATGGACTTCCTTCCTTCTACAGTTGTTGACTGTGTGCCCGCTGCCAGGTGGGATTACCTTGCATCTGTAGTGGTTACGACATGTTGCAACTGTGTAATAAACCTGTGCTTCACTTTGTGATGTGCGTTGTCTGTGGTCACACATTTGACTGCCATTTGCTCACTGCACCTGTGGGCTACTTGACTACAACTGGGAATAGGTGTGGTGTCTGTGCATTGCACCGTCTTCCCTGGCAACATCAGTGTAGGCAATGAGTCAGATGGCCTAGGTGTGTATGTGTTGTGTAGCCCTGGTGGTGTGTCTCCCTAATATGGGTCACGTTGCCTTTACTCACATGCCTGTGTTGTACTTGCTGTTGCAGTTCGCATACACAGTGTAATTTTGCAGTTCATCATCCCCATAACAGCACCCACGTTGGAATCACAACAGAGGCAAGTATGGTGTATTAGTGTGTTTATTGTGATACATTTGTGTGAATAGTGCATAGGATCGGTAGTGCTGTACATATATCTTGCAATCAGAAGTTCCTAGGTGAATTGAAAGTCCTGGTAGACAAAATCCCCGGTATCGGGGCCACAGTTGTCTGAGACATTGGTCCAACTTGTACTCCCCATGCAATGTGTGGGAGTTGTGTTGCCGTCAACAGGGTGAACAGTCTGTGCACAAAGGTGAACATCCAGAACAGGTTCAGGCTTCCTGGGAGTTGCGCTTGGCCATCGGCCTCTCACTTTCCCCTCCTCGGATGACCCCTCTTCTTTGGGGGGCCCCTCAAGTACAGGCTGCTGCGGTGCAGGGGACTCTCCGCCAGAGTCATCCTCCCTCCCTGTGGCAGTTGCAGTTTGTTCAGCACCAGATGTTGTTGGCACACAGGGAGGTGTGGACTGGTTGCTGTTCATCTGGCGGAGGCATTGTAAAATGTCCCTGTGCACCGCCGTCATCTCATGCAGTGCGTCCCACTTGGACTCCACGCGGGACATGTGTGAGTCCACGCGGGACATGTGTGCGTCCAAGCGGGCATGATGGGCAGCCTGCTGCTGTTTCATGTCTCTGAGGAGCCCCACTACCTGGCTGAGATCTCCGGTGCTGGACTGGTACGCATCAGCTATGCGTACCAGTTGTGGGTCATCATGCACACCAGCAACCTCTGCAAGCAGCGACCTCTGTCTCCCACCCCTGCCGACATGTGCAGTGCGTGCAGTGGCACGCACAGATGACCCTGGTCCACCTTGGGGGTTGGTGGTGGTGGTGGTGTCCATGGCCCCACGTTGGTCCAGGGTCCCTGTGCTGGTGTTGCTCCTTGTTCTGTCCATGTCGGCGGGGATGGTATTTGTGGTGACAGTCGTTGGAGGGGTGGGTGCAGGGGGTGCAGCTGGTGGTCCTGCTGGTGCTGCAGCTGGTGGTCCTGCTGGTGCTGCATGTAGACTTGCACCGGATGTGCCAGGTTGGTCTTCTTCGTCCGAGGAGGGCAGAGGCTGTACGACACCAGTGAGCTCCGCATCCTCTTGAGCCTGGGACTGGGACTCCTCAGCGTCTGCTGCTGTGTCCCCATCATCACCTGTTTTTGGGAGACACACACAATGTATGTTATGTTTCTGCAGGCATCAATGGTTGACACACCTGACAGTTGTGACTGTGCCTCTGGGTGCGGGCCTGTACATTGCATTGTCCTAAGTCGTCACAGTCAGGGGTTGATATTGGTGTGGCACATTGTCCTGCATTATTTGGGCATTACTATGTATTTTTTGTTGTGTGAACATGGTCTGCATTTGTTGTATTTGGTTGACAGCCGGCCCTCCTTCCCACCCAGCCAGTCAGTTATCCCACCATGGACTGTGCTTGCATTGCAGGGAGTGGAAGTTGTCTCTCAGGATGTCAGTCAGTGGTGTCCTGCTGTTTGTTGGTGCACAGTTGCCAGCAGGGCCTTGTGCTCCCCACAGCAGTAGCCAGTGTCAGCCATCTTGTGAGTCCTTCTCCACTCCCTGTGATGTGAGCATGGTTCAGGGTGGTGTTGATGGGACAGTTGTGGGGGTGAGCTATGTCTGTGACTGTGACTCCCATCATGCTATTGCCTCCACCCCACTTCCCGGCATTCCCATACTTACTTGCTTTTGTGGGGAGTTCAGTGTGTGTGGGTGTGAGGGCAATGGCAAGATGGCTGACAGTGGTGTCCTGCTGTTGGTTGGTGTGCAGTTCCCAGCATGCCCTTGTGCTCCCCACAGCAGTAGCCAGTGTCAGCCATCTTGTGTGTCCTTCTCCACTCCCTGTGATGTGAGCATGGTTCACGGTGGTGTTGATGGGCCAGTTGTGAGGCTGAGCAATATCTGTGCCTACTACTCCCATCATGCTATTGCCTCCACCCCCTTCCCAGCATGCCCATGCTTCCTTCCTTTTGACTCTGCTTCCCTGTGGGGTGGGCTGCCTGTGCTGACAGGATGGCTGGGAGTGTTGTCCTGGCAGTTGTTTGGCTAAAAGTCCCAAGAGTGTCCCTGTGCTTCACACAACATAACCCAGGGTGGTGGTTCTTTGTGGGATCTTGAGTTAGGATGTGAGGCATTGCATTCTCCCAGGTGGGTTCTGTGGAGTTTGTGTTGAGGGGGTGTGAGGGGAGGTGCTTGTGACTATGGTCAGTGCTGCAAGTCCTCCTTCCCACCCAGCCAGCCAGATATCCCACCATGGAACGTGCTTCCATTGCAGGGAGTGGAAGTTGTCTCTCAGGATGTCAGTCAGTGGTGTCCTGCTGTTTGTTGGTGCACCGTTCCCAGCAGGACCTTGTGCTCCCCACAGCAGTAGCCAGTGTCAGCCATCTTGTGAGTCCTTCTCCACTCCCTGTGATGTGAGCATGGTTCAGGGTGGTGTTGATGGGACAGTTGTGGGGGTGAGCTATGTCTGTGACTGTGACTCCCATCATGCTATTGCCTCCACCCCACTTCCCAGCATTCCCATACTTACTTGCTTTTGTGGGGAGTTCAGTGTGTGTGGGTGTGAGAGCAATGGCAAGATGGCTGACAGTGGTGTCCTGCTGTTGGTTGGTGTGCAGTTCCCAGCATGCCCTTGTGCTCCCCACGACACAGCAACAGTGTCAGACATCTTTGATGGGCCTTTCCACTCTCTGTGGGATGTGCATGCGTGAGTGTGAGCTTGCTGGGCCATGTGGTGGGGGATGTAGAGCTGTGACTACGACTCCCATCATGCTATTGCCTCCACCCCCTTCCCAGCATGCCCATCCTTCCTTCCTTTTGACTCTGCTTCCCTGTGGGGTGGGCTGCCTGTGCTGACAGGATGGCTGGGAGTGTTGTCCTGGCAGTTGTTTGGCTGAAAGTCCCAAGAGTGTCCCTATGCTTCAGACGACATAACCCAGGGTGGAGGTTCTTTGTGGGATCTTGAGTTAGGATGTGTGGCATTGCATTCTCCCAGGTGGGTTATGTGGAGTATGTGTTGAGGGTGTGTGTGAGGGGAGGTGCTTGTGACTATGGTCAGTGGTGCGAGTCCTCCTTCCCACCCAGCCAGCCAGATATCCCACCATGGAATGTGCTTCCATTGCAGGGAGTGGAAGTTGTCTCTCAGGATGTCAGTCAGTGGTGTCCTGCTGTTGGTTGTTGCACAGTTGCCAGCAGGGCCTTGTGCTCCCCACAGCAGTAGCCAGTGTCAGCCATCTTGTGAGTCCTTTTCCACTCCCTGTGATGTGCGCATGGTTCATGGTGGTGTTGATGGGACAGTTGTGGGGGGGCAATATGTGTGACTACGACTCCCATGATGCTATTGGCTACACTGACTTGCCCAGCATACACAGAATTCCTTTCTTTCAGTGGTCTTCACTGTGTGTTGGTGTTGTAGTGGTGGCTACATGTCTGGATGTGTTTGTTAGTTCTATTTGTGCCACTGCCTAGCTGTAGTTGTAGTTGTGTTTGTACATGTGATGACACGGTTAAATGTAACTTTGAGATGGCATGTGTTGTGTTTATCTGACTGACATACACATTTTGGGATGATTCTGTTCTGGTTGCTGTGTAATTGCTATGAGTGCATGGTTTGACTCTCCCCTTGACAGTGATGTGTGTGTGTATTGTGGCAGATTATTGTGTACATTTGTTGTGTACTCACCAGGCTCTGGGATGTTCTCTAGTCCATATACGCTCACTGGCGGAAGGATGTCCCGCACCTTCTCCTCCCAGGGCCTGAGGTATACTGGCTTGGCAGGAGGGCCACTGCCGGTGTATTGGCTCAGGAGGTAGTCTTTCTTGAGCAGGTCCCGTACCCTCCTGCGCACGTCATACCACCTGTTCTGGATGTCGGTCTTTGTGCGCAGACATGGTGATTGTGCGTTCACCCTGTTGATGATCCTCTCCCACATCTTGGTTTTCTGGGAGATGGGGGTCTGTTGGACCAGTGTGCCAAACAGCTGTGGCTCTACCCTGAGGATCTCGTCTACCATGACTTCCAATTCACAATCTAGGAACTTGTGATTCTTCTTGGGGGGCATGGTGATGGGTGGTGATGGTGAGTGATGTGTGTGTTGGTGTGCAGGTGAGGGTGTGTGAGTGTGTGTTTTGCTGGGTGTATGTGAGGTAGGTATTTGTTGGTGTGCTGATGGTGTGTGGCTTGTGTGAGGGATGAACTGTGGGTGTGTGGTTGCTGTCTGTTGGGTGCTGGCAGTAGAATGGCATTTGCAAAGGATCATGGTTGGGATTTGTGTCCTTTATATGGGTGGAGTTGTGGGTGTGTCTTTGTTCTCTGTCCCCACCCCCCCCCCAGTATTTATTGGCTTTGTAATTGCTTGTTTGGCCTTTTTTGTGTAATTTTTCCTTTGTACTGTCTGTGCATGTTGGAAACGTTCTTGTGACCGAGTCGGACCCTGCATTTGTCTCGTACGGTGTTCTGCGTTTCGTTCATGCTGTGTTTGTGCAGTTTTCTATGCTGCGTACGCGTCGGTCGCGGTGTTTTGTGTTACTTCGGCTCGGTTTTGTATGCGTGTCGGTCGTACGGCTTGTCCTCCTTACGACTCGGTCGTGGTTTTCGCGCCTTGCATCGTACTTAGCGGTTTGGAGTTCGCGTGTACGTTTCGGTTGGATTTGTTCCGGGTGCGTGTCGGTCGGTTCGATTCGCGTGTTTTTCCGGCCGTATTGCTGTTTTCCGTGCGGCTCGGTCGTTCGGCTTGGGTTCGGTACATGTCGGTCGGATTTTGCACGCCTTGCATCGTACTTGGCGTGTCGGGCGCCACAGGTACGTGTCGGTCGGAATAAATTCCGGCTCCGAGTCGGTCGGTGCTTTTTCCGGCCCGAATCGGAATCGACCCCATAGTTCTCTTTTTACATGAGCTACACTGGGCTACTAATGCAGCTGTGTGATATTCAGGTCATTTGAATGTCTGACGTACCTTGCCCATACAGAGCGGGTCCGCCAGGACTGCATTTTGGCCCCTTTTTAGGTCAAGCCTAGCGTTGCAGCGCATGCACTGCTCGCTTTGCGAGGCATGCAGTATTCAGTATAGTGTGGAAGCTTCGTGGAAGCTCCGACCACTCTCCGCCCATCTTTTTCAATGGCTTAAGCCCTAAATGCTGCCTTTCAATTCGTTTTAGGCTTGTTAGTCCCTCCTCATGACGACCATGTCGTCATTTGTATCCTTCCAAGGCTACTGGCCCCTTTACTTCGAGTGTTGCACGGTAACTATTTTCTTCCTGTGCCTTCTCCCCCACCGCCCCCCTCCCGCAGTCCGTGTGTTCTCGCCCGCCCTCCCCACTCTCGTTCTTCGTGCCTTCTCGCCCCCTGCCCCCGCCCGGCCGCACTCCCGTCTTCAATGCAATAGGTCTTGCGTAAATGCGAGTCCTATTGCATTGCAAATGCTTGTTTATTTAACATCTACATTAATAACCTGGAGAAGACCCTACTGGATACTAAGGTGGATTTCCCAGAGGTGGGACGGCGAGGTCTCCCAGTTCTGCTGTACGCAGATGACGCCATTTTAATGGCCAGGACTAAACGGGCCTGCAAACTCTTCTAAACTCTTTTGTCCAATTTATGGGGGAGCGGGACTTAAAGGTCAATAATTCCAAGTCCTGCATTATGCAAGTGGGGGCCCGTACTAGCAGATCCCATACCTTTAAGATAGAGTCGACCCCGATCCCAAAGTCAAGTGTCTTTTCCTACTTGGGGGTTTTGATAGATGCCGAAATGAAATGGGGGCCCCAACTTACTCGCAAGAAAAATGACCTGGCCCGGGTTACTGCAGCCATATTTCATTTTGCCTCTAGATTGGGGAAAAGACCGGTAGTGGCCCTATTAAAGCTTTACAGGGCCAAGTGCATTTCTGAGTTACTGTATGGCAGTGAAATCTGGGGGTACATTAACTCAGATGATCTCCAAATTGCAGAAAATAAGTTTTTGAGAAGACTTCTCTCCGTCCCCCAGGGTACCCCTTCCTTCACCGTACACGAGGAGTTTGGTATGACCTATATCTCTGACCTGATAGCTTTTCACCCGGTGGCCCTATGGTTAAAAACTTGGGCGGGCAACAGGACCACAATAAATAAAGTGATTTTTAAAAGATTACCTGGCCTTAGACCATGCCTCTCGTGTACCGTGGCTTAAATACATTGAAGGGAGTTTAACGAGTATGGGGAGAGGAGATCTCTTTAACTAACTGGACCGGGTCAATAAGACGGACCTAAACACCATAAAGGCGGCCTTTTTCGCACAGCAAATTGTGGCCAGGAAAGAGAAGAAGCTTTTGAAGCCCAGTGTTCATTGTTTCATTATGTTAAGAACAACTCAGATGGAGGAGCCGTATTTACTGGGTTTTATAAACTCATACGACAGGTTCTTATTGACCAGGTTCGACCTTTTTTATCTCCTTCGTGCTCACCCTAGGGGACAGAGTAAGGGTCACATACTACTGTCCTGTGGTTGTGATGGAAAATCCCCACAGGACATGGTCCACTTCACGATATTCTGTAGTTTTTATGATACCCCAAGGAAGTCCTTTTTAATCCCGGTTCTGAAAAAGGCCAATTTTAGGCAAGTGCAACCCGCTTTTATATTTTTACAAATGCCCACGGGTAGCACTGTCTTTTATGTACCTAACTTCTTAAAATCTGTCATTAGGCTTTGGTCTAGTTGAGATTAACCAGGTTGTGTTACATACACCTTTCTTGGCACTATGCACTTTGTAACGTCTGGCTCTTAAGTCAGACCATTTTGAACTCTTAGAGTGGCGATACACTGTGCTACCCGAATAACTCCTCATTATTAAGGTACTGTATGTAAGCCATTTGTGGTTACACATTTTCGTGTTTGTCTAACCTATGTCCTTGTACTTTGGTATGCTGTTGAAAGCATTGTTTTTATTGTATTTTATTTGTGCTTTTATGGTTTTAAAATTTGAAACCGAATAAAGAATAAAGAGAGAGAATACTATGGAAACTAGGTCCTAACTCTAACTACCTACTGGCTACAAAGTCCCTATTGTTCAGTCACAGAAATACTCTTAAGAGTCCAAGACAACAATCCTGCAGTATTTTAGGAAAGATTGACTTAAAAGGTTCAAATTAGGTCAATATGACTTGGTGATTTAAAATGTCTTGATTTTCAGAAAACTTCTTTGTATTACTAATGACCACCAAAAGCAGCGGCCTAGCAAAGATGCCAAGGTGGCCACCATATCTCCAAACTATGTGAGAGTTCATGGTTTGCTGGGAATTGTAGCTTGTCACCGGGATGCTGCTGAAAAATGTTTTCATGCAAAGTCTCCCTCTAGACACTTTGCAAGGACCTCCAGCCCTCCTTTCTCTGAGATTTACTCGGTGTGACCAGGTTTGGAGTATCACTCCCACAAAGTTGCTGAGTCATAGCTGATAAGCCATGTCTCCAGCATGCATCCTGACACCCTCCAACAGTGACAGATCCATTACCATGTTTGATGGTGTTGGCAATGTTCAAAAGAAAGTGTGGCGGACCTTCAATAAATGAAGAATAGTGTATGCATAACATGTATACCATGAAACTGGAATGTGGGGACTGATTGTGCACTCTCACTTCAGAGGGACATTTTGAGGCATGGAAATTCCATCATCCAACAATGTCATATAGCAGGCATATCCCAAAAGCAGTTCCTTCCATGGTGGAGACATCTACAGTGCTTACTTTGTAAAAATATATTTGTCAGGGCCCAAGGTATTTCTTGGCAGGCCACTGCAGCTTCAACCACCCACTTCCCCTGCCAGTGATGCCAAATGGTCTGGACGCCCTGTTATTATTATTTGTGAGTGTACATTAAAATGCTAAACTAATATGTTCTGCTGAAAATAGGCAGACAGTGCCACCATGTGGTGTAGTGTCATTAAAAAGTACCAGTGTTAATAGTTACATACTGTGTAGAGCACCGGCAAACACCCGCACAAATAGCGCACTTGGCAGGTAGCTTCAATAGAATGCACTGGCAGATGGGAAGTGGCCCAGGAAAACATTAAATCAACCGGACAAATGTTTTGGAGTAGCCTTCAAGTAAAATCTCCAGCGATGAACACGCATTGTAAATTAAATTAGCATGGCCAAATCAGTCTGGCACCACATTCTAACATTTGCTAAGTGACTGGGACAAAACGATTGTGATGGCGCATAATATATAAATGCGTGGGCAGGCAAGTTAAAAAAACATGGGTGAGGCACCATTCCGTACGTTTATTATGACATACACCAAGTGCCAAAAGCAATTAACTTCTTTTTTTAATTGGCTGCAGCCAGTGGTTTTGCTTAGACACTAGTATGATCTCAAACCTTTTGACGCCTATTGGTAGTATTTCTCCAAGTATTCCTTAAGGTATAAAGAGATACCAGTGATTGTGCTTCGATAAAATGCAGTGCCTAATTTGTACAATAATAAGTAGTGGGCCCAGGGTTTAGCTCAGAGGCCCAGAGCCAGTGCTGCCCAATGGAGGGATGCCGAATACCAAGGCTGTGTAGTCTTGATTCCACCTCATGCCTGTTTCATCCACCACCAGCCACTCTCTGTCCCTTTATCTCACTATTGCAGATTCTTTTTTATCCCTGCTTTCTTCCTTTGGCAGATTTTCTGTATTTCTCTCCCTCCTTCTTTTTTCCCTTTTTTGTTTTTCTCTGTTTTGCTCTGGATCTGAGTTTGATGAGGAAACATAAGTGCTGGTGCCCAAAAAAAGAGTGCTGGTGGGCACCACCTCCATCCATCGGCTCAAATTAAGCACTGACCAAATGAGTATCATCGTGTTTCTCTTTTGGGCTAAAGTGAGTAATATACAAAATTCACTGTAACGTAAAAAAAACTGTAGAGCTATATAGTTTAACAGCGAGAGGAGGAAAGGTGATAAGTGTCCACCCTACATAAAATGGCAAGTCACTTATCCTCATAGCTCCATTGACCCGGAATTGTAACTTGCTACTAACACAAACGCTTCACGAACTCAGAAAACGCACGTGTACTTGTTTGTACTGAAAACATTGGGGCATATTAGCAAGACCCACGTTAAAATTATCGCCGTTTTAGCGGCAGGAAACTGCCGCTAAAACGGCGCTAATGGGCTTGCTAATATGCGTTATGGAATTCCAATAGAAGCCCAGGTTAGATGTCCTGCACATCTAACCTGGGCTTCTATTGGAATTCTATAACGCATATTAGCAAGCCCATTAGCGCCGTTTTAGCGGCAGTTTCCTGCCGCTAAAACGGCGATAATTTTAACGTGGGTCTTGCTAATATGCCCCATTATGCGTAGAACAAGGTAGAAAACCGCTCAAAAGAGGATTGTAAAAAGGATAACTTTAATTAGGTTTCTGTTCATTCAGAAGGTCAGAACAGTTACACGATCCAGGCGAAGATACATGTTCAGAAAAATATACTTTCTGATTGATAAGATTCCACTGAAAAGCTATTTGAACCTAAGTTGTAGAGTAGGATGTGTAACAACAACATTCAGGTGGTGAAAAAGAGAGGCTCTTCCGGGGTTAAAATTGAATGCAAAAAGGTTTCTCTCACTATTTGGACAATTTACAGCATATGTAAATCGAGAAATCTAAACAATACAGGCTAAGGAAGTGTTTATCGTGCAGGAGAATGTACATAATGAAATACTAACATTGGCATGCCACAATAAAACACATTTTAAGACTTCATGCTGTGGCTGTCTCCTCCTGCCTAATGCTTGTATTTCTTAAGTATCTCCTGCCTGTTGCTTGTATTTCTTTCGTATCTCGTATTTCTTCCTATTATCATTTCCATCTCTTTCTCCTGCAGTGCATATCTCCCACCATATGGTCCTTTTGGGTCAATGGGAAGACTAGCAATCTACTTTGAGCTTTGTATTGGCCGGAGGAGGCAGGTCTGTGGAACCAGAAGTCATATGAGATGCGTTTGGGGAAATATCAAAACTGTCATTTAGAGTTCGAGTGAAAGCCCTTTTGTTTTTGCTTTCAGAAATTAATGTAGTAACTATCCCAACAAGACCCGAATCGCTGGGGTGCAGACATTGGTACACATATTTGTAGCCACAACATTGCATACCATACCCGCTTGCTTAATATACACTCTAAATTAAATTCATTTAAGGCACATGAAAAAATGGGTAGGTGACAGCGCAGTTCGCACTACAAGTGTATTTGTTTGTTTGTACCTGATGAAAAGCGATATTGAGATAGTTAGTCAAATTTTGAGCTGATAAATCCCATGCCATTTTATACTGCATTTGCCTTCAGCTATGCTCAACAGTAGTGATGCTGTGCCGTTCAGTGTTACCATCTGATAGTTCGCTTATGGCCTATTTCAAGGAGAACCAGAGCATATGTCCATTCTCTGCTTTTTATATATCTAGGCCTGAATCTTTACGAAACACTATAAACGCGTGGCTGGCATTTTTATGCTCATCTCTCTGCTTAGATTTATGGGTGATTGTGAAAAAAAAGTGAGTATTTTCTGTCAAAATGGAAGAGAGTTGTCCACCAGAAGTAAATTTATGTATTTAAGGCCGGAACACATGGCCAGCCGACGCAGTTTAAGAGACCCTAATAAAAGAGCATTAGCCACCCTAGGCACAGTGCATTCCCTAAGCTGTATCAAAATGGCCGCTCAGCAGAAGACTGACACTTATAATCTTTCACACCTTTTTCACTTAAATAAGGAATGTAAGTTAAGGAAGTTACTCATCCGCAGTCACAGTGAAATCTATAAAAAATACTGCTTGACTGTTTAATGGACATGAAAAAAAGATTCTGGTTTGCAGGCTAACTTTACACTCCCTGTGCATTTGCTGGGTACTACAGTGTTATTGTAGGAATCTTGCATTACCAGATGCAGGTGTTTTGCATGATCTCTTGGGATGAAGGAGGCGGTGGAATCTGCCAGACACATTCAATTTCCTCAAATATGTGCAAGCAATATAAGACAAAAGTATTTCACACTGGAAAAAGTGTTTCTAGAACAATATTCCATTATGTTAGTTAGGCATGTGATCACATTGTACGATTTTTTCCCACACTGCTTGGATTAAGCATCCAGTCAACTCGTGTCAATGGAGCATTAGAGGGAAAGAGGGAAAAAGGTACTCTACAAGACATGGGAGGCACACATTGACGAATGGCTGTGGAGAACAATGTTATATCCAGATTTAGCCATCTTTCTATTATTTCAGAAGGCATGGATGTTGAATATAAAAAATATATTATTAGTGATTTATTAAGCAACGGAGTAAAAGCATGGATGCTGCTAGACTGTATCTACCAGAAGTTTCATAACATTTGCCTATTCTTTTTTTAATTTTTGAGAGTATTTTGGTTGAGAGGTATATCACTGCACTACCTGAACCAGTAAGACAGCTTGGATGTTTAACACTGGCTGATAAAATTTGTAGCGACCTACAGGTCACAAACTTGAATCCAAGAAACACAATTCAGCTTTCATCCTTCTGAGGTCAGTAAATAGAAATTGATATTCTGACGATGATATTTTGGCATCATGCAGTTTTCACATTTCTAGCTGTGCCAAAATTATTTTGAAATAATTGTGACAAAATATACAAATTTCCATTCTAATATTTTTTGGGTAAACCTGGTGTTGGTGCACTGCTTTAATTGAACCTTACATTAATAAGGCACAGGATAACTTTATCATACCCAAGTTCCCCTTAATCTTCAAATTATACAAATGCTCAAGTTCCCCATGGATTTTGCATATTCACTTATATTGTGACTATACAGTAAGAGTATCCTGGCATTTTCTCCATATTGTTTTTGCTGAAATACATTTTAATTAATATATTCAATTGAAAAGCATTTTATTGAAAAACAATAAATACAGGGTAAGGATTAATATTAGGTTAGGGTCAGGTAAGGGGGCTTGTATGTACGGGTTAATGGAAAGGTTTGGGATAAATTCATGGGTAAAGTCAGGGTTATGGTTGGATTAAAATTGAAAATTGAAGTTCAGTTAAAGCTAAAGATAACAGTACTGGTAAGATTAAGGATAAGACTCAAATTTCAGGTTGGTGTTAGTTCAGAAGACCAAACAGTTCCGATCATGGTTATGGTCAGCACTATTGTCATGTCAGAGATTTTGGATAAGGGCTAAAGTTAGGAGGGTTATATGCTAAAATATTGCATGTAGAAATATGGTCCGACATATATTGTGTCCTAAACTTTTTTTAGAGCAGTATCATCCCATTGAATTTATATTTTCTATTATTGCCTCCTATAGGTTGATATGTTTGTCAATTTTATTTAGGACACACTATGTTTGTCAGATGACATTCTAACATTGATACATTGATATTCTGGTACCATGATGCCTAATGGTTTATAAACTTCAAGTAATTATGAGTACATTTTTTGTGAACAATCTCTGTGCCACATATACCAAAAAATCCATCTTAACCAAGGAATTAGATTTATGATGAATATTAAAGGCCATGAATATTGTTTTTCAATGTATTTCCTAAGTCATCTTATAAAGAAGTAACTTTAAATATCCAAAACGTTTTTGATAACAGCAATGGCTGCTTCAACTTTAGGCAGTGAATAGCTTGTTTGGATCCTTTTAATGCAGAGACATGCAAACACTATCTATAACAAGGCCCACTTTTACGGTATACACCAACGCCTTCTGGTCTCTAGTGTAGTACTTTTTTTTTTAGCTTAGCAAATTTTACATGAAGACTTTTTAACATGTCTAACCGGTTTATTGTGATACATGTTAGCTACAGCTTCTTCTTCCAGAAAAACGTCATGCTTTTGGATTCATGTGGGTGGTGAAAGGACACACTGTGGCCAACATGTGACATCTGACCTATATGGCAGTCAACTTTATTGTGCCATAATCTTGTGGCCTTACCGCAGTAAAGAGTTAAACCTTCCAATTAGAATTAACCAGTATTACCATGTTTAAAGAAGTAGAGCACAAGCACTGTCAGTTATTTATCAGTTTCTTAGTACTCAGAGTAAAAACAAGCCAGTAGATCCAATTCCATAAAAGTACAAAAGTTAGACCAAGTAGAAAGGAAAACTATCCTACAGTGACTGCATTCAAACATTTAAAAACTTAACCAAATTAATATTGAGACATTGTCCATGTTTCTAGTCTTCCTGTTATGGAATTGGACTATTATCCTGCACCTTGTGATTGTTGACAGTCTGATCAAAATATGACCCTGGAAGCAAAAGTGGGCAAAGTGTCTAGTACCTATGTTTTAATTTAAACATACTGTGATGGTTCCAGTCAAAGTAGGAGCCTCAACTCCACATCATTGAAGTATATGTTCTAAGGTAATAGTTAACTGACCATGGCAAAATAATTTACATGAAAGGCTTACATACCACCTGCAATTATTATGAAAAAATGTGCCAGAGAGTGTGGTGGCTTTCTGAAAATAGTTCTCATTTACTTCACACTATAAGACCTTCATTGTTCCCCCTTCCAAAAGAAAACAATGATCAAGTTTAGTACATGAGTCCATTACATCAGTCATTACCACTATGGGGCTTATTTACAAGCCCCTTGCGCCACTTTTGCGTCATTTTTAACATGGGAAAAGTGACGCAAAAGTGGCGCAAGGGGCTTGTAAATCTGCCCCTACATTTCAACACTCCCTTTGGTTTATTTATGGCTGTTAAATGTAATTGGTGTTTAACTCACTTAGTATGAGGTCTGCTGTTCTTAATTTGCTGACAGCACCAGTTGTTAGATCTGTAAGAATTGGCCTCATGGGAGCTTACTCACTATGGAAAGTTTCTGTGCAGGAATCTTCTCAGACAGAAATTGAGTCCTACGTACAAGAGATGGCCTTTACATGTATGCTATTCATTAACTGCTTGTGGAGAGCTTCACCTAGGTTTGGGCTTATGAGTATCCACCACCTCAACTGAGGAGTTGGTGCCTCCGACACCAATATTTACTACCATAAAGTTGCTCCAAGAAATGTTACACCTGTTTGGGGAGTTCTCTACTTCTGGTGAGGTGATCTCCACACATGGGGCAGAGAACTCAGAAGGGAATACAAAAATCCCATGCATCTGACCCAAATCTCACTTAAGTCTAATTCATCAAACATAAAAAATAAAAATTAACTACCTTACCTGACACCTCTTCCCCTTAGGACTGCCTTACTAACAGGATACACAACACCAGCTCTATAGACGCATCTACTCCACTTAAGAGGAAGAGGAAGTTCAATGAAGAGAAGACAGACAGACAGTGTCTCATTTACTGTTTTTATCAGTACTCCTCAGGAGAAGTACACCAAAATTCTACCTTACAAGAGTATGGACTCTGATATTAAAATTGGAAAAGGGGTTCATAATGGCTAAATGAGGGGAAGGTTTTTGAGGAAGGCCTGGAAATAGAAATCAGATAAATCAGCCAAGGGCAAGTTTTATTCTAAATCAAAATACCTTGTGACAGAATGTACTCAATACTATGATTACCTGTATGGGGATATTAAATAATATGTTTTTGATCTTCAAAGTTCACTTGTTAACTTCACAAGTACTCAAGTTCTCAATCACACTGTTCATGCACTGCACACTACCCTCTGAGCTTAGATATAAACAATCTGTGCTATATTAACTCTTTCTCAAACAATAGCCCCCCCAACAGTAGACAATTGTCTTTAAGATAAAGCCTTTGGAAGGCTAACTTCAAAATAGAGCTATTTCACTTCAAAATATAGCCATCTTAAAGCTTGCAAGCAAACCACTTATCGTTTGTGCTTCCGTTGCTTTCACCTCTGTAAACCAGACTTCACCTCTGTAAACCAGACATAGCACTGTGAATGCCTTCCATTTGATGCAATTTGCAGTCAAGCCCCTACTCAGAAGTGCAGTCTGGCCTACAGAGAAGTTCCGGAGCAGGTCAATATCCTCCTCACTCATTGCAACCAGGGGGACAGGGGCAGGGGTTGAGGTGCCTGGAGTGAAGGAGACACCACCCCTTTTAGGGGATATGGTTTGGCCAAATTGGGGGGGAGCAAGAGAGGTTGGAGATGGTAGTCTGGGTGGCAGACAAGGATGCAGGTGGAACAGATGCAGTAGGGTCCACCACAACAAGGGACTGCTCACTGGAGGAGGCCTCCGAAGAAGTTGGTGAGTCGCTGGTTGCCTCTATTGCACTCTCTTCACCCTGCGTGCCACTGGTTGCCAAGGAGTCAGTGATGTCTGCACCGGAACCAGAGGGCGCAGCTGCTTTCCCACCACTGTGACCAATGTCTCCTCCCCTGATCCTGATGATGCTGAAATTAAATATACTATAGTTTTATTGAATCCGTGTAAACAGAACTGATCATGAACTTTGATCACAAAACAGTTCCCAAATTTTCAGATTTCACCTGCTTCAGGGCTCTCAAACTTTGGTTCTACACTAACATAAGCTCATGCATGTAGGCAACGTTTTCAGAAACCATTTGGTCACAGTTATGTCATTCCCCATGATAGCTCCTAGATCATGTATGATATTGCCTCTTATTCATTATTATATCTCTCCAGAACTGTTTCACACCTCTAAATGGTTGGCCTTTGTTGTTTAGAATACTGAACTGATGTCACCAAAAAGGATATCAACCAAAAATACCTTTGTACAGTGTGTTCACTAGGCCCTAAAATCTGCATACTTATCATTCTAAATAAGTAAAATATGAATACATCTGTCAACAAATACTGCAATGTTGTACCAATATTAGCATAAACTAAAAGCAAGTTACCATTGTTTGGGCATTTCACCATGGTAACATTTACTTCAAGTCACTAAAGTATATGTCAATTGTCAAAAATTAAATGATTTCTGCACTGAAGTATCTTAGCAATGTATCACATACTATGTAGATACCTATGCTGTTGAAGACAGTCAGAAACAAATATTTGGGTGGATCAACAAATAAATTCCACAGCATAAGTACATTCATAGACCTTGAAATATTTCTAATACGCATCAGTGCGGACCAAAACATAATTACACATTTCATTTCTAAAAACCTCTATTTATTTGAAGTTTGTTGTATCTTAGCGAAATTGTTTCACTAAATATGTTGGCTCTCACTGTAGTGAAAACTTTGTAGAACGTCACAGTGATTATTACATACACTAATTCACATATAATACTTACTTCACAGATTCACATATATTGGTGCATTGTTGAGCGTGTACTGCGACGGACTAACTCCATCAGGGAACTGCCGCTAGGAGACCACCATCACAACTGTTAATTCTAAATCTGCTCAATGGGAACCCGCTGCCCTGACAGTGACAGAGTACTATTCACCAGCATTGGAGTCTGCTGCGTCGGCAGCAGTGTGCCGTGACGGGAAACACTTTGGGGCCGATTCCGATCTCGGCCGGTAGGGCTCCGAATCGGATTCGGCTTTACCGGATCCGATTCGGAGCCCTGTTTCCCGACCGAACCGTACGCGGGTCCGGCCGAGCGAGTACGATGCGGACTCGCCGACCGACTCGTCCGGGCGTCCCGACCGCTCCGACCGACTCGCTCCCGGCTCGAACCGCTCCGACCGACTCGCTCGGACTCGACTCGCACCGCGCAATGGAGACGTTCCCCGGCCGGGTAAGTACGATGCGCGCCGCGAGCAGTCCGACCGAGCCGCGCACTCCGGCTCGAAAGAGCTGTCGGAGCCGTACTTTGGGGGTCCGTGTCGGACCCCCTGTACGCGTAGCCGCGCGAGTCGCACACAGGGGGACCCATGGGTCCCCCCTACCTGTGCGTGTACGGGCGCGAGTCGCTTCGCCGCGTACCCGCTGTAGGGGGCGCACTTGTCCGACTCGCACCCATTGAGTCAATGGGAGCCCGCGTACGCGTTGTCCGACCGGCTCCCATTGACTTCAATGGGAGTCCGACCGACTCGAGTCCGATAACATACGGACGCATCGTACTCGTTCGGTCGGACTGCACGGGTCCGATTCGGTCGGAAATCTCTCCGGGTCCGGCTCGGTCGGAGAAATTTCCGGCCCGAATCGGAATCGACCCCTTTGTCTGCGCGGATGGTTAGTCAGCCTGCATGCATCTAAATACCGTAGGTGAAAGACCATTGACTTGGCGGAGTATTTGGGACCGGCACCGCGGCAGGACGGCGGTAAGACGATCAAGATCAAAATAAGGCCTAAAATGGGCAGAGTAGGGATACTGCTGAAAATACTGCTTTATTTCCATCAGCATCTCCAGCCAGAGAATGAGAAACGTCCTGTTACCCTCAGCACTTCACAGTAACTGCCTGACCAACATTATTATTATCAAAGAATTCCCAAGTCACCTAGGCAACTAACTCATGACATCTTCACACACCTCCCCACTTTAATACAATAAAAGAGAAAACTATGCAAACTACACAACATAATATACAAAAAGAAAAATTTGGATACATTTACATGTCTTTGTAAAAATGCAGTTACTAAAAGTCTAGACAAAACATTCCCCCAATAAGGCACTCTAAACAGAAATCTATGGATTATAAACCTTACATATGCTCCCCATGCTCCATGTAGTTCCATTTTCCAACATCACGACACTCTTCTTAACCTCCTTAACTTGAAAAGGTCCCATATGCTTACTTTCACCCTTACAAAACCCGTTCATTCTTACGCACTACCACCCAAACTCCAACTTGGATCCACAACTTTTTCACACCTTTCCTCAGATTGTACGCCTATTCCATTTTTCCTTGCCTTTTTCCACTTTCTTCCTCATAGAACCCCAATCAACACAAACTTTATCCTTATTGCTCAACCACACAGGACATTTTTTTTCATGGCTCTCTCCCTTTGAAGGACACAAAAGACTGATACACCAGTCACAAAATGTGGAGTAATTCTGTGAGTCCATATCATCCTTCTCAATTCAAGTCTTCACGACAACACATTCACAAGAGAGAGTTGAATATTCTCCATCATAATACAATTGATTCTTTCAACTAAGTCATTTGCCTGTGGTCTGAAAAGAGCCACTCTTTCAAGGGCAATCCCTATTCTTCTCAGGTAACTCGTCATGTCCTTGGAGACAAATTGTACACCATTGTCAGACACAATGGATCCAAGCAGACCTTCTTTCAGGAAAACTTTGTCCAAGAATCTTATCACGTTGGCAGTATTAATGTCACTCATGGTCTCCACTACAAACCATTTGGCATGATAACCTACTAGTGCAATAATATATTTGTCCCTGAAACCTATCTTCTCCACGGGTCCAATGAAGTCTATTGCTAACCTTTCCCATGGTCTCAATGGAAACTCGGTACAAGCCAAAGGAGGTTGGCTCACAACTTTCGACTTGTCACTGTTGGCATTTATATGACAATTCTTCACTAATTCTTCTATATAGCTATCCATGCCAGGCCACCAAAAGGCTTGTCTGACCCTCCCCTTAGACATACTTGATCCAGGAAGCCCCTCATGAGCTATATCCTTAATTCGTTTGTGAACTCCACTTGGTAACACCAACTGTCGTCTCCTTTTAACTTTCCCTTCACTCACACTTAACTCATCGTTTACTTTAAAGAATTCTCTCATTTCCTTATCTGCACCATCTTCATGATTCCAACCTTGAACTATCTTCATTTCTACACTTTTCAATACAGAGTCCATTTCCATTGCACTATTCCATTCCTCACTACATAAGGCAATTTCACCACCATCTACATCCTCTACAATGTCATTACATATTTCATTATGACTCTCCTCTGTCGGCATCCTTGACAAGTAATAAGCAATTAAATTGTTGCTACCCTTTACTTATTCCGCTTCAAAATTATACTACATAACAGACATCAACCACCTTGATATGCGTTGATTAACACTTCCTTCTAACCCTCTTCCCCGTACGTACTTTAAATGGAAGACCCAACACATAAAATCTGAAATGATTTATTACTCAACAACAGGCTAAAGCTTCCCTTTCAATGACAGAATATGAACATTCTGCACTCTGCAATCTTCTGGACGCAAATCCAATAGCATGTTCCTCTCTGTCCACATCTTGCATCAGCACTGCACCTATCCTACACCACTAGCATCAGTAGAAAAGTAGGTTCTACCTGATACACCAAAATGCCCCAGGGTAGGCGCCTTACTGATATTGTCCTTAATCATCTCAAAAGCCTGTTTGTACTCGATACTTCAAATAAACATAACGTTTTTCTTCATTATCTGCCTCAAAGGTACTATAATTTCTGAGCAATTTTTTACATACTTAGCACAATATTCTACTAATCCTAAGAATGATCTCAGTTCATCCTTATTCGATGATTCAGGAGCCATGGCCACAGCTCTCACAATATTTTTCTTTGTGTCTTATACCACCCACACTTATCTGATGTCATCAGGTAATCCACTCATTCTTTCTTCAGCTGGCACTTATCTATTTTTATAGTTAGGCCATACTTCTCTAGTGGCTCCATCACATCTCAGAATATTTTATCATGATCATATACATCCTTCTCCCCCACCAAAATATCATCCTGGAAACACCATACTTGTTTCATAACTCCAAAAATATTCTTCATCACCCTTTGAAACACAGCAGAGGCTGACGCTAAACCAAAAAGCATTCTTCTATATCTGAATGCACCTAAAGGTGTAGTAAAGGAGGTCAAATATCTTGATTCTTCGTGTAATTCAATCTGATGATAAGCAGCTGACATGTCCAGCGCACTAAAGATGCGCCCACGCTCCATAGTAGATAACATTTCAGAAACATTCGGAAGGGGTTGCTCATCAACCCAAATGTTCTTGTTAGGCTCTCTCAAGTCTATGCAAAGACAAATTTTCCCCCCGCCCCTAGGAGCTATCACAATTGGAGCCAACCACCCTGATGCCTCAATAGGTTCAATAATTTATTTTTCCAAACTTTTTCCAATTCTTGACGTAATGGTTCTATCATCATGTTAGGAACATTCCTTACTTTGTGGACCACCGGTTTTGCTTTGTTTCTTAAGATTAATTTGTGAGAAAATCCTTTCAATAAACCTAACTTTGAATTGAACAGTTTAGGATATCTTTTTACCATTTCGGTACAATCATTCACTTCCCCAACATTTGTTTTCTCCTTCACCATCACAGGCTCCTTAGCATTAGGATTTATTATTATGTTCAAATCCCTTTGGGGATGCCATCCCAAGAGATTTGAACCAAAATCCATGATATAAACTCTCCCTCTCACAGCCTCCCCTTTAAACCATATTGTAATCCAACACATTCTAACAATTTCTATCCTTTTGCCTGCATAACCTACTGCTCATATGTCCGGATTACTTAACTTTGGACCACCTCCCATAGGCCAATTGTCCTCATAGGACTTGTTAGATCTAAGAGTGTATAAA
This sequence comes from Calotriton arnoldi, assembly GCA_963921515.1. Lineage (NCBI taxonomy): Eukaryota > Metazoa > Chordata > Amphibia > Caudata > Salamandridae > Calotriton > Calotriton arnoldi. The sequence goes on from CAWUFW010004093.1 coordinate 1,297,608, forward strand.
CGTCCAGAGTCTGCTAAGAATTTTATGTCCTTCCCTTCAAAAGAAACCTTACAATGTGGTTTTTCTAAATTATCCAAATTTTCCATATTCACTCCTGGACCTTCCAATACCACATTAATGTCTTCACCCTTGAAATCACTTCCCACTTCGTCAATTGTCAACACAATTTCCTGTACTTTCTCACTTGTATTTGCTTTCTTTCCGGCATTCTGGTCCTGCAAACGTTTGCAAAATGCTCCCTTTTTCCACAACATCTACATAATACATTCTAGCAAGACAGTTTAAACTAGAAGCAATGTGGCCCGGCAAACCACAACGGAAACATGTAATTCTCTGACTTGAATTTTCCTTCTTCCTGTTTATAGTTTTCTTGAATCATTGTTTATCTCCTGATTTTTTTTTCTCCATTTTATTTTCAACAACTTCAATTTTGTCCTGTTTCACATTTGACATCCCTTCCATCTCTTTTAACCACATGGCAGTGTGTTCCATTCCTTTTGCTATCTGTATAGCTTCCTCTAGCGTATGTTCTCTCATTAAATGTTTCTCCTTTATTCGTTTACTGCTAGTACAACAGACTATCTGTTCTCTTATTATAGAGTCATTCAGCTGTTCAAATTTACATGTTATACCTAAACCTCTTAGGGTAGCTACATATGAAGCAATATCTTCATCATCTCTTTGAATTGTGGTGAAGAATTTATGATGTTCCAATACTGCATTAGTTTTTGGAGTAAAGTGTAACTCCAGCATTTGAATCAACATTTCATAAATATTGTTGGTTTGCCCATCTCCCACTCCCAGTGAAATTTCTGGTAACTCTTCATAAATTCTTCTTCCTTCAACACCTAAATGATGAAGTAGTATCGCTTGACGTTGAACTGGACTGTACCTATCCCCACCTATCACTAACATATAAGTAAAAATCATTTTTTTCCATTGTTTCCAAGTTATAATTGGTTTTCCGGGGGTTGTTAAGAAAGGTGGCAGGAAGGCATGTTCTGGTCTGACATTTCACCTGTAATAAAATCCTAAAATAAAAATCTAAAATAATAATTTAAAGTAATAGGTTAAAATAATTTGGAAATGCACCAAACAACAATAATAAACAATGAGCAATGCAGACTATTTTCACATCTACAAGCAACTAGCAGTTTGCAGATTAGTTTCTCATCATTTTATTTCTCCTTAGATGAAAATGTAGTCCCCTTTTCTATTTTTACCACAACGACATTTCCTGTTTCTTTCTTCCTGTTGCTTGCTCTTGAAGTTGTGGGAACAAGGTGATAGAAATCGAATCTAAGAAAAGGTGAGTGAGTATGTTTTTACTCCTAACTTCCTAGGGTGCTCATTACAGCACACAGCGTATGTGTAAATACAAGTTTACACAGCAACCGGTCTTTGATTTAATATTTCCTGCGACAGAGGCCACAATCCAAGCAATTAGGGCGCGAGCTCCAGAGCAAATTCTGGTCTGCTTGGTTATTTTCCTCAAGGCACGTCGCGACCCGCGAGTAGAAGCACGAGTCCCAGCACGAGTCCCGGTTACTTAGCAACTCGTGAGTCAGAGCACGAGTCCTGGTTACTTAGCCACTTGCGAGTCGGAGCGTGAGTCCCAGCGCGAGTGTTGCCCCTGAAGACCGCTCAGTTAGTTAACGTTGCACACTCGTAGGTGGGTAGTAAAGCAATGACCCGAAGGTCAAATCCTTACAAGTGAAGAAAAGATACTCACAATTAGAGTCCAAAGTTTTCAGGAGAATGGTGTTCACAGCGAAGGCACTCCTCCTTACTACTCAATAATGTGACAGCATTGAAGATAAAAATATTTGAAATTTCAGGGGTGGAGATGCTTGTACCTGCCCCCCTCCATGAACTGAAGAGCCTTTCTCCAGGTTTCCTTTTCTACTGCTTTATTTCCATCAGCATCTCCAGCCAGAGAAAGAGAAACATCCTGTTCCCCTCAGCACTTCACAGTAACTGCCTTCCTCAAAATTCTTATTATCAAAGAATTGCCAAGTCACCTAGGCAACTAACTCATGACATCTTCACACCTGCCCCTTATGCCTGATGGGCAGGTCCCGGAGGGGCCCCTGTGTCCAAAACCACATTTTAACAAAAATGTTGCTGCAAATTCATGGTGTTTCTAAAAGTGTAGGCTCCAGTGCTTACAAAAAATAACCCCTTGAGGTGGGTCAAAGCCCAGTTGGGCAGCACATGTGTTTATTTTGGGAAGGGGGCATTCGCCCCCCCTCTGTGAGCCTCTAGGAGGCCCTGGGAATCCCCTCTGCACACGGCCCACCTCCCTGGGCCTATTCATGCCCTGGGGGCGAATTTATTTTAAAAAAAGGGAAGGTGCCGTGCACACCCTCCTCGTACCGATATCAGCCCAGGGACCCCATCCCTTGGGGCTCGATATTTAACAGTGTCAAGAGGATCCAACCCCTGGGACACTGTGGTTCACTGCCTGAGAAAGTGAAGACTTACCCTGTCTGCACGACTGGGGCCCCTGAGACAGCTCCCACTAGTGGAGCTCACTGTGGCAGTGGGGGCCCTGGGGCTCCCCTCACAGGCCCAACCTACCCTAAATTGCGGGTGCTCCTGGTGGGCACTGGGGCATCCACTTACAATAAAGCAATGGCCATCTGCTGTGGCCCCCAACAAAAATGGAGCTGTGGGTGCCTTGGGTCGGCACCGGGGCTCCCACTTAATTAAAAAAAAGCTTTTCCCCCCAGCACACACAAAAGGTGCTGGATGCGGAGTTGCCCAGGGCAGCAGCGGCCCAGGGGATCCCACCTCATCCCCTAAAGAAAAATAAAGATGTGGGTGTCCCGGGTGGGCACTACCAAACATTTTTTTATGTTTGGGGGGGCTGCAGGAAGTGCAGCAGACCCCAAGCAACAATAAAAAAACATACGACTCCTGTGTCATTAAACCCATGAACCCAGGAGAACATACCATATGTTTCAAAAGTATTCCTAGTTGGAGCTTTATGCTCTTCAGTGAGAGTGCAATGCCCCTAGGGGTTGTGTTTATGATTGCACTTTGTAGGCTTAAAAATGTTAAAAGAAAAACTCAGAAAAGTTCATTTACTTTTTTTCATTAAAAAAATAATATCAGCATGTATTTCCTTAAACATTTTTCATCCCACAAAATGCAATCATAAAAACAATGCTAAAACAAAGACTTAGAATGATTTGGGTTTTATTATTTTTAATAACTCTCGATTAGACATTTTTATAATAAGTATTTTAATTAAACAATGCATTGTATGAATTATTTAAATATAATTCGATTACAATTATTTGTGATTTTTTGGACAAAGGTGATAGATTTCCTTTGTATATGTTGATATGCTCACCCCTTGATAAAGCCAATAGGCCCACGTTTTATGTTTTGGTGTCGTGACTCTTTGACAAAGTCAATAATTCTGCCTGAGTGCTGCGTACTGCAGGGCGCCCCGCCCAATGCCGCTTATGTCACACAAGCATGGTTGGGGTTGGCTGCCTCATAAGGGTTGGACACAGGATCTGGCCATAGACCAGGCCCTGTGGCTAACTCCACACCACGCATGCATGGCCAAAGATTGTGCATGGCGTGGGGTTGGCATTACATATGGTATTAAACTATTACTTTGCATTAAAAAGCCCTAGAAATTCACTGAAAAACCAAAGGTTAAAGTGACGTCATAGTTAGTTATGGTAATAATATCTTCACATTAAAAAATACGTTAGAAATTCACTGGAAAAAACAAAGCTTAAAGGGATGTTGTAGTAAGGTAAAAATGTCAGTTAAAACATACCATTTTAGACAAACAAAACTACTAAAATTCACCAGTTACAGGTATCTCAAGTAACTTTAACTCGAGCCCTAAAGTGGCTATACCTCGTGCCCTCACTATGCACTTTTAAGTACTTCCCATAGCACAACACATATGACATGTTGTATAACATCATTGATAAAATGACTGCAACATCTGAAATGGCATCATTAATGACAAAACTTTGCATGGCGAGGGCAGGAGTTATAGTTACTTTAACCTTTGTTTTTCAGTGCTATGTATATACAATACACATAATATATAAATAACAATACATGTGTTATAATTTCCACCTAAGATGCACAAAATGATACTCATAGAGCACAATTTCTACTTTCTTTGTTTTGATTATGCACATTTATATATGCTTTGTAATGATTTCTTGCACTATTACTTTGTAATGATTTCTTTCACTATGTCGGCTATCACTTGTATGGAAATTCACCATTTAGAGTGGTCTCACTGAATATTTTTGCTTTGTTGAGACTAACTTTATTGGCCTATTTTAACTCTGAGCACCAGGAAGGAAACTGGTAAACAACTCCTGGTGCATGTACTCTGACCCCTAAACATGGGGAAACATTGGCTGACCCTAATTGTTTTATCTGATTTTTAAATGAGTTCACAATAATGTGACACAGAAAAGAGCACCAATGGCATATTATTTAGAAGCCACTTTTAGTCTACAGTGTTGATCTAATCTATCAATGAAGGACTTTAAACGCATAATTTAAGCCTGCAATCACAGTCCAGAATAGCTGTATTCACAAAACTGCAGCACCATGTAGCAAAGTACTCCATTTTGAAATATAAATAAATCTATTTCTAACACTAACTAAGTGACTCCTGGGAATGCCTTAATTTTAAATGGCCTAGGTGCACAAATTATAAACACGGTGCATACCAAATATTGAAAGTGGCATGTAATACAGTGAAAAGATTAAAAGTGCTCTTTCACTGCACAGGCTGCAGTGTCTTTCCTAATTCTAAACAAACCAGCTTAGGGAGAAACTAGATAAATCATCCATGCACTGTTGTAATATTTATAAAAGATTAATTTCAATGATAAACATATACATTTGTAAAATATACTACAAAGTTGATTTAGCTAAAATGTTTTTTTCTCCACCTTAAAGGCTGCACAGTGACTAATTCAGTTTTGCCAGCTTCTCTGTAGTAGATTTGCCTTTCCTGTACGGTCACCCCAGATTTTCCACCTTCTTCTGGACCCGATTTTTGCTGGTTCTTGAACTCTGTGCCCTGAGACATTGCTTTGTCAGTGCCACAGTGCATGAGCTGTGGTCCCAAAATGATACTGGTAAAATTGGTTTCACCCAATTGGTCTATTTAACTTTCCTGTAAGGCCATAGGAGATGTCACAGAAAAAGCACCAGTAGCATGCACGGTAAATGTCATATCTGGACTCCGGTGTGTACTTTCATCACTCACTGAGACTTGCCCAGGAAGTTCACACCCTAAACGGACAAGAAAACCAGGTTTGTCCCACTTGGAGCTGTTTACCATGCTGAACATAGGTTTAGCAGAACCCTGTGGCAATGGTATCCAGCCTCGTGGCGCTCTCCTTGTCTTCAATTTCCAGCCTTACCCTATTGAACTTCTATTTATGAGACTGGGCTTGATGTAAAAAACCTTGACCAGGGCAACCCGCTGCGTGTATCTTTCCACTGCTCCATTGCATTCGGACTGAGATGTGTTTAGGTCACAATCAACTACAAACTGTTGTTTTTCACTGGCACCTCCATTTTCGAGCTGTTTATTGCTTTAAAACTTTAAAAATGTATGACTCTGGTTCACTTTTATCTTATTTATTAATTATCATACTGTCTTTTTGCTCATTCTCATTTTGACTACCTTTCTCTTCTGGGTATAGGAATTTTATTGTGTTGTGTTCTTAAAATTGTTGAAACTTCTTGAACATAGCACACACTTTTTTAGGGATTCTCTTCTGCCTGTGCCATAGTTACCAGGGCTGAGCAGAGATTCTATCTGAACTGTGCTTTTATCAAACCAGATTGTATTTATTATGTTGGTAAGGGTCACCCCCTACCAAATTAATAACTCATTTCTGACACTTTACTTCCTTGATTGACAGTAACTAACTGCCTGAACAGATGAGAAATAACTACCTGGGAAGTGAAATAGACTTGAGACTACTGGGAGAAATATGGGATAAGTTAACTACTGGCCACTCATCCCTACTTATCTTGTAATGTGGGAGAGGGGAGTAGACAGGAATATAGGGTTATGGGTTATATAGAACAGGTTGGGAACATGATGGTTGACACGTTGAAAGCAATCAGACCTCTAGTATGAAGAAGGCCTTTGATTGTGGTCTGTTCCCAGCTAAGCACTCAACACTCACCATAGGGGATGACCAACATCGGTTGGTTTTCGAGGGTAGTTTTGTCATTTTAGTAGCACAGCTCTAGGGTGGCGATTAAGGGCTCTGCACACCCGCACAGGGTCCTTATCTTTTGGAAGATGCCAAGGACAGGGTTTTCTAACAATAGGAAATACTACAAAAGAAGGCTAACTTGACTGTGTAAACTTAGGGCCTGATTTAGATCTTGGTGGTCGGGTTACTCAGTCACAGCAGTGATGGATATCACTTCCGCCCAAAGATAAATCCCATATGATATAATGGGATTTATATTTCGGTGAATAGGATATCCGTCACTGTTGTGACGGAGTAACCCGTCCGCCAAGATCTAAATCAGGTCCTTACTATGGAAAGGGTTAGAACATACCACCAATCACTAGCTAGTGACCATAACCACACCCCCGAACACAACCGGACTGGATTAGATAAGATGAGCAAGAACTTGCTGTTTGTATCTGCATGGGGAAGGATTGAGTCTGAGGACCCTACTTCCATTGGGTCCAAACTGTGGAAGTGCTTCATTAGAGTCGGACCAGCTGGCCTCCTATAGTCCCAGGAACATAAAAAACAAGAAGGCCATCTTTTTGAAGAATAGGCTGGCCAGTGGACTGGACTGTGCTGGCATCCTAGATGGTGTCAGCAGGTAAGCCTTCTGTCCACTCAAATCTGTGACTTAGTCCTCTAGTTGCTCTTCCTAGATCTGGGAGCTATAGAACTCCCCAGCTTCTGATGAAATTGGGACTCTTAGTTCTAGCCCTATGGAAGAAGGACAGAAAGAAATATGTTCCCACTTGGAGAAACATGGGACCTTTTCAGGACTCCACCGTTCAAAGGGGCTGAACCTAGGCTATTGCCCCAGGGAGAAGGGGTAGAGAGATTGTTCATCTTCCTATTTGAACCTGCGTAGGAAGATTTGAATCATTTGAGTGTATGAGGCAGAGCAGGGCTTTAACTGCTTTTCATGTTTTGTACAACCAATGTCCCCGGTGGCCGCTTCTGATAATGCACATCATCTAACCTTCATATCTGCCAGTCCCCAATCCAATTGTTGGCCATTATAGCATTATTTTAATCCTTTCATTCTTCTTCTTCTTACTAAATTAGTTTGAATATTACTGATTAGTTTCATGACATTAATGTTGTTATGGTGTTTTCTTAAATACTTAACATATACTTCAGGAGGAAAATCTCATAGCTACCAAGGTTAAGTCTGGGTTTTCTCATAAAATTTTTATTTACCTAAAAGGACATTGGTTTATAAATGTATGGGAGTGTATACCCGGCCCCCAGCCTCATTTACAAATCGAGGATCTAAAATTCTTTTAAGGTGAGAAAAGCCATGTGTTGCATTTTCAGGCTTCTTCAGGCAGTGAATCACATTTTGGCTTTTAGGGATGTGGAAGTTCCTCATAGAAGTTTTAAGATAAAGATGAAATTTAGGCATTATCATAATTTTTTAATCGTCACCCTTCCCCTCGCCATTTGCTAATGAAAACACATGTCCTTTTCACTAGGAAATGAAACATTTTCAATTTTGAATCCTACTTACAGACCCATGACTGCTATAGGTTCTTGTTTCTCTCTGTTGTATGGTAATCTTTCAATGGAAATTTGGGCACTTATAGTAGGATAGGACACTTACTTAGCAAATTGCATCAACTGTGTAGCATTGTTTTCACACAAGCCTCTCCACAAATATGGAGGATCCTAGAAATCCTACATGACAGCACTGAGATACAGGAAAAATCTGTAGATGTGGATACCCACATACCACTTCCTAACTAGTCACCACCCAGGTTCAGCCTATCTAGTGATGGTTCGGTGGATAGTCAAGGCAGCAGGTTGATTAGCAAAGAACCTCCATTCGGGGAAAATAACAAAGTCTCATCTCCAATTAACTGAACCATTACTCCTTCTGTTTTACTTGGTGATGTGGGGTGCTGTGGGTGGTATCTGTATTTAGAGTCCACTGGCAGTGCTGCTAATCGAATATTCAAGGATTAAGCTGTCATTGTTATCCTATCTTCATTATCGTGGAATATCTGGCACGCATAGGCTTAATGTAAAATGTTGTTGGTAAATATACTTGGGACATCATTTTGGTCACTAACCATTGCTCCAAGGAAAAGGGTTAAAGCTTGAATGTGTCTAACAACTAGTTATGTAGGACCTAGAAGATGGCCTGCAATTCATGCATTTAGTGCACAGTACATCAGACATTTCTTTGATACTCTTCAAAGGAAAGCTTCAGAGTATCAAGCTTCCAGTAATCTTATCACACCAACATCGCTCCTTCAACTCTAGAATGATTGGCAACTGTTTTGTACAGCTAAATCCATAGGTGAACAAAGTGCTTGCAGGTTGTGTTAGAATAAACCTCCGTGGCTACTGTGCCATTGTGAATTAATTGAGGTGATCATTCATTGTGTTTAAATAATTACCTGTGTTCATCCTTGTCTACTACTGCTTCGACTTTCATTACTCCTTCAAATTAAAAATTAATGTGGACCTTATTGAGCTGAAACCAAAAGCTGAACTAAGCAACAAATAGAAAATGTAGCTGCAGCAGAGCAACCAAACACATACCCGGCCTCATTCATCTAGAGAACACTTACAGGCTAATTAGCAAAGAGACTCTATTAGTGGAAAATAACAAAGGGCCTGATGTATAAAGGTTTAATGAAGGGTAACCCATTCACAAAATGGTTTGTGACAGTTACATAGGCCTTCAATGTATTATGAGTTGGAAAATTTAGTTTTGCTAAAATTCCATAGAGAACTGATTTTTTACCGATTTCTTATTTAGCTATAGCTTTTTGCATTACTTACTTTGCAATTCATAGTTACCAAGTCACAATTTGCATGAACCAAGCATTTGAAATTAGCAAATTTTCACAATTCAGCAAATTGCATGTGTAAATTAACACCAAGTTCAACCAGATGGCATCCAGACACAAAGTAAAAAAAGTCACCCAAAAAGCATTGCAATCTTTCCCAGTGGCTGCACCTTACTTACATTATGCTGAGAAGGATGTGCATTCTAGAAGCTCAACAGAGGATGAGGAGGAGAAGAGGGAGAATTTTTAGATACAGTGATACTTTCCTTGAACAAACAGATGAGGTGGCATATAGTAGGTAAAGGTTTAAAAAAGAGGTGATTTTAAGTTTAAATTCATGTTTTTTGTTACCGTCACCTCCTTGCATCTGAGAGTTACCAGCGCACAGTAGCAGTTGTTGGGGGCATATCGCAGACTGCTCTTTCAAAAAATATTGCACAATTTTCTAGAGTCTATGCTCGAAAAAGTAAATGAGCATGTTTATTTCCCTCATACTCCAGCTGAATTACAAGCCACTAAAACTGCTTTGGGGCTTATTTACAAGGCCCTTGCACCACTTTTGCGTCATTTTTAACATGGGAAAAGTGACGCAAAAGTTGCGCAAGGAGCTTGTAAATAAGCCCCTTTGTGTTTAATGCAAATTCCTAAAATGTGTTTTATATATGGATTGCACACATATCTTAATTTGTCCACCATCAGAAACAGAATACATCTATTATAATATAAAATGGCACAACTAGCTACATAACCAGATGGTTTCTAATGCTTCATGCTTCATAACTGATATAGCAGCATGGTTTCCAGAAAGCCCCCATGATCTCTATATATTTAAACACTGTGTATTACTTTGCCTGCTAGCTACAGGGCAGTTTGGAGATGGATGTTTGCTTGGTAAGGATAAATGATAAGTAAACATTTAATGGTATATAATAATTATTTTTTGTATAAAATAAAATACTTTTATATTTTTTCAGGTGACAGTGCATATTCTTTACAGCATATTTTCATCCAAGTTTGCCTAGAGGAGGTGCAATAAAAAACATAAGCAAGCAAGATCAGTTATAGAAAGGACATTTAGATTACTGAAAGGGAGGTTTTGTTGTCTTCATTAGTTTGGTGGTGCATTGGAGTAGGACCCGGTAACATGTTGTAGAATTATTGCTACATGCACAATGCTACACAACATTGCAGTTGGATGAGGTGTGCCTTCGGAAATAGTCTCAAATGACTCTGACAGTGAGGATCAACATCGATTGACCTCCATCCCCTGTACAGGATACTATCATAGCTGCTGAAGGTCGACAATGCAGAATTGTTGTAACAATTGTTTTTGAGGTAATCTGAAAACCATCACATTATTTGTTCTTCTACTAATCTTTGTTACTTTATTTTTATTTTTTTCTTACAAAAAAAGGACAGAAAGCATGTCATTTTCTTTAACTACATAACAATACTTATAACTGCATTTCCTTCAATTTCCTTTTAAAAGAAGGCAATCATTTGCGTCTAGTAACTCTACAAGTTGATTTTTCAACTGGAGGTGATGTTAAACAGACACCACTAACACTAGATCCTTGTTTGCTTTCTTGTTGGCCATTATTGGATCTATTAAACACATTAGATGTTTGCATTTCTTCAAGGTGAAGTATCAGACTTCTGACTACATCACTGCTCTGATGTACCACTTCTGCTTGTACATTAAACGCCAGTTGACACATTGTCATTGCAGATGCCAACGTTTTTAATGACCTTCCTAAAGCTTGTATCCTCATATCATTATGTCTTTGTCTATGCCTGTTTGCCTATGACTCAGATGCCACTGCATGACATAGACTCCTCACTGCCAGAGCAATATCTGATATACCAGATTGGATTATGATTGTAGCACTCAGACATGGTTTTGTTCATTTTGTGATCCCTTTGACTAAGGTAATGAGTTGCCCTGTGCTGTTTTTCTTAACTGTTAATATGGATTGTTCAAGGACATGAAATTGAGATGCACGTGTATCAGTCACACTCGCTACAGGTTCATTGTTTGTTAGCAATTTGTTTGGTATTCATAAACTAAGAATTTCATTTAACTAATAGTAATTTTACTACTGCAGAGTCTCTGCAGTCAGTGCAGGGAACTCCACTCATAAAAAGATAGGACAGATGTATCTTTTTATGTGCGGAGTCTATGTCACGAGTGTGGAGCAGCTGCAGTCGTAAAATTCCTATTAGTAAAATTAAACTCGTTGTTTGTAAATACAAAATAAATAGTAAACTTACAGAAAAGTGTAAGTTTACCTTTGGAAATATGTCCATATTATCCATTTCCTATGTATGTTGATCATCTCTGGTGATGGGTGAAGTTTCTACATTTTCATCTTCAGTAACTTCCCCATCTTCTATGTCACATTTCTTCCACTGTTTCTGCCTGACAGGTCTATCTTTTTATGTGCAGAGTCTCTGCCACGAGTTCCTATTAGTAAAATCAAACTTGTACTTTGTGAATCCAAAAAACAGTAAACTTACACAAAAGTGTAAGTTTACTTTTGTGAACCAGGTACATATTATCCATTGTCTGCATAAGTTATCTCTGTTGATGGGTAAAGTTTCTATATTCACATGTTCAGTAACTTCCCCATCTTCCTTGTCACATGTTTCTTGTACTGTTCTGTCTGTCTGATCTGTGAAGTTAATTTTTAAGTTACATTTTTAAAGAAAATACTGTTCTATATCTTGCGAGTGTTTTTTCAGGTATCTGCATTTTTCTGTTAGTTTAACATTAAAGTACTGAAAATATGATGAACTATATAACTCCTAATTCTGTGTTAAATGCTTTTGTTAGATCCACCAAGGATTGTTGTTTGACTTTTTGTAAAAAAAAAGGTTTTGTAAATACTTATATCTGTAGTTAAATATAAGGGGGCACATTTACTATTGCTTCACACAATGCGGTGAAGCAAGGGATCTAATGGCGCTGCGTTGCATGAAGGGGAGAGAGCAGAAATGCTCCATATTTTCAAAGATATGGAGCATTTCTGCTCTCTCTTTGTGGTAGTGGGCTGTGAGCTGCCTAGCACCAATGCAGGCACCCTTGTACCTTAGTGCAGTAAGAGCAGAGGTGTATTCCTCTTTTTATGTGTGTTGCAGAATGCAGCACACATGGAAATAGGAAGTAACGAGGAGAAACAAAGATATTTCTCCTTGTTAACCTCCTGTTGGATTGGTGCAACATTTTCACGCAAGCCCAGGTTTACAAAGTCTTGGTAAATCTGGGTTTGCTCAAAGTGCATGGGTGTATACATGGGAACACCCATGCTTCACCCATGTAACACCTACCCGATGCAAAGTAATGCAAGGGTGATGAAGTTTCTTTTGAGCTGGGTCCTACACCAGCTGCAGCTGCCTCTTGTCTCCTGGTGGCTATATTTTCATTTGCTCTTGACCTAAGGTCATACCACTTTTTCCAAATCTTTTCAACACCATTTATCCTCACTCGAATTCTTCACCAGATATGTTTTTTTTTGTAGGCTCTGTGACTGTAAGGGAGGACATGCCATACAACATTTCTTTCTCCCCCAGCACACTCATCAACAAGAATTTCTAACTCTTTGTCTATAGATTTTCTCTTCCTCTTTCTGTTGACTTTCTCCCATGACTCATGAGAGGACAATTTCTTCTTTTTAAACTATTTTAAAAGAGCTGCAGGGATCTTCTACTCTCCCAGTTTCAGAATGACCGATTCAGGAACAGTTCCTGAATCTGTGATGTCATCATCCTCAGACGCTGTAATGTTCACAAATTGCGATGGTCGATTCACTGTTTGTGATTAATAATAATTGCAAATACGGGCTAGTTATTTATAATTAGTGAATAAAAAGAAAACACCGTTTGGCAGCTGTAGAGTTCATTAAATTACCTTTGGAGATTTGAAAATAGCCACTCTGTAAAAATTCCTGAATTTCAAAAACACACTTTCGTACATCAGGTCCAAAGTCTCATCTCCTACAACTGAGTTGTTCCTGAGTTAGACTTTTGTGTGAAAAGCTGGTCAATAGGGTGCAATTTTTACAAGGATGTCATTTTTGTTGAGTTGTGCTCTGGCAAATGTTCAGCAAAATAGTGAATGAAAGAGTTATGTCAACTAACAAATGGGGCTTGCGTGTTTGGAGGGAGTGAGCTCTACACTTTGCCTGTGCAATGAGTGAAGACTGTGCTTAATAGCGGCTTGCTAATCTACTGGAGTCGCGTTTCTTGAGGAAGTGGACTCTACATGCAGGCAGCACCAGGGTACTGACTGTGTGTAGTAAGGGCTTGCACACCTTATGAGGCTTGTGTGTCTGAAGGGAGTGGACTCTATACACAGTTTGTGTGCTGAGCATAGATTTGTGTAGTAGCGGCTTGCCCACCTAATGGGATTCAGGTATATGTAGGGTGTGGGCTTGATGCACAGTCTGCGCACTGAGCTCAAACTGTGCATAGTAGGGGCTTACCCATGTAATGAGGCTTCATGGTGTATTGGGAGTGCACTCTCCTTAAAAAACTTTGAACAGTCCAAATGCTGTAATTTAATTTTTTTTTGTTGGGGTTTCATGTTCTTGGAGGACTCCTGATGGACCACACAAGAGCCCTGCTGACTCCTGAGGGAGTTCTGTGGTACTGTGACAAAATGCAAATGTTTTTATTTTAGGTTCCGCTCCAGGATAGCTCCCTTTGAGACCTGCCCCATGAGTGCTAGGGGTTGGGCATCCCTCCTGTGCTGTTTAAAGCCAAGTCGGAGAACTGGGCTGGTATCCTGCAACCTCTTTTTGCAGAAGTCAGGCTCCTGAACAGATTACCGGAATCATGGAAGGGTTCGACAATTGTGCCAATCTACAAAAAAGGAGACAAGGCTGAGGCAAGCAACTATCGGCTAGTAGCCTTGATAGATAACGATACAAAAGGGGATGATGGACGGAACGCTCGAGCCAATCAAACACTCACCCCCAGTCAAATGATCTGGGTTTAATCCATCATCATTCTCTAGCTCACTCCACCACCCCAGCTCAGACAAGGCCATATGCAAATCAGTCTGACCCTGCGCCTCATGGGAACAGCCCAGCCCGAACTGCCAAGCCACGTCTTCCCTGGACCGGAAACAAGCATCCTAGGACCGGTTTCTGGCATTTCAGCCGTCATCAGCCAGGCTTGCTTGAATCCAGTGGCAAAGTGAGCAAGGGACCCACGTCTGGGCATACCCCCGCCAACTCAGGGCGACCAAAGCGATACAAAAGGGGATGATGGACGGAACGCTCGAGCCAATCAAACACTCACCCCCAGTCAAATGATCTGGGTTTAATCCATCATCATTCTCTAGCTCACTCCACCACCCCAGCTCAGACAAGGCCATATGCAAATCAGTCTGACCCTGCGCCTCATGGGAACAGCCCAGCCCGAACTGCCAAGCCACGTCTTCCCTGGACCGGAAACAAGCATCCTAGGACCGGTTTCTGGCATTTCAGCCGTCATCAGCCAGGCTTGCTTGAATCCAGTGGCAAAGTGAGCAAGGGACCCACGTCTGGGCATACCCCCGCCAACTCAGGGCGACCAAAGCGATACAAAGGGGATGATGGACGGAACGCTCGAGCCAATCAAACACTCACCCCCAGTCAAATGATCTGGGTTTAATCCATCATCATTCTCTAGCTCACTCCACCACCCCAGCTCAGACAAGGCCATATGCAAATCAGTCTGACCCTGCGCCTCATGGGAACAGCCCAGCCCGAACTGCCAAGCCACGTCTTCCCTGGACCGGAAACAAGCATCCTAGGACCGGTTTCTGGCATTTCAGCCGTCATCAGCCAGGCTTGCTTGAATCCAGTGGCAAAGTGAGCAAGGGACCCACGTCTGGGCATACCCCGCCAACTCAGGGCGACCAAAGCGATACAAAAGGGGATGATGGACGGAACGCTCGAGCCAATCAAACACTCACCCCCAGTCAAATGATCTGGGTTTAATCCATCATCATTCTCTAGCTCACTCCACCACCCCAGCTCAGACAAGGCCATATGCAAATCAGTCTGACCCTGCGCCTCATGGGAACAGCCCAGCCCGAACTGCCAAGCCACGTCTTCCCTGGACCGGAAACAAGCATCCTAGGACCGGTTTCTGGCATTTCAGCCGTCATCAGCCAGGCTTGCTTGAATCCAGTGGCAAAGTGAGCAAGGGACCCACGTCTGGGCATACCCCCGCCAACTCAGGGCGACCAAGCGATACAAAGGGGATGATGGACGGAACGCTCGAGCCAATCAAACACTCACCCCCAGTCAAATGATCTGGGTTTAATCCATCATCATTCTCTAGCTCACTCCACCACCCCAGCTCAGACAAGGCCATATGCAAATCAGTCTGACCCTGCGCCTCATGGGAACAGCCCAGCCCGAACTGCCAAGCCACGTCTTCCCTGGACCGGAAACCAGTTGACTGGGGGTGAGTGTTTGATTGGCTCAAACGTTCCGTCCATCATCCCCTTTTGTATCGCTTTGTTCGCCCTAAGTTGGCGGGGGTGTGCCCAGACGTGGGTCCCTTGCTCACTTTGCCACTGGATTCAAGCAGGCCTGGCTGATGACGGCTGGAATGCCAGGGACCGGTCCTGGGATGCTTGTTTCCGGTCCAGGGAAGACATGGCTTGGCAGTTCGGGCTGGACTGTTCCCATGAGGCACAGGGTCAGACTGATTTGCATATGGCCATGTCTGAACTGGGGTGGTGGAGTGAGCTAAAGAATGATGATGGATTAAACCCAGATCAGTTGACTGGGGGTGAGTGTTTGATTGGCTCAAACGTTCCGTCCATCATCCCCTTTTGTATCACTTTGTTCGCCCTAAGTTGGCGGGGGTGTGCCCAGACGTGGGTCCCTTGCTCACTTTGCCACTGGATTCAAGCAGGCCTGGCTGATGACGGCTGGAATGCCAGGGACCGGTCCTGGGATGCTTGTTTCCGGTCCAGGGAAGACATGGCTTGGCAGTTCGGGCTGGACTGTTCCCATGAGGCACAGGGTCAGACTGATTTGCATATGGCCATGTCTGAACTGGGGTGGTGGAGTGAGCTAAAGAATGATGATGGATTAAACCCAGATCAGTTGACTGGGGGTGAGTGTTTGATTGGCTCAAACGTTCCGTCCATCATCCCCTTTTGTATCGCTTTGTTCGCCCTAAGTTGGCGGGGTGTGCCCAGACGTGGGTCCCTTGCTCACTTTGCCACTGGATTCAAGCAGGCCTGGCTGATGACGGCTGGAATGCCAGGGACCGGTCCTGGGATGCTTGTTTCCGGTCCAGGGAAGACATGGCTTGGCAGTTCGGGCTGGACTGTTCCCATGAGGCACAGGGTCAGACTGATTTGCATATGGCCATGTCTGAACTGGGGTGGTGGAGTGAGCTAAAGAATGATGATGGATTAAACCCAGATCAGTTGACTGGGGGTGAGTGTTTGATTGGCTCAAGCGTTCCGTCCATCATCCCCTTTTGTATCGCTTTGTTCGCCCTAAGTTGGCGGGGGTGTGCCCAGACGTGGGTCCCTTGCTCACTTTGCCACTGGATTCAAGCAGGCCTGGCTGATGACGGCTGGAATGCCAGGGACCGGTCCTGGGATGCTTGTTTCCGGTCCAGGGAAGACATGGCTTGGCAGTTCGGGCTGGACTGTTCCCATGAGGCACAGGGTCAGACTGATTTGCATATGGCCATGTCTGAACTGGGGTGGTGGAGTGAGCTAAAGAATGATGATGGATTAAACCCAGATCAGTTGACTGGGGGTGAGTGTTTGATTGGCTCAAACGTTCCGTCCATCATCCCCTTTTGTATCGCTTTGATAGATAACGAAGCAAAATACTTTGCAGGCACAATTTTAGAGGAACTTACAACTTGGGCAGAGGCAAACGAGATAATACTGCTAAATTAAACTGGCTTTCGTAAAATGGCGGGAACATCAACTAATATTCTCGCCATCTCACTATTGATAGACGCAGCAAAAACATCAAACCTTCCTTTACACTTATGTTTTATCGACTTTAGTGCAGCATTTGATAATGTGGAGAGGGGCAGACTGTGGGGGAAGCTGGCGCGCTGGGGAATTCCGCAGTCCATCTTAAACATCCTGTGTCTTCTCCACACAGACACCTGGGTGCAGGTGAAACTAGGGGGCGGAACTCACCTCTCCTCTAAAGTCCCCACAACCAAAGGCTTGAAACAGGGTTGTGTGCTTGCTCCCACCCTGTTCAATCTATTCATGGCCGACCTCCCCAAGGCACTCAATGCCTGCAATTCATATTCTCCGAAGCTAGGTGGAAAAACACTGACCAATCTTATGTATGCAGACGACGTAGTTCTGCTCAGCCATACTTATGTAGGTCTTCAACACCTACTAACGGAAATGCAGAACTATGCCACAGAAAACAACTGAAAAATTAATCTCAGCAAGACTCGATCAATGACAATAAACAACAAAAGAAATCGGCAGAGGAATTGGTTTCTGAATGGTAATCAACTTGAATCATCGCAGGACTATAAATATCTAGGAGTCATAATTGACAAAGAAGGAACCTTCAAACGCCAAAAAGAGGAAATAAGAAGGAGAGGGTTGGCAATAGCACTTTCAATAAAAAATCTTGCTAATAAACTGATGGGGCTGACATTGAGCCCGCTGCTGAAGGTAGTTCAGGCCAAACTACTCCCGACGATCACTTACGGCAGCAAAGCATTGCGGGGGAGGGACGCCAAGATACTAGACAGTACGCTGGTTAAAGCCTATAGAATCATGTTTTGCCTCCCACCTTACACCTCACCGGCTCAAATAAGGTTGGAGTTTGGCCTCCTACATCAATCCCTGGCCAGGCACGGATCTTACGTTATCTGCTGGCACAAAATTAGAAATGCCACTTGAAATACGCTGAACCAACTGCTGTGGCATGAAATCCAGCACAGGGACACCTGCCAAGCAAGGAGATATCTTCAGACATCTCTGGAAAGTACCAAGCTCACGGATCTCTGGAGTGCTCAACTTGGTCATTCAGCTTTTAAGAAATTGGCATGGAAATGTGTAAAACAAATTGCGGTGGTAGAGGACAAGGCAACCTTTGCAGACAGATCCCATGCCTGGATGACCTTGAACTCTTATAAATTACTTGCACCACAAAAGTATTTTAATCAGGGCTACTCCAAAGAGATAAAAATGAAATTCCTAAAGCACAGAATGGGCATCCTCCCATGCACCCAGCATCTTCCACCATGGCTGAGGGCCACAACCCAAAGCACGTGTAGGCTGTGCAACTGCAAGCAAGGCGACATCTTACACCTAATCTGCACCTGTAAGGATCTACATCAAGAACGGATACTGCTGTTAAAAGCTCCCCTTAAGCAGTTAGGTATCCTCACCAGGAGACAAGCGGTGTTGGCTTGCTTCAATCCGGGAAATACGCAGCTGAATTGCAGATTAGTAAAATTCTTAAAGTTGGCTGAACAAAAAACACTTAATATTGGAATAGCCACATAAGTAAGCCACACAAGGAAGAAGCCCTAGCGAAGCAACTAACTAATTTATAATCCGGGACTGGCCCCCTCAAAGGATAGAGCATCAGCACGTTTCTTGAACAAAATTTTATTGAGCAAGAACGAACAACAAGAACAATACAGACTAAAGGGCACGATTAATACGCCCACGTCTAGTATCAGCTAGGAACAGTGAATGCACTGCACTTTATCTTGCGAACAAATGAACCTTGTCATCGCCTGTATAGCTAAATTTCTCTGTATAGTAATTGTGGTCCCTGTTTTATGGTTTTTACTATTGTACAATAACAATTTTAACATATTCTTTTTAAGTAAATGTTGCAATGGTTTTAAATAACTATGCAAAGTTAAATAAACTTGAAACTTGAGAGGGACTCTCCCACCCTTCTAGAGCCACCTATACCCTGTCCCCATTTGACCTTTTTTTTTTATTTTTCAGGACTTGGGGACCACAAGAGATGTAATGCTTAGATATTCTAGATGGCCATGGTTTCTCCAGAATAATACAGAGTTCATTGCCTGCCACATAGCACGCCATCTGCCTATGTGCAGCCTCAGTTCGGACAGCATCAGCACTATGGAATGACTACCAGCCTTCCCTACCCTGAAATAAAACCCTGTACAAGAGTGTTTAAAGTATCTCTTTCCAGCAGTCATCAAATACCAAACGGTAAGCAGTACCTCCAGCCTAATTTCCTGACAAGTTTTGTCTTCTTGGGTATAAACATTTTTTAGATCTGGTTTAGAGCCATCTTTATCTGTTGCTGAGCTCTTGAAAGTAACACAAAATATTATGAAACTATGAAGTACTTTGGTTTTAAATACTTGCTTAGAAACTTTAAAATAATCTTTCAAGACAGGTGACAGTCATACAGAGGTAAGGGTGGGCGGAGCTCGCGTACTGGTACTCTGCGTAATTTCACGGAGTTACTGGAACACTCTGTGAAATTATGTGGAGTTCTGTGGCCTGGCAGAGTGCCCCCGCCCCGCCCCTCCACCACCCCCAACCCCCTCCCACTAAAGCCACGGCCCCCCTCCCGCTAAAGACCCGCCCCTCGCGTAGTAAGGCCAAAGAGTAAAGAAGACTAAGGGCCATATGTAGGTAAAAATGAATTTGCGATTCTGAAATTGCAATTTTCCGCGAATTGCATTTTGAGAATCGCAAATTCCGATGTAGGTAAAATATCGCAAAAAAATAGCGATTACCAAAAATTCGCAGAATTACATAGCGATTACTGAAATTGCGATTCCTTAATTGCGAGAACGCAATTAAGGAATCGCAATTCCGAGAATCTGCAATTCAGGTGCAGAATGATGACATCACAACCAAGAAGTGTGACTGCCCATGCTGCACCTGATTGCCAGAAGCTGAGTGAGAGGCTGTGAGGAGAGTTGGAGATTTGTGCTCAGCAACTGAAAGCAGGAGAAATGGAGTCCCAGGGGACAGAGAAGCAGCAGGAAGATAATCCCAGAAAGAGGAAACAAAAATTTACCGAAAGGGAGCTGGAGGTCCTCACCCAGGAAATAGTCAGCAGCCATGACCTCCTGTTTGGTAAAAAGTCACTACGAACGAAAATTATGGACTGACATACAGGAGAAAGTCAATGCAATTGGCGTGACACACCGCTCAGTCGAAGACCTAAGAAAAAGGTGGTACGACATGCGGCAAAGGTCAAAGGAGAGGGTGGCTACAAGATTGGCCGAGGCCAAAAAGACCGGTGGTGGGATGTCCACAGCAACAGACTCAACACCCCTGGAGGAGCTGGTGGAGGGCACCCTTCAACCTGAGAGTGTGAGTGGCGTGGCTGACCTGGACAGCTCCGAACACCCAGACACCAGACAAGGTAAGATGCATGCCAAAACCCCCTGATACATACCCAACCCACTCACACCCCCAGACACCCAACCCGTGTGCAACTCCAGTACATGTCCACAAGCACACCCAGAAATGCATTATGGGAGATGTAGTCACATGCACTGATACCTGGAGCAGTGAGACACAGCAAGGTGGAATAGGGATGAGTCATTCAGGAAATGAAGAAAACAGACAGATAGTACTCATGTGATTTGAAAATTGTAAACTGTAATGCATTCCAAATGCGAGACAGGACACAGAATTAATGTGTGCATTTAAATTCACAGCACCACCAACAACACAGGAACTCATGGCAGAAGGGGAGGACACACCAGAAAATGAGGACGAGGCAGGGCAGGATGAGCAGGGCGAAGTGAGACCAGCAAACCCTGCGCCATGCAGACGGCGCAACATAGTGCCACCACTACCACTGCTGGAGGCAGAGGCAACAGACACAGCAGGAGAGGCACAGCCAGTCCGGAGGCAGCGTGCAGGACAGCAGACAACACAGTCCCCTGTACAATCCAGTGAAGGGAGTGGGTCGAGACGCAGGGCACGGCCGTCCACCAGCACTGCTCCTGTCGACGAAGACACTGTGTTCTCGGGCCTTGAAGGCACAGCGCCTGCAAGTCAAAGGAATAAGATCAATACAGCGCCAATTGTCTGCACACAATCATAACATGACAGAGATGCGGGTTGGTGTAATGGCCATGACAGGTGCACTGGAAGGACTGTGCAGGGGGATAAGGAGAGACAGGGCAGCCAGGCGCAGGGAGAGACAGCGTCTTCACACCCGGCTGGACTCGTACACAAGAGCTGTCAACCACCTGTCATCCACCACATCCCTGCTGGCCCGAAGATGTGTCAGTATGCAGCATGAGATGGCTCACTGCTGCCAGGACGTGGGCAGGGGCCTGGTGCAGGTTGCACATGCCGTGGACCAGATGCGCGCAGCTGCGACAGGTGGCATAGGCCCACTTAGCACATTGGATACGGACGAACAGTCCAGCAGGAGCAGCATCACCCCACCAATTCCACCGGACAGACGCAGGAGTGTGCGCCAGGGGAGAGTAGATGATGACTCCAGGGAGGGCAGTGGGCACCCTGAGCGAGGGGCAACAGGGTGTGCAAGTAGGAGGTGAAGAAACATCAGGGACTTATGGCTATGTGTGAAGCAACACATTGCATATGGACTTATTGGTTGATGGAAATACTTGCACTGTGGCACAAACATGTGCAAGCAATGTCAATAAAGTCACACTGTGTGACAGATGTATTCCTGCACCAAAGGAAATAAACATCACAGTTAAGCACCATTCTGTGGCATTGTGTCCTCATTACTCACTTAGAAGTAGTTATGTGTGATCTCATCTCGCCTCAGGCGCCCGGCAGCCGCCCGGCCCCACCTGCTGGTCTGCGACGTGGAGCTGGTCCCTCCTCATCTGATGTGTCTGAATCTGTCAGATCCACTGGGGTGCCTTTCTTGGTAGCGATGTTGTGTAGTATTGCACAGGCAACCACGATTTTGCAACATGTCTCAGGGCTGTACTGTAGCGCACCTCCACTCTTATGGAGGCAGCGGAAACGGCTCTTAAGGATTCCGAAGGTCCTCTCAATGGCACAGCGTGTGGCTCTGTGGGCGCTGTTGTACCTCCGCTCACCTGCAGTGGCTGGATTCAGATACGGTGTAAGGATGTAGTCACGTACAGCATACGCACTGTCACCTGCAGGGTATAAGTAGAGTTATGTTCAATACTGTCCTGCCAGTTCAAGCCTTTACTGGTTGTGTGTTTGTAAGCCATACATTTACCTAGCAGGTAGCCCTCTCCAAAATCGCCATTTGTGAGTCTGCGATTTTATCCACAGTGGCGAAACATGAATGAGTCGTGTGTGCTTCCTGGGTATTTTGCCACAATATCAGTGATTATGTGTTTGGCGTTGCACACTACCTGGATGTTCAGGGAATGATATGACTTTCTGTTCCTAAACACATACTCATTCTGTGATGGGGGTAAGAGTGCGACATGGGTCCCATCTACGCAGCCAATGACGTGGGGGAATTGGGCTATTTGGTAGAATTCCTGCTTGGTCTGATCTAGTGCCTGTTGTGTGCTGGGAAATTGTATGTGGTGATGCAGCCTCTGAACCATTGCACCAAGGAAGGTGTGGAAGAAGCGCGAAAGTGCACTCTGAGAGACCCCTCCTGCTGTGGCTATCACCCCCTGAAAACTCCCTGATGCCAGGAGGTGCAGTGAGCACAGAACCTGGACATGGGTGGGAATGGTGTGTGCCCTGCATGTGGGGTGTTCTAGTATGGGTCTCAGCTCCTCTATTAACTCCAGGATGCTGTCTGGGTGCAGCCTGTAGTTCACATGGATCTCCTCCTCGGTCAGCTGGAAGAGGGTGATGCGTGCTCTGTAGATCCTTTCCTGGCGTCTGCTTCTCTGTGTAGCATCTCTGATTCGCAGCCTCCTGGCTATCACATACAGCCCAGCCATGGTTGTAAATCCCAGTGGCATTGCGGGCCTGTTTAAATAGGTAGCACCTGGTTACCACCTGCTCAGAGTTGGTGGTAATTGAGAAGTGTAAAACTGCGAATTTCGTAAAATCGCTAATTGCGACTTTTACCTACATCTCAATTTGCGAATTCGCAGTTAGCGAGAACGGTAGTAGCGAATATCGCAAATGATGTGACGCAGATTGCGAATTCGCACAATATTTCGCAGACTCATTGGTACGCAAAAATGGTAATCGCTAAATTAGCGATTCCCATTTTTGCGCAGCGGAAACCTTTCCTACATAGGAACGGTCTGTTTTGCGATCGCATACACCCTAATTTTTGCGATTCGCAGTGTTTGCGATCGCAAAACAGCTTCCTACATATGGCCCCAAGAAACTTACCTTCCTCCCAAATCGGTGTCCTGCTCCTGCTGCTGGGTCTGGCTCCTCTCGTATTCCACTGCACCAGTTGAATTACAGGAAGAACTGCAGTGCGCATGGCGTACTGCGTGAAGGCATGCCTGACCCTATCATGGGATTTGATAGGGTCAGGCATGCTTTCACGCAGTACGCCATGCGCACTGCAGTTCTTCCTGTAATTCAACTGGAGCAGCAGAAATGGAGCCAGGCCCAGGAGCAGGACACCGATTTGGGAGGAAGGTAAGTCTCCCTGCACCGGTAAACTCCGCTCCGCTGCGTAGGCGGAGTTTTTGCTGAACTTCGCCCTCCAAGCGGAGTGCGGAGTAGCACAAACTCCATAAACTCCGCCCACGGAGCAGAGTTTACCACCCAGATTTATACAGAGGTTCAGCACACAGCATAAATAAAAAGGTGCAATGGGTCAGCCCATTTCCACTATTACGTTAGGGAGTGTCATACAAATTTTAGATCAACCCACAGGGCAGATACTAAATGTGTGGTATGCCAGGTAGCATATGTGTTGGAAATGACCATCTTTTTTGTGGTAGTCCCCTATATGTTTACGTTCTTTTGCTAAACCTGTTTTTGTTGGCTATAGGGGTCGGTGCACTTTACTCCTGCTGACCATTTATTTAGTTTACTTGTAATCCTAGTATGTGGCACTACATGTAGCCAGAAGCTGTAAATTAGGTACTACTAATGGGCTGCAGCACTCTTTGTGCTACCCAATAAAGTAGCAATATAAACATATCTTCGGACCTGCCCTTGCTGCCTAAGTATGTAATTTAAACTGCATTTTGACCTGGAAAAATAAACCTTTTGCCAGGCTTAAACTTTCCTTTTTAATACTAAATGCCCATAGGGCAGGGTGCATGGTATTTCAGAAGTATGGCATGTGCATTTAATGTTGTACCTGCCCTGATAGTGAAAAATCCCCAAAGTTATTTTTCACTGTGGTAAGGCTGGCTCTCATATAGGAAAGCACTGGGTTACATTATAACAATGTATAATGGTTAACTTCAGTCTTGGAGCAGCTAGAAACTTGATTCCAGGGCTCTTTTTGGGGGAGGGGAATGTATCTATTGACATTTTGAATACAACCAGTTAAACCCTTACAATATCATCAATCTAAACCATTGATTCAAGGACTCATTTTAATAGTAATTTAAAAGCCATCTTAATGTTGAAATCTCATTTTGTATTACTGTTTTAGAAATTACACTTTTAGAAAGTTATTGTTTCTCTGCCTAAGTCAAAAGGGCCTTTCTGCCAGAGTCCAGTGTCCCATGTTGAATGGCTCCCCTTTGGTAAGCTGTGAATTTCTTGCCAGACAGTGGAAAAAGTCCTTGAGGCCCAGCCCCATCCTGAGGTTAAATGTATTGACCCTATCACTCTCAGATGTAGTTCCCACATAG
Organism: Calotriton arnoldi; assembly: GCA_963921515.1. Taxonomy (NCBI): domain Eukaryota; kingdom Metazoa; phylum Chordata; class Amphibia; order Caudata; family Salamandridae; genus Calotriton; species Calotriton arnoldi. The sequence continues at coordinate 1,322,380 of CAWUFW010004093.1, forward strand.
GCCTATCTCCCTTTTGTCTTGCTAGCCTGCTTGGCTCTAATCCAGTGGTAGGTGTGGCTGCCCCAGAACTGTTTCAGGGTGAAAAGAATGGAGGGCTTGCCCATTTTCACAGTACACCTTTGGGTTCATAAAGAGCGCTTTCACAAGGGGAAGAAGGGTTCTGCCATGCTGGTTTTAGGGAATGAGGGGTACTGTGGGATAGCTTACAGTAAAACACACAGGAAGTGCTGTTAAAGTGATTGGGGTTACCCCCGGGAGCTCTTACTCCATTTGTTAGGGAGTGGCCATGGGTTTCCCCACCCACTGGCTGCAAGCGGGCATTAATATGGAACCTCCAGTACCCTCCTAAGAACATTTCTGGACCCTTGGAGGATTAGAAGAATGACTGCCCTTCTATTTGAAGAGCATGAAGGAAGACTGGACCTGCTTGCCTTGAACCCAGGACCCCAGAAGTGACTCCAAGGGTCAGTTGGCTTACCTCTTGCTTGAGCTACAGGGACACAGCAAGGTTCCATAGGCCTCTCACCCTGCAACTGCCCAGTTGACCAGTACTAACTGTGCTTGCCTGAACCCTGCTGCTACCTCTTCTAGAGTGAGTCTTAACTTAAAGGTTCTGAGAGTGTACATTTACACCCAGTGGCATCCTGTGTGCGGGGACCCCCCCCCCTTTTTCTTACCATAAACTGGCTCTGGTCAGTTCTTACTTTTGGCTGGTCTGGCTCCAGCTTGGCTAGTAAAACAAAGGGAAGACAGGCCCAGGTGTCAGCTGCATTTTCAAGGGAAAACGGGCAGGCATCTTCAGAAGTCAGGAAGGGCTGGGTACAGACCTCAGGTGCTCTGTGACAGTTAAGTTTGAGTACAACTCCGCAGGTCGTCCTGATCAGGAGAGGAACACCCTTCCCCACACACAAGGCCCTTTTGTCTCCTGTCTGGTAGGAATACACATCACACCACAGGGAATGATTAACAGGCAGGTGGCCCTGGACTCTGGCAGTAAGGCACTCTTGGTTTAGGCAGACACCTACAGCTTTCTAAAAGTAGCCTTTTCTTAGTAGTAATTTAAATTCTGACTTGACCATTAAAGAGGATTTTAAATTACAATTCAAATAAGTGAATTAAGTATGTCTCTATCTACTCCCAAACTGAAGTTATCACTTATTAAGTGTAATAAGGTCACCCAGTGTTAGACTATGGGAGAGCTTGCCATGCAACAGTAAAAAACGACTTTGGTGGTTTTTCAATGCCAGGACATGTAAGACTAACGTGCACATGTCCTACTTTTTAAATAACATGCACCCTGCTCTATGAGCCTACCTTACGGGCGACTTATAAGTATTAAAAAGGAAGGTTTAGGCCTGGCAAAAGGTTTATTTTGCCAGACTGAAATGGAAATCTATTTAAAACTGCACAGCAGGCTGCAGTGACAGGACTAAGACTTGTTTTACAGTGCTACTTAGTGGGTGGAACAGCGAGTGCTACAGCCCTCTTGCAGCATTTAGTTTACAAGCTCTGGGTGCATGTAGTATCATTTACTATGGACTTATAAGAAAATGAAATATGCCAATTAGGTGTATACCAATTTTACCATGTTTGAAAGGGAGAGCACAAGCACCTTACCAATGGTTAGTATAAGTAAACTGTGCAGAGTCCTAATGGCAACAAAAAGGGGTTCAGCAGAAACATAGGGTAGTGAAGGCAAAAATCTGGGGGAATACAAAGCAAAAGCTGGTAATGTCCAACAGTTCCCATAGGAATATGGCGGGAAAGGTACTTGAGATAGCTCTTGCACCTTCAAGCAAGTAGGTCACATAGGTGACAGTGAATAGATGTGTTTAATTGTCATTTATTTTCGGGCGCTAGAAGAGCATCAGGTGAGATTTTCCCAATGTGGGTGGTCACGACCATTCGCAGTGAGAAAGCTGTCACTCAAATAGAAAATTACCCAAGAGGCAGAAAAGAAGCAGCGCCCTCTGGTGCATCACGTGGTGCTGTTCGTGCTGATTTTGCAGCGGGGAACAAGCTTCTGGCACTACAAATCAGCGCAAGCAGCGCGACGTATCGATTTCTGTCTGCTCGGGGAACTCTACTGAATCTCGCAGAGTTTTCATGGGGCTCCGCAGAATTATGTGGAGGGAAACTCTGTGAGTTCCGCCCACCCCTACACAGGAGTGCCCAAGACAACATACTGAAGTGTCTAAGGCCATGCATGTAAGGCTACAGGAAAGATTTACCTCCTGCATACTACATATGCATTGTTGTTTACAATAAATTGTAGCCTGAGAAAAGAGAGCCACTGGAAAGTCACATATGGAAGAACATTTGGAAATGCCTACAAAGACATTTGGCATGATCTAGGACACACATGCCAACTATGCTGGTGTACACATTGTTAGCTGTCTCGAGTGCTATGCATTGAGTGCCTATACTTGCAAAGTAGATTAGCCTCAATGCATCATGGTTAACAAATTACACATGTCCAGTATAATGGAAAGCATGCCTGAGCTCATAATTTACAAATCACCAAGACATAAGAACAAGTACAAATATTTGAGCATACACATAGAAGGTCTACATAACCTATACAGCCTACGATCAGATGTGGTGTAAATCTTTCCCTCTCACAAGTGCTATTAATTTATAAAAGTAATTGTTGGTGGTTTTGCCACTCATAGATTTATGGCTCCCACGACACCAACACTTAAATGATCAATTCATATGGCAGCAATGATGCCCTGCTGTTTTCTTTGAGACAGCTGGTCTCTTTGGAAGAATGCATTCACAATATAGTGTGTGAATGAGACTATTACAATTTAAGCGCTACTATTACAAATCTAAAGTGCTGGACTCTCCAACAAAAGACATACCAAAGAGAAGGTAAAGCAGACACTGGCAAAATCAATCTGTTTATTTTCAATGTACTAATGCAGGCAAACAGCAAAAATGAGCACATTGTATTCAGTGGCGGCTGGTACAGAAATGGGGTGGCAGGGCCGAGGGTGTGAAAAAAAATTATATGACACCTCCGCATGGCCACCGTTGTCTCTCCTCCACTTCCCTTCCTAACTCCCGGAAGCAGGAAGCACACAGGCTCCCCTAAGCCAATCACAACACTGCTGTCACCTGCATGACAACAGCATCATGATTGGACTGAGCGGCCTGGTTCAGCGCTCAGACAGGGAGTTGGAGCCTGTGCATGTTCTCCACCCAGGCTGTGCAATACAGCCAGGTGGAGAACATGCTAAGTGTGCATGACTGTTTGGCTGGCCCAAGACAGCCGGCCAAACCGTCATGTGCACTTAAGTGCCCATATTTCCTCCTCCACCTGCCCCGACAGCCCAGCCCCACCCCACCCTAACCTGGCTCTCACTGAAAAATAAAAATGATAATAACATTGTGTTATTATCATTTTATTTTTCCTTTTTTGCTGAAAACCAGTGGGGCGACACTCCTCAGCCTTAGCGGAGAAGCAGCCGCTGATTGTATTGGATTGAATTTCAGCATCATGCAGCCCCGTTGTGGTTCGCCAACGCACATGAATGTGTCTTTTTGCAAGCGTTAGAAAAAGTATTGTCCAAATGCGATGCAGCGCGCGCAACGAAATTCGTTTTATTTATTTATCTGTGTACTTACCTGTAATCGGCCATAATCCGTAGTTTACTACCCCCCACCCTGCCCCTCCCCCGTCCCACATCCGTGCCCCGGCGGCACTCCCACCACCGACCGCTACTGAATGCAGCACACATAGAAGTTACAAATCGCCATTGGTGATTGTTTATGTGCAGAAGGGACACTTTCCTGCACATAAACAATCATTCCCTCTTCACAGGCACCCTTGCACTATGGTGCAAGGGTGCCTGTGTTGGAGCTAGGCAGCTAAATTTAGCACCAGCGCAGGGAGAAATGCAGGGGTGCACCATATCTTTGCAAATACGGTGCATCCCTGCATTTCGAAAGTGACAGAGTGAACCATTAGCCTTCTTGGCTTAACGCTGTGCTCCGCCACTTTCATTGTAAATATGCCCCGTAGACTGTTTGCCATAAATAAATAAGGAGGTAAATGCAGTTTTGTGAACACAGTAATGTGGCCTGAATGTTTCTACAGCACAACGATGAACCATATTGTTGGACTAGCCAACTGGAGGATGCAACTTCACATCTACTGCTGTAAAATTCACTCGGGCACATACGGGGTCATTCACAGGTAATACCTTTTGGAATTGCTGTTTCTAATGCCTAATTAGTCAGATTCCTGTCAGACAGTGCTGGAATTTAACTACATTTACTCCAGGAACCCATAAATTGGGAGACAAAATGTGGCCGAGGAAAGGGGGTGGGGTCACAAGAGGCGAAGCTTGAAAAGGAGAGTCCAACAGTCAACCTATGCATTTATCTTAAAAATAAATCTGCTGAAAAGAATTGGCAACAAATATTTATGCAGCAGTAAAAATGTGTTCTAGATTACTTACTTGGTCACAAAGAGGCTGCATTTTAAAATATCTTACAGGGTTAAGACACCTGCTGTAGAGACCATTGTGTGCCCAGCAATTGTGAAGGGATTATAATATGGGTAAGAAAACTCTAGGGGTTAACACAGTTCTGGAAGAGTTCTGTGTATGGTCCAGTCACAACTTTGACTCAAAATGTAGCTTAGAGGGTTAGTGTGCCAGCTGCAAAGCACTTCGTGTAACTGCAGATCACAAATTTGCATTTTATTTAAATAGCCAAGTGGGCTACTGCTTTTGACACTGACATAATTTTGTTACTTCCACTTCACAAGTTGAAAGCTTTCTGTTAAAGCACAGTGATTCATTTACCAACATCTATATGCAAACTGTAAGCCATGTGTTTAGGTCCTTATTGTTTGTTCTCAATCTATTGCTATTCTAAGATTGTGAAGAAGCAGTCCTTTGGGAAGAAATAAAGTCTTGTTAGTATAGACAACCATAATTACTGCGTTACATTTTATATCCTGACTTTGTGTTTCTCCCGACCATTCACTTTTTACATATGTCTACCAGTATGGATGACATGTGATTCCTCCATCTTATAACCCTCATTGTGTTATGTAGCATAACCTGTATATTGATGTAAACACTTGTATGATTTATTGTGCCTCTGTGTGTGATGTAAAGCACTCTGACACCCTACACTGTGGTGAGTAGCACTATAAAAGAATTAAATAAAAAAATTAGTGGGTTCCATTTAAATCAATATTTGTGTAACTACTCATACAGCCAGATAAAGCTTGCATTCTTACAGTGCAACAACATCTCTTACATGGGGCGGTTGAGCAAAGTTAATCATTGCCTCCAAATCTTTTATGTACTTGTGAAGCAATAACAAGCTGTGAGCCTTTATGCCTTCCATTGCACCAGCATCTAGATGTTAGACTCCAGATGGTTCCCAGCCAGGATGATATTTGTACAATAGGGGGGTTAATGGCCCTTTAAATCAGGTCTTTTTTTGGGAGGGTCCAACTGGATGGGCCGCCTCACTGCCTGCAGGTTGCTGTTCTGAGCAGAATGCAGACAACATGCTTGTTTCCCTGGGCCTGCCCGATCCCAGATTCGTCCCAGAAATAGCTGCCAGAACCGGGATCTGATAGGATCCGCCGAATTTCCAGTGCTGCTAACAGAACATTATTTGCAGGCACTGTTTAAAGACATTGAATTATGGGTGGAGGGGGGGTGGAGAGTCAACTGCCCGGGGATATTTTCCAGTGGGAGCTGGAGTCAGAAAATCCGAATGCAGAAGGCGGGAGGGAGTCACAAGGAACAGGCATTCAGGCCTGGTAGAGCACAAGGGAGCATTTCTGAACTTAGCGCTTTGAGCTTGAGAGTCCTCAGCAGTGTGTGGTGGCAGGTAGGACTCAGGGCCCAGCATCAGCAAAAGATCAGGCCATGTTAGGGTGGAGTGATGGAGAGGAAAGGAACCCTGACCAGTGGCCAGAAGCAGGGGAACAGGGAGAGCTGGAATTGTTCAGCTCGAGGGGGGCACGTAGGAAGCCTTTGAAAGTGTATGGGAAGAAGGAAGGGAGCAGGAGCCAGATGGCAGGAACCCAGGGGGCATTCCAGGATAATGGTGGGACCAAGGGGAGAAACAAGGGGAAGGATTGGGTGGATGGGTGAATAGGTCGGGTACAGGGGGCTGAGGGGCAGGGTGCCAGAGGGCACAGGCAGGTGGATATGAGCAGGTGGAGACCATGAGGGAAGGGGGCAAGAGGGAGAGTTACTCAGCATGCCGGGCCTTATCAAGGGCGATTTGGTTTTAGGTGCAGACGGCGATCAAGACTTGGGAGAGTCTAATTGGTAGAGATGCATGGTCAGAACGGTTGGCCTGACAGTGGCATTGAACAGCATCATTGACTGTGAAAGTACTGGTCGGGCCTCCACAGGAACAGGGTGGGTCTGGTGGGGCTCCTCCGCTGCAGATGGTACAGCAATCGCCATATGAGTGGTGGGATGAGAGAATATATGATGCAATGCCAGGTTCAAGTGGGTTGCAAAGGATGGAGAGAACATGTGGGGAGGAGTGGGTACTGGATTTTAACGAGGAGGAGGGGGAGTTGGTCGAGCAGGATGATGAGACAGAGAGGCATGGGTGCGCTCAGGTGCAACATGGTGTAGCTGAAGGGGTGGGGGTGTGATAAGCTGATGTCCCTTACTTTTGTACAGGGCAGAGAAGAGGAGAGGCTGACAACAGTGTGATAAGCCACGTCTATGGTTACCAAGCGGCAGCAAGACAGCAGGCCTCAGCGCGGGCTCTGGGCTCGCAGCCAGGTAAGTACATGCCTGCGTTTGGACAGCCAAGAATGGTTTCAAAAGTGGTGGAGGGTAACACTAGGGATGGCAGAGGGACACAGAGATGTGGTTGCAAAAAGGAATGTGCTGCAAATGGCACTTTTGCAAGGCTACCCCAAACATTTTGTCCTCATCCTCCTCTGTTTTTGACTTTGTTTTTGCTGACTTTAGGACTCTGAGCACTTTACCACTGCTGACCAGTGCTATAGTGCACGCGCTCCTATTTAAAATATGATGACAATTGGTTTATCCATGATTGGTAGATTTGGTTCACATATAAGTCCCTAGTAAAGTCATATACCATATGGGGCTGTAAAACCTAATGCTACTAGTGGGCCTGCAGCACTGATTGTGCCACCCACAGAAGTAGCCTCTCAAACCTGACTCAGGCATGCCACTGCAGGGCCTGCGGGTGCAGTTTACTGCCACCTCAACTTGGCATTTCCAACTACTTGCCAAGCCTTAAGCTCTCCTTTTATTACATATCAGTCACCCCTAAGGTAGGCTCTAGGTAGCCTTAAGGGCAGGGTGTTGTTTAAGTGAAAGGTAGGACATGTACCTTTATGTTTTACATGTCCTTTGTAGTGAACACCACCCATGTTCATTTTCACTACTGTGAGGCCTGCTCCTCTCATAGGTTCACATTGGGAATTCCTTAAATACCCTTTTTAAGTGTAATTCCTGATTGCAGTGGAGTAGCTGCTTTATGTTTTATATCATTGGCTTAGTCCTCTTTAGTGGTAAAGTTGGATCTGGTATTACTAATCTAGAAATGCCACTTTTAGAAAGTGAACATGTCTCTGCTCTAGGCTCTCGCTTGCCTTACAGCCTGTCTCCAATACACGTCTGGGATGGGTGACAGCTTCTACTTTGTGCAATCTCTCTAGACAGCCCCAATTACAGGACACTCAGCTGCATCTGCATTTATCTGCATACTGATGGGTATTTCTGGGAAAGAAGGAGGGGAGGATCTGACACATACACCTGAATAGGTAGTGGCCTGGCCTCACACAAAGCACTGATTTACCCCCCCACAGATAGGTTGGCAGAGAAAGCTGGGCTGAAAGGAGACTTGTGCACCACAAAGGCTTTGTAGTCACCTCCACTTCAAGGGCACATTTGGGTATAAGTATTGGGTCTACGGTCCACTCTCACTATTTCACTTTGGGGTTCTAAGGAGACTCTGCCAAGAAGAGGAGCTGGGCTACCTGAGGGACTGCCACTTTGCTAACTGCTTTGCTGGCCTGCTGATTTCTGGGCTACAGGAGGGACTGCCATTTTGCTACCTGCTCTGCTGTGTTGGCCTGCTGCCTGTTGCCTCTGACCGGGGCGGTGAGAAGAACTGGACCCGTTCTCTACAACCTTTTGCAACCTAAGTAACTGCAAGGGCTTGTTGGCTTGCCCCCTAGTCAGGAACTCTCAGGGCCATCAAAGATTTCATTTGTACAAATGACCACTGTTAGGCTCCTCTAATCTGGAGTCTGACTCTGCCTGACTTGCCCTCAACCAGTCCTGGGCCTTTGCAGAGTGTTAGCAGCCACTTTTGGGCATCCACACGCATCAGCACAGTGCACCGATTAAGAATCGCTGTGGCTGCCTGCTTGAGTGCAGACCATCATGTTCATTTTACTGAGTGGAGGTTTTCATGTTTTGAATTGCTTTTATTACTGTTGAGGTGGTGAAGCAGTTTGAAAGGGGGGTGGGAGTAAGTTTATACTTGCAGAAGGCAGGAAGTTAAAGGTTTACAATTATAAGAAGCAAAATTAATTACGTTTACAATGTACAGTACAGATGCAGGAACAGATCGTCAAGTTGGTGGAAGAATGGGGGCCAACATTAGGGGTGAGGATGACAAACAGTAGGTGTTATTCTTGTATAGCGTGGGGGACAGTTTTGTAACGCAATTTGCCTACAAGTGTTATAATGTTTTTATGATGTGCACCTGCTTCCAAAAAGTGACCTTTCTGTCACTGGCCTTCTTGCCCAGTGATGACTTGGGGGGCAGCCAACTGGGCAGGTATGCCACTCAGGTGATTTGGGCAACTTTGGTAGGAGGAGTGGGGGGATACATATAAAATAATGAGGTACTGGGCTACAAGCCACCATTTTGTGAACAGGTGAACACAGTGGCTGGTAGCATTAGTAAGGGTAGAATTTGTTGGCTCTCCCACCCAACATCCATTTCCAGAAGAGGATTGGATAGGATTTGCTTGGAGGTGCGGACGGTCTTAGTTGGAACAGGTGCACAGAGCAGGGTAGCTGTAATAGGTTTGTTGCTGTGGAGCATGTGCATGGTTGCCGATTTGCCGAGAGGTTTTCATGCTTTAAATTGTTTTATTGCTGTTGGGGGGTGAAGAAGTTTGAAAGGGGGAGCGGTGCTGCATCCTGCTCAGCCTGGGTACCCGCTAATAAATACACCACACACAGAGCTCAGTAATACACGTCTTTATTCGGCTGTGGGAACTGTGAACCCAGCATTCTAACACCAGCTTTCATTATGCTCCACTCTGACACCTATGCCACAGCTCTATGGAATCCATTCGGAACCAAAAGGGTTCCGTAATAAAACTTGCAAGCCAGTACATCTTCTCCTCGGCTAAATAAAAATATTTTTTTTTTACAAATCAATATGTATTTATGTATGTACAATTACATCTCTTCAATTAACCTTCTTGACGCTTTAATTATTCGACCTAATCTGGTTACTGGAAGCTGGGAGCTGTCATCTTCAGTGTCAAAGATCTTTGAAGACGGTAAAGAGGTAGCAGCAGTCACTGAGTTTTCAGTTTTAGTCTTTCCTTCACCATCTCGGTCAGAAGATTGAAGTATCAAATGCCAAAAGTGAGAAGAGTCCGTGGTAACAGACTTTCCAGGACACTGGACAATCACCATGTGACCCTTGGTGGACACACAGTGGAAAGGTTCAGCATCATATGAAGTATCAGATTTCCTTCTTTGCATTTGTCTAGCAATCACTAGATCGCCTTGCTTAAACGTAATGTTCTTTGCATGTCGCCTCTTGTCTGCATAGACTTTCATTTTATGCTTATTAGCCAAGTCCTTGAAATGAGTTGTGTTCTCCCTTCTCTCTTGTTTGTTGGTACATTGAGCTAACCTGGTTGGCATTGCTCTCCTGAATATCAAAGTGGCAGGACTCATGCCTGTTGTCGAGTGAGGTGTTGTACGATAGGCTCAAAGGGTAGAATTCAATACAGTTTTCAAACTGAGCTTTTCAGGAGTTGCACGCTGTACAGCTTTCTTTAGCATACTCATAAACAACACAGCGAGTCCATTGGCCAGCGGCCACAGAGTTGTAATCTTCTGATGTTTTATGTTAAGGTGCTCTAGGAAGTCCTTGGAATCTCGACTGGTAATAGGCGGGCCATTATCAGACTTCAAAATGGCTGGAATGCCCTATGTCACTAAGATGTTTTCTAGATTTTAAATGACCCGCTTGTTAGTTGTGGATGAGAGATCTTCTATGAGTGGAAATTGTAATTACTCAACCACGATTACCATTAGATGATGTCCATTGTCAAGTGAACCAAAGAAATCAATGGCTATTCTCTCCCATGCATACTTTGGGAGTTCTGACATGTTGAATGGTATTTGTAGAAAGGCAGTTACGTAGATGACAGGCCTTGAGCTTCCTTTCAACCCTCTTGCCTAAATATGGAATCCACCCTCGGTCTTGGAGAGCTCTTTTGGTGGCGACAATACCACAATGTCCTTCAGGAGCTATGTCAGTTATTTTCTGTCCCGGACTCTACGGAATCAGGATTCTCAACCCTCGCAGTACATCTCCTTCCTGAGTTAGGAACAGTTCATCTTTAAGATTTTTGTATTTTTGATATTCATCATAATTGGTGAGAGGTCGAGTGTGTCGGTTCCATGACTGATGTATAATTATGTCTTTCAATTGCTACAGGTCACTATCCAGGCTCGTGGCAGTAATGATCTGGTCTAACAATATAGCAGCTGGTGTATTTGATTTTACAATGAAATTGATGTAGGCATCAGCCATCTTGGATGGAGTACCTTGACCTTGTATAGGCACTCTGAAAACGTAGTCAGCAGGGTTTAGATTTTTCCCTGGAAGGTACACAATGGTATAATCATACTCTTGTAGTCCTAGTACACATCATTCAATGTGAGGAGGCATCTTGACTTTTGGATTGCCAAAGATAGTTAGCAATGCTTGATGATCAGTCACCAGCAAAACATACTTTCTGTACAAAATTAATGGAAATGTTTACAAGCCCTTCCCATGGCCAGACTTTCTTTCTCAGGTTGTGATAAGCACATTCTGTCTGAGACAAATTTTGGCTGACATAGGCTACAATATGCCTTTGAGCATTTGGGTGTCCGCTGTGCTGTGCAAGGATAGTGCCTAACCCGAATAGGCTAGCATCAACAACAACCTCTGTGTGAGGCTTTGGATTAAAGTAGGCCATCTCAGTAGCAGTTTCAATTGCTTGTTTGATTTTCTAAAACTTCTCTCACATTCTTGTGACCATTTGAATGAACCGTTTTTCTTTGTTAATTCTCATAATGGAACACTTATGGTAGCAAACTCTTGTATGTATCTTGAACAGTAACTGGCCATGCCAAGAAGTGAATGTAACATCAAAACATCTTGTGGGGGATCAGCATTTTACAAGCCTTGTACTTTGGCAGGATCAGCTGTCATACCCTCATCTGAAAAGCTATGGCCAAAGAACTTTAGCTTTGTCTTGTGGAATTCACACTAATCTGCATTCAAAGTCAAACCAGCTTCAGTAAGTAAACAACATACTTGTGTGAGAGCTTTAACATGCTGTTTCTGTGTAGCCCCGAAAATCAATAAGTCACTGCTATAATTGAATGCATTCACAACAGGCTGTATGATACATCGAATGACGTCTTGGGAAAGTTCTGCAGCTGATGACACACCAAAACTGAGGGCCTGATTTAGCTCTTGGCGGATGGGTTACCCCATCACAACAGTGATGGATATTCCATCTGCTGAAATATAAATCCCATTATATCCTATGGAATTTATATTTTAATGGAGGGGATATCCATCACTGTTGTGATGGAGTAACCCATCTGCCAAGATCTAACTCAGGCCCTGAATCTCTTATATCGAAACAAACCAACATGTGTAGAAAAGTTTGTAATGTACCTGAAATCTTCTTCGCGTTCCAACTGATGATAACCTTTATTTAAATCAAGGCAAGAGAAGACCTGTGCACCATTTAATTACGTTATCATGCCAGCAATATGTGGACCTGGATGACGCTCTTGTTCAATTGCCTTGTTTGCTTGAAGCATGTCAACGCATATGCATACAGTTCCTTCCTTATCCTTTTTGGGCACTACCACTATGGGAGAAACCCATAGCATTGGACCAGTTGAACTCTCGATAATGTCATGCTTAAGTAATGAGTCATGCTCTTTTTCAACAGCTTCTTGGAAATGAAAATCAATTCTTCTATGTCTCTGAGCAACAGGACGGACATCTTCATTAATATGCAATTTTACTTCCAAAGTCTTAAGTATTCCTAAACCATGAAACAACGAAGGGAATTGACTTATGATTTTGTGATGAGCTTTCATGTTGTAATGCACAGAAATCAGTTCCAAATAAGTAGCTGTGCTGAAGCTGTGTAGACAAGGAAGGAGTTAACGCTGTAACTTGAAGCTCATGCATGGCTGCTTGCACCTTCATTTTCATGTGTTTCATTGTCACTACAAAGGAACCTTCACTTTTTATGGGCGTCAATGAAGGCCATGTAGACACTTTGGTCTTCGGTGGCATAAGTTGTGGTAATGGAGATAATTAATTATATTTCTCTTCAAGCATTCTGTTTTTCGACACATCACTGTCGATGATGAAAGGTATCCAGCAACCGTTTACTCTCAAGGCAATCTTTGGACAGTATTTGTATGACTTTGCTGCTTTGGCATGTCGACTTTTCGCTGACTGTCATTTTTTCTCAAATGCCACCAGTCAAACATGCTCACATTTCTCTGAGGTGAGTATCGACATTGCACTACCATTTTCTTCACTTTCACTTGATATTGAGGCAGAAGAACTATTTGATGATGATTTAGATGATAGTCAACTTCATTCAGTGTCAATTTGCTTCATTTGATGTTGCAGGTTGGCCCTATGGGTGTGCGACAAACGTTGCTTCTGGAAGGTTCTGATGCCCATTTTGTCTTCACGCCGTGACACACTTACTTTTTCCTTCACTTTGCAAACCGCCACACATAATGGTTCTCTTGCTCACAGTCTTTACATATCTGTCCAAGAGCAGGACATTTACCTTCGTGTGGAAACAAAAACCCACATCTATAACATAACTTCTTTTTACGTGTAAACATCACTTTGTGTCCTTCGGTCTTTTGCTTTGGCTTAATTTTTATACTCATGACAGGTTCACTAGGGTGACCTCCAGCTTCCATGTCAGCAGATTGTCTTTCAGTACATTGCCTTAGCTCTGGCAGCCATTAACACTTGCTCCAGACTAAGAGTTTCTCTCAGCATTCGTCATCTGAATGAATCTGACAAGCATCCATCAATAACTCGAAGACATATAGCTTCTCAACATTATATTCCTTGAACTTACAGTGTTTGATGAGTGTATCAAGTCTCTCCACAAATTCATCAACTGTTTCACTGACTTTTTGATGTTCTTGACTGAAAATATATATTTCATAGTCAACATTTGGCACTGGATTAGACTTGAGATTCAGTGTTTCTTTAATCTGATGGTATATGGCTTTTTCGTCAGTTCTCTGCATTTTATTTATGACTTCTTTCCCACCATCACCAACCGGATTGTTGAGGTACTTGATAACCTTTTTGTTATCAGTCTCTTCAAGAGTATCAATTAAATCATCAAATTACTCTATCCAAGCAGTCTATCTTTCGCCAAGATTTTGCTTTCTGGCTGTATCGAAAGGTGGTGGTGGTTTCAGGAATGCAGCAGCATGGTAACTAGTTACGGGAGTGGCTGACATTGAGGGTGGAGCTCTTTCTGCTACAGTTAGCCGTCCATTTGAGCCTCTGTCATTTGTTCTATTTCTGAGGCTCTGTGCTGTACTGGCCTCAGAGTCATCATGGACAATTGGGAAAACCACAACCTGCTCTTTGGTCTCCATTAGAGCCCTTTTGTTGCAAAGTCATCCTGTGCCCTGGGCACCCCCCAACTTTTTGCTGACTGGTACTGGTGGTAACTGACTCTGACTGACCCTGGGCTCTGCCTAACCAGGCCCAGGGCCAGTGCTATGCTGAAAACACTTAGAATACAGTGAAAACACCTACATCCACTTGGGTACACTAAGGGTTGGGGTACCCCTGTGATTGGCATGATCTACCCCATAGGGCCCTAGTACATATTAGGGCAGGGGGATTGAAACTACCTATCAGTCCCTAGTATATAATAGGGCATGGCAGTTTAGAGGCCAGCAGACCTTTCTGCACTTGCATGTGTGCACTGCTAAAGCCTGAGGTCATTTTAAAAGTGGCTCTGTGTGGGAGGACTGCTTTTAAAAAGTAAATTGTGCCCAAACTCGACTTTTGTGTTTGGGGCACTTAAACATAGTTAACCTGCAATGTTTGGGCATATTACGTACCCCCAGGGTCTCCCCTAGGTGTCCCAGGGGTGGGGGGTCAGGTATCTATGAGGTGGACCCTTATAAAAATTAGTTTTATATGCCCTGGGTAAAGTGAAATTGCACATTTCACTCCCCACATTGTGATAAAGTGCTGCCCAAAATCGACTTTGGTGGTAGGAGCACTGTGGAGGGAGGATCTGCATTATGTTTACATATTCAGAACCCCTAAAGCCTCCCCTAGGTGTTCCTGGGGTGGGGGTCCTGTAGATATATGTAGCGTACTTATAAAATATGTTTTTATAAGCCCTGGTGCTGGAAAAATGGCCCAAGTCACTTTTCTCATTGCAAATCTCATGCCATAGGTTAACATTGGAAAAGGTTATTAGTTAATAACTGGAGAAAAAAAAGCCATAAAACTAGGATTAAAGGACTCAGTAGAATGGTAATGATAAATCCAACAATATGGTATTGTTGAATTTATTGTAAAATGTACAGACAAGAAGTTATAAGACTTTTTTAGTCTGTGAGCCAAAATTCAACCTGAACTGCTATGCCCTGATTGGTCATAGATAAGTGGGTGAGCCTGGCTGCTTAGAAGAGGTGATAAATGACCCCTGGGGTTAGGAAGCCTCTCGGGGAGGAGAGGTTACTGGGCATAGGAATGCCATCGCAGGGGGGGGAGTCGTAAACCATGGTCTTCAAAGGAAAGAGAAGGCCTCAGTGTCATTTACAACTTTAAACTGTTCACCTACAGCCAGATGCCAGGCTTAAGGAAGGAATGAGCAGATGCAAGGGGGAGAGTCTATGGAGAATAGCCATCCTAGGGGTGTGTCTAGCCAGCTCTTTCTCCCTGCTGAAAGTTCTGACATATTGAATTTTGGAAGATTAGTGGTTTCTGGGTTAGCATTTCGCCACACTCTGCAGGAAGTGTTCAGACCTTTCGGTGGTACCCTGCAGCTCATTGGACAGGAGTACCCTCTTGCTTGACCCCAGAGAACACTGAATAAGTATCTGAGATGGGCGATGCCTCTCAAATCTGCTGCTTGGAACTTAAGAAAGCAAGACGGGCCATGCTGGAAGTTTGATGTGCATTTCCAAAGGACTGCACCTTCTGCACCATCTGCAACTACAGCCTGTGGTTTACTTTGCTGTAAAAGGACTAAAGAGTGGACTCCCTGCAAGCTACAGGTTAACAGAGCTCACCTGGACATCACCACAAAGAATCCTCAGCCTGGAGTACTACCAGTGGATTTGTAAGGGTTTGTTCAAGTGGTTTGTGGGAATTGAAGTCTCACACTTTCAAGGACTCTCTTGGAGATTCCAGAACCTTGGATTGTGTGTTGGATACTTTGGGACCCGCAAGAAGAACTTCAGAAAGGAGTTCTAACTGGACCCAGCCTGCTGGAGGGGGCTGCACAAGAGTGGTGAGATATCCTCCAGAACAATTGCTAAAGGTGAATGTGTCCCTGTCAGAGGCCACGAAATGACTAAAATGGGCACTGTTGGTTTCTAAACACTAGAAAGTGACTTATATTTAAAAATTCATATCTCTGGTTCCCTACAGTGGTTTGTTTCCGTTTTGGTGTCATTTAAAAGATAACAATAATTCCTATTTTTATAAATTGGTGTTGGATTTTTATTTTGTGCTGTGTCTTAATTATTTACGGAATTGGTGTTTTTAAATGCTTTACATACCTGTCTTTGAAGTTAAGCCTGCCTGCTCGCAGCCACGTTACCAAGGGTTGAGCATAGGAATAATTTTCTAAGACCTATTCTGAGCCCTATACTGTGTTAGTGGCCTTATTGCCAGTGGCAGACCTACATTTGCCCCTACCAATAATACACTTTCCAACACCCTTCACTTGTTGGAGACCACTTGTTCTGAACAGTCTCCCGACAGCTTTGGTGGTGGGCTAATTTAGGTATCTGACAGCTCAGTAAGCATAACCCTCGTGCTGCATCTTGGGTCTCCTCGTCCAGTGTTGAGTTCATAGAGCGACGCTTACCAAAACTCTGCCAAGTGCAATGAGAGTATATTTATTTTCCCCTTCTTCGGTCAGCCAGCACTTCTATGTATTTTGTTAGTCTTTGACTACTACAAATTTTTATACTTTGTTCCTGTATCTCTCTGTTCAGTGTACATTTGTATTTTGCATGGCAGTGCAGTACCTTTAGATATGGCCTAACCAGCCTGTTCTCGGCCATCTGCGTTTAGATTTCTTTGCAACGCTTTTGTTGTCCTCAACTGCTTTATAGAGGCTGATATTGCGCTTTGACTCGACAAGCATTAAGCGTTGATTCCATACTTCATCTGTGAGCAGGTTGCTTGGAACACAGCAAACTCTCAGGGAAAGCATGATCATTCTTCGGGTTACCTATCCCCTATCTCATCACCAGTTTTAGTGCCCTCCCCAGCCTGGGTACCCGCTAATGAATACGCCACACACGGAGCTTAGTAATACACGTCTTTATTCGGCTGCATGTAGCTGCGAACCCAACATTCTAAAACAAGTTTTCATTACGTTCCGTTCTAACACCTGCGTCACAGTTTTACAGAGTCCAAGGGTGTAGTCATAAAACTCGCAAGACACTACAGGTGAGAGTACGTTTTTACGCACAGAAAAAATTAGGTGGTGGGGAGGATAACAAGTAGGTGTTATTCATGTGTAGTGAGGTGGATAGTTTTGTATGCCAATTTGCCTAGGGTGTTATAATATTTTTGTGATGTGCACCTGCTTCAGTAAAGCAGCCTTTTTTCTCACTACAAGCTGTCAGTGGTCTGTGCTGTGCCCTCTCTCCCAAATGCAAGCCTGCGCGCCAAATTATCAAGCTGTGTCAAAGTGTACTAGGTCTGATGTTCTACGCCTGCTATTCCGTATTAAAAAACCTCTACACAAAAAGCTGTGGAATTAGTTTAACAGACTCCTATTTAAGAAATAACTTCACTTTCCATCACTTAAAAAATAATAATGTAAAGAGCTGTACCATGACAAGCTGCTGCTGCATTAGCTGTTCTGCACAGATATAATAATGCAGCTTCCTCTATGTTATTGGACAAGAATATTTAGCAACAAATGTTAGAAGCCTGCCCACTTGTAGTATGTGGTCCTGCCAGACCTAAAATATGCCAAGAGGTGGGTGTGGCTCTTCCAAGAGGAGTATTTTTCTCCCCTCATTGTGTTTGGTGTATCATTCCTTCTCATTTTTCTCTCTTTGGTGTTGTGTATACGATTATAGGTTTGGAAATCGATTCAGTTTACACGAAGACAATTAGTTGCTTTTGTCTCACAGAAAGAAACCTATGCGAGCATTTCTTTCTTTTGAATGTCTTTTTATATCCTAGGACCAAGCTCTAGCTTTTCTAGTCCCCTTTAGTCTAATGAGTGAGTTTCCGAAATTGTACAAGATGGCGGCTCTGATATTCCAAATAAGGATGCTGCCAGGGTGAAATGAAAGGAACGTAATGAACCGTTCCCTATCTCGTGTTTTGGGCTCGAAGCAGCGCAGTACGAGTTCGAAAACTGAGAAGGTTATTTTGTATGGCAGAATGTAAATGGAGCTGATTATCACATTAGCACTCTTTATCCATGCTCCAAAAAATAAGTCTGGCAGATCGCAGCGCTCAGCACCTTTCAAGCGCCTTCCAGCCCTCCGACTCTTCTGATCCAGTTCCCAGGAAAATAAAGAGCGGACGCTTTATTTTCTTTTACTTGATTTCTTTTATGGGTTTCTATGACTTGCATTCCGGAGGTCCTCGGGTCCATGAGGTATTCTCTCCTGCAGTTTCTATGCTCCAGTCCCCCACTGTCACCGATAGCAGTAATTAGACGAGGAGACAATAACTACTTAAGCACACGCTCTGATTTTCCAATAAAAATATAAAGACTGTTTGGATAACACTTTCAATCGTGTTCTCCCTTTTCTATATAATTTGGTATTTTGGGAAAAAAAAGGCATTTCTTTCAACCCCTTCCCATCCTCAAACCCTAGAATGAACATGATGTGCTTTATGTGCATGTTCGTCTCTTGTTGTTTTTCATACATAAATAATTGTAGATCATGGACACACGCACTAACAAACAACTGGTCATAGGCATACTTATTAGTTCTATGTTTGTGTCCTGGAAATCAGAGAGGCTGGCCACGGTTTATGGTTTTGCGGTCACATTCCAAATCATGCACTCATTTTTCCTTTTAGTTATATCTCGTATACATTCATGTATTATGTACTGAATAATAGGGCGTGTGTCTGGGTACTTCGGAGCAGTATTTTATTTCTCTGTTGTATACGTCCATGGAAGTACATGATCAGCCCATGAAGAATGCTATAATATAAAATGGAGGGCGTGCTCCAAACGTTATCATGTATTATACACTCAGTCAACACAAGGACCTCAGAACTTGAATGTGACTAAAATACGATTACTAATAGTAACAAGACAAAGAGGCAAGTTTAATGCTGTATTAACCAGCTTTGGTAGAATTGGGATATACACAAAGACAAATGTAAACATTGTTATATAGAGTAGTTTAGATAGTTTATAAACGATAAACAAAAAATATACATAAAATGTAGGGGAATCTAGGTTTTACTTTAAGCTAAGCAGAAAAACATTATAAATCAGAAAAAAACACATTTTAATGTAAAAAGTAAAAAAAGAACATTATAAAGATAAATACAAAGGTAATAATGAAAAAAAGAACAAATACAAGAAAATAGCCTTTCCCCTATCACATTAGAAGGCCTTCACATGTCAGAATGTCTTTTGCCTAATGCAGCTGTTTACAACAGCTGAAATCATGACTTTTTCGTGTAGCACCCCTGTTACTATTTAGTGTATTATCTGTGACAATGTTGACATTTCTATGTATGGATCTAATGATATTTATGCAGGGCAAAACTAGCTGGAGAGCTAGGGAGCGCTCAACATGGGGCAAGTTATGATCGTTTACAAAGAGATGTTTGTGTGTGGGGCGAGGGTAGGTTCCTATTGTGTTGGCCTTCTTCGTAGGCTGATTCAACCGTAGCACAGCAGAATCTAGCCAGTTGATTAGTGAAATACCTGAATACCAAAACACTCTCAAAGTTTCAGGTGACTCCTTATAAATTACCTTGTTATTGGACTGCCGGTCTACTGTCTCTCAAAGTGTCTTTCCTGTGTATGTGCCCTTTACTGTTTCCTCTGCCACCTGCCAGCTTTAAGTTCTATCAATGGGACAGTAAGAGTCATTTTTACGAGCCCCATGTGCCGCTGGAGAGTCACTTCTTGTGACACTCTGGTGGGGCAAATCATAAAATCATATCTATGAGGTCACACTA
Organism: Calotriton arnoldi; assembly: GCA_963921515.1. Lineage (NCBI taxonomy): Eukaryota > Metazoa > Chordata > Amphibia > Caudata > Salamandridae > Calotriton > Calotriton arnoldi. The sequence continues at coordinate 1,342,105 of CAWUFW010004093.1, forward strand.
AGCCACTGTGCCTGGCTTTGAATGGCCTCATAGATATGGAGTATGGTAAAGCAGCGCTAATTGCTGTATTGCCTCACTCTGCACTCGGGGCGTTCCATGGACGTTGCGGTGGGTTTTCCCATGCAACACCCATGGATTTTGACTCTTCCCCAGATTTCTGAGATCATGTAAACCTGGGGAAGCGCCAAAACCTTATGCCTCCGGAGGTGAGATGTAACAAGGAGAAATACATTTATTTCTCCTCGTTTTTTCCTCTTTCTATGTGTGCTGCTTTCTGTAGCACACATAGAAAGAGAAGAATGCCTCTTAGGATTGTTTGTGTGGAGGAAGGTGTCCCTTCCTGCACAAAAACAATCCTGCCAACAACACAGGCATCCTTGCACCATGGTGTAAGGGTGTCTGCATTGGCACCAGGCTGCCGAAACGGTGCCAGAGCAGGGGGAAAGGACAGGAATGCACCGTATTGCATAAATACGGTGCATTCCTGGCCTTTCCCTTTGGCATAGGGCAGCGCAGCAACCTGACTTGCTGTGCTGCCCTACGCCAAATACCCATAAATGAGGGCCTAAGTCTGAAAGGAGGGGTTAGAGTCACTCTCCCCACCAATGCTCTGATCGGTAGCAGCTACACAAAAGGAGACTCAGATGCCAGAACAGTGAAGTTTGGTTATAGACATTGCTTTCAAAGTGTGCAAAGTATGTCACTGTCAATGCCATCTGACTCGAATGACCAAAGACATTTCTAAGAACTAGTGATTACTGGAGACTTTAAAATCAATTTGACAAACCTTCCTGCTAGGTATAAATACTCTGAATGGGGAGATGGATTTTGGAAAATACCAAAAGCACCAGTCACATTGCAAAAGACAGACCAGAAGAGGAGGCACTCTTCGGGCCAGAATTACTAAATTCTCGTACAGCATAGCAGCCAAAAATGCTGCGCTGCATTGCATGAAAAGGAGAGAGCAGGAGAGCGCCATATTTACAGAGATATGTCTCTCTCCTTCCCTCCCCCTGACAACGCCACAGAATTTTGCTGCCGAGCACCAAGCACACACCTTTGTACCATAGTGCAAGGGTGTGTGCGTGAGTCTGGCATAGGTTTTGCACTGAAAGGGTTACCTTCCAGTACAAAATACTATGCCTAGATAAACTTTAAAACATTTCCTACTTTTTATGTGTGCTGCACTGTGCAGTACACATGCAAAGTTGGAAAAGAAAGGAAAAATGGAAACGCCTGCTTTCAAGTGGCGTTGATTTGTGCTGCAAAACCCTGTCCCAAATTTTTGGTAGATAGGGTTTTGCATCAAAAAGTATGGGTGGTTGCACAGGAATGCTCATGTACCACCCATGTGACTACCCCTTGACGCTAAGTAACACAAAGCAGCACTTTGCGCTTTTTAGGCAACTTCACAAACTTTAGTGACACAAACACAGCGCAAAATGTTTGTAAATCTTGCCCCTCGAGTGCATTGTATTTGTTGTATTTGAGATCCCTTAATGGGCGTTCTGATAGTGACCATCCAGATTCATATACTAATGTTTTTCAACATGGAGTGCAGTTCTTTATTATATTTGTATGTCATTTCCCTTGCTTTGAACTATGATTTCCGTGGCAATTCTAAGCAATAACATGATCGATCGTTTGCAATAATTCGTTATAATTGACCTTCTTACACCAAGGAATAAGGCAATTGGCGTGATAGGTGAAGATTTCAGGGTGGGTCAGCTAAAAAGAATAAAATGGGCTCATTATGTGAGACTTAGAATAGATGAATAACTTCAGAAGAAAATATAAATCTGCGAAGAATCATCACTTGTTGCATAAAAAAGAAAACCTGCAATCTGACATGGGATAAGTGTTCGTTTGTATTTTTTTACAATATACAAAACCAGCAGCTAAATCAAAACGTAAACATCTGAGCCGATCAGGCGCTTATGGTGAGGGTTTTAACTGTAGTTTTTGTGAAAATAAATCCAACTTTAATAAATCTATCAGGGCCTCTTTTGAAACCTTCAACCTCTTTAATAGAGTCGAACTCGGTCGAGATAAAAAAAAAAAAAAAACATTGAAAAAGTTGATAAGACAGCTGTCTGGGAGGCCACAAGGCGATCTCATTGGTGAAACCTGCATGTGCATGGAAAAGTTTATGGAGAGCATCACAAATGCTAGCCTGCAGGATATGTGTTGAGGTAATCCTCCATCTTTTCATTGTTGGCACTACATGGCCCAGATGGGGAATAATTAGTGATACTCCCTTCATAATGGAACTACATGACAAATTTGGAAATGTGTTATTTGATGCTAAATTGTAATCTATTCTTGAATAATAGCCATGTGCGCATGACTCAAAAGTATACTCTCTGTTCCTAAGATTATCAAGTCGTCAGGGGTCTTGTAAACCGTGGTCCTCAATAATGTCTTGTGAAGTTACCTTGTCTTTTTCATTAGTTAAGTCACAGTGTCATGCTCCATCTACACTTGCGTCTAGGGACAATTTCCAGTCACTTCTTATGATTATGTGTCAAAAATCTTGAGAAGTTACAAAGAAAAAGAGACTCTTCAGGAGCTGGGGGCATATGTTGAATCTCCAATTTGGTACCTATAGTGTCCAACATGTATTCAAAACTGCTTGCCTGCTATCTTCATCAGTCTACTTTTCAAGGGTCTTATAGGGTATGGATTTTTGTATAAGAATTGTGGGGCAGATCTACAAGGAAGTGCCGCAGCACGGCAACGCAAGCCCTTTGGCTGCGCCACGCTGTGGCACTTCCGAAGCACAGGAATGCGACATATTTACAATAATATGTCGCATTCCTGTGCTCTCCCCTGCGCTGGCGCACAAACTGCAGCCATGCACCAGCGCAGGCACCCTTGCACCATGGTACAAGGATGCTCATGCGTCGTGGGGAGATTGTTTTTGTGCAGGAAGGGGCACCTTCCTGCACAAAAGCAATCACTACAGGCATTTTCCTCTTTCAATGTGTGCTGTAGAATGCAGCACGCTTTGAAAGAGGAAAACGAGGAGAAATGAAAACATTTCTCCTCGTTGCGCTCGCTACAACCTCCCCTGGGGAGGCGAAGCATTGACACACATTTCCAGATTTACGATTCCTTGTAAATCTGGAAATGTGTCTCATTCCATGGGTGTTGAGTGGGAACACACACAGCAACACCCATGGAACGCCCCTTCCACGCAAAGTGCTGCGTGTGAAGGGGCCATATTTACAAGGAGAGGAAAAGTCACGCAGTGTGGCTTTTCCTCTCCTTGTAAATATGGATAAGTGAAATGCGCCTCCAGTACATCACAAAAAGTGACGTACTGGTGGCGCAAGGGGGTTGTAAATCTGCCCCTGTGACTCTACATTTGTTGCATGAGCACATGTAAGTATGAGAGTCCTTGTTCCATTTGATATAACACTTGACCTCCTGGTCTTGTGCGTCGCTTCCCCAGCTGCCGCTGCCTAGCTCCATGAGAATGTACCTTGTTCCCGGCCTCGAGGCCCTCCTGTTCGGTCCCGCTGTAAGGCGATCGCTTGCCCGGTTTACTTGGTAATTTTATTTTCGGTTTGGTTTTGGTTCAGTGGTAGTCTATTTAGGCTTCTTCTTTTTTATTGGTCATCTTTTTGTTTTGTTTTGTTTTATTTTGTAGTTACTGCCTCCTGCCCGCTCTTGCCGTTTTCCTGCTCCCTCAGGTTCCTGCTCCCCACCCTCCCACCTCCCTACCAGCCCCTCCCACCTCCCAGGACATCTTATGGAGGCCACTGCACATCCACACTGAAGGTGCGCCGAAGGCACACCAAAGACAAGCCCATCTGTGTCCATTCGCACCCGTCCAGTACTGGACTGCACCCAGCTCCAGGATCCCTGACTCTTCCGCCCACGAAGCTACACCGCCGCAGACCTCTGAGCCCTGGACGCACCAACAAGCAGTGCTGACGCACATCTCCACACACCGCCAGAGGACCGTTCTCCTGCCGACACTGCCTCTTCACCTTCAGCACTGAAGCAACCACGACACAAGAGACACCGCAAACAAGACAACGTTCACCGTGTCGACCGAGACCACCATGGCAAAACTCCAGTGAACTCTGATCAACGCATGATCACTCTGCAGTCACGTCATGGAGATCTGGGACATGATCTCATCCCTCAACCCGGACGTTATCTTCCTCACAGAGACCTGGTTGAACCCTGCCTACACACCAGACATCGCTGTCACCATACCTGAAGGATAGAAGATAACATGGTGGGATCGAACCAATAAACACAGAGGAGAAATTGTCATCATCTACAAGGACACCATCTGCTGCACGACATCCCCAGATGACCTGACCCCGATAAACGAACACCTCAATTTCAAACTCCACACAGATGTAAAAAGCACCATCAGAGGCACCCTTGCCTACAGACCACCAGGACCATGCCCCAGCTTCTGCAATGCCATCCCAGACCTCATAGCCCGATCGCAATCGAATCCGAGCACTACATGTTCCTTCCACTTGACGACCTCAATGACGTCAACACCACCGACCTCCCAAAGTGCATGAATAATATCAGCCTCAAGCAGCTTGTCAATGACCCTACCTACATCTCAGGACGCACGCTCAACTGCATTTTCACCTCCAGCGATAAGTCAAGTACAACCACGCCACACAACTCATCTGGTCTGACCACAACAGCATCCACTTCACAATCTCAGTACCCACCAACTCTGGCACCATGCCCCACTGATCCATGCGCAGAGACTGAAAAAAGATAGCAGAAGACCAGTGGAACAACGCGCTCTGCTCCCACCTCCCAGACTTCACACCCGACCCAGAACAAGCAGCAACAAACTTCTCCCAGTGGATCACAGAATGCGCTGACACAATAACTCCTGTCAAGACAGCCAAGTCCAAAGGACCGAACAAAAGAACTAGGTGGTTCACCGAGGAACTGCAATCTACCAAGTACACCTTCCGGCAACTAGAAAGGAAGTGGTGCCTCAGCAAAAAGACAGAAGACTGCACTGCCTTCAGGACAGCTCTCAACCAGTACCACCGCCTCCTGAAAAAAACCAAGAACGCGCTAGCAGGCCGCATTCAAGCCAACACAAACCACAGCGAGGAACTGTTCACCATCGTGAAGGAGTTCTCCAACCCGCTGCCACCGAGAACAACATTACTCCCTCCCAGGAACTGTGCAACAACCATGCTCACTTCTTTCACGACAAGATCTCGGATATCTACAAAAACTTTGAATGCCAACCCTCCGCCACTGACAGTATCAACCAGCTCACATGCACGAACACAAACCCCAAACACCTGCTCACCCAATCCAACCTCCTCACCACGCAAGACACAATATCCATCATGAACTCTGTGTGCTCAGGAGCACCCATGGGCCCCTGATCCTACCATGTCTTCAACCTCAGAAGCAAGATAATTGGAAACAAGCTCAGAAAAATCTTAGCCTCCTTTCCTGGGGACTTGAACCATGCTAAAGTAAGGCCTCTCCTGAACAAACCGTCCGGCGACCCAGCTTAACCGATGAACTACAGGCCCATCTCCCTGCTCCCCTATCCAGTAAAGGTCCTAGAGGAAGCAATCAACCAGCAAAACACCCAACACCTTGAATACCACAATCTCCTGGACCCCTCCCAATCCAGATTTTGAGCTAATCACAGCACCAAAACAGCCCTGATCACTGCCACCAATGACATCAGGGCCCTCCTGGACTGCAGAGAAATCGCAGCCCTCATCCTCCTAGACTTGTCAGGTGCGTTTGACACTGTCTTCCATTACATCCTTATTAACAGACTTCACCACATCGGGATCCAGGGAGACACTCTCAAATGGATTGCCTCATACCTCACTGGTAGAACCCAGAGGATCTGTCTCGTACCGTTCACCTCAGAGCCCAAGAAGATAATCTGCTGAGACCCTCAAGGATCGTCCCTCAGCCCCACCCTCTTCAGCACCTACATGACCCCTCTGACTGACACCGTCAGATCGCACGGACTCAACATCATCTCCTAAGCTGGCAACACCCAGATCATCCTCTCACTGTCTGAAGACTCCTCCACCACCAGAGCCAACTTCCACAGATGCATGATGAACATCTCAACACAGACAAAATGGAAGTCCTCATCTTTGGGAATAACACCTCGCCATGGAACGACGCATGGCGGCTCACAGAACTCGACCCACCTGCCCATCCCGGCATCCCACGCCCGCAACCTCAGCATCATCCTGGACAGCAAGCTATTTATGAAGAAACAAGACAACACAGCCTCATCCGCCTGCTTACACACCCTTCACATGCTCCTCAAGATCTTCAGGTGGCTCCTAGTCGACACCAAAAGGACCATCACGCAGGCCCTCATCACCAGCAGACTGGACTAGGGAAACACACTCTACGTAGGTATCACTGCACGCCTCCTGAACAAGCTCCAGACAATACAAAACTCAGCAGCAAGATTCATTCTTGATCTCCCCAGAAGGGCCCACATCACACCCCACCTCAAGAAACTTCACTGGCTCCAGATCTAGAAGAGATGCCAGCTGAAGATGCTGATCCACACTTACAAGGCCCTGCACAACGAAGGAGCAGCATACATCAACAAACACCTGACCTTCCACCAACCAACCAGACACCTTCGATCTGCTTCCCTCTCCCTCGCTGACACCCCACAGATTCGCCATAACAACAGCTGAGGATGCTCATTCTTGCACCTGGCAGCCAAGGCATGGAACATCCTTCCCCTGCACCTCAGGACTGTACTGTCACTCCAGCAGTTCAGGAGAGAACTCAAGACGTGGATGTTCTAATGAGCAGACCACCGCACAGCAGCCAACTTATCCAGAGCTCTGAGACCCTCACAAGTGATTTGCCGTGCTATATAAATGTCTGATTGATTGATATATTACTAAGACAAAATTCATAATATGTTCAGGAATACCAAACAAGAAACAGTAAAAACCTGGCTCAAAGACATGAACTTAGATGGCCTCGAACCCTAACTTTCACCTCTTGCCAAAGCACCTGGATGCAACTTGGACACCAACTTCACCCTCATGGAACACATTGCCATAAAAAACAAAGACAACCTGCTAACAGCTATCTCTTCTAAAAAAAACGAAACCGTGCTTTCTAGAAAGAGACTTCAGAACTTCAAATCATCTGTTCATCTGGGTGATGGCAATGCCCTGATCTGTGGATTCCCAGACTCACCCCTTGCACCTTCTAATGACATCCTACACACCTGTGTGTCTCATCCAAGCCCTGAACAAATATGAGCATATTCTGATGGAATTTCATTGGCTTCCTTTGCCTACCAACACCATCTTCAAAACTAGCTGCATCATTTACAAAGCAATGACAACCAGCAACCTCACTTATCATGGAGACAAGCTCACTATTTCATTTGATTCTCAGCAAACTCAGAGCCAGGAAACTATCAGACGGCAAACTAGGAAGTATAAAACAGAAAAGATGAGACGGTAGGCTTTTTTTCATCTATGCCACCAGGATCTGAAACATCACCCCTGTATCCATCAGGGCCTCACCAGTACTATTCCAATTTAGGAATACTCTCATCCTTAAATACCAATACATCACAGTGCATTAACGGTCCTCATGCCAGCTACCTTTCCTATCACTCGTGGACTTTAAGCATGTCTTTGACCTGGTACAGTGCTCCGCTGCCTTTAGCTAGGTTTGTGCTATAGAAATACCACATATATAAATATGTACATACACACATACGTACATACATTTAATGGGAATGACCATTCACATTCATGAAGATAAGGGACAATGGATACATTTGTCAGTGGGTCATTATCCTACCACAGTAGTAGAGCAAATGTGTATGGTGCTTAACCGAACTGAGTGGGTAGTCTAGTACGGTTGTGGCAAAGAGAAAATGTATTTAGGGAAGAGGGCATAGAGTGTAGGGCAGGATGGACAGAAGTTGGTGAATGATAAAGTTGTGATGGTATGATGTATTTAAATTTGGTCATTCAGATATGGCTCTAGCTAGCAGAGGGAGAGGCCCTTCCATCAGCCAAATGATGTGTAAAGGGGAAGAAAGAATGGGCCCAGATGAAAGCATAATAACTATTGCGATCACCCTATTGCCTGGTAAGGAAATGTCCTTATCTCAGTAATCATAGGCGTGGATGACAGGGGTCATAGGGAGGTATATCAGGTACATTTCTATTCATATATCTTCTTATCCAAGTGTCTTTGTATGTGTTTATATGTATCCCTTGGGTTCTGCCTGCACTGACCATGGCAGGATAATTGTTCTCTGCCACCATCAAAGACAGAGGACATGCCCATAATTGTGGTTTCAAGGGAGTCCAGAAAGAATTCAAATGAATCTAGATCATTTAATTCTTTGCTCTTTCCATTCCCAGTCACCAGCATTGTAGCTGGCTCAAGCAATTCATATTAATTATCCCATTTATGGAACCAGAGACGCAGCGCTAACATTTCTTGTACTTTGAACTTGTTTCATAAAAACAAATCAGCTGAGATGTAAATTTTATAGTGTTTGAGTTGGAAGCTACCATTCCTCTTGGCTGCCTTGATCAGTTGTCTTGCTTGGGCATGCCACAGGGAGCAGGAAATAATCATTCAGGAGTATTGGTCTTTCCTGGTGCCATGGCCTGATGTTTTGTGTCTCCAGACATTCAAGTGGAGGGGAAAAAGTAATGTCAAATAGCTCAGGTAGGAACACAACAAAACGTTTGGAACACTTGCCCCTCCATATTTTCTGTAATACCATAAAAGCCTACATTTTACCCGCATTCCTCCAACTCTCAACAGGTTTTGATCCCAAATAGTGGCTGTATCATATCTTCCTTCCAGCTCCTCTAGTCTCTGTTGTGTCAAGTTTCTGATGGAATGAATTAAGGTCAGCCTTCATAGATTTGAGTTCTTTTGAAATGTAATCTGTTTTTTCAGCCATATATGTAATTCAAAGTTGTTTGGTTCACACTTCCTTCAGAATCACTTATACAGTTGTGTCAGATATGTTGGCAACACAGGGTTGTTTTGGAGAGTTATTTGAACCTGTTAGTGCTGCTGATTAGGACAGTTATCTCTGTGAGGTGCTCTGGGTGTGTAGACAGTGACTCTGTCATATATACTACACAATTCCCTGTAGACATCCGAGACCCAGACCGCCTTAGGCTTGCCTTATTGGCAGTAGCAAGAATTGCCCTACAGTTCATACCCAGGGCGCACTTGTATCAGCGTCTGTGCCACCTGTTAGAGAGGTCAGTATAGAGGGTGCACCTTTAGCAAGTCTCAAATGTTCTATATCTAGCAGGTGGTGTCTGCTGTGCTCGAGATGTGCGGTCATTCCAAATCAATGTGTAGTGGGCGCTGAGAATGTGAGTATTTCCTACAGTCAGTCACTCAATCACTGACTGCTTGGCATCTCTACTGTAGTATCTCTTCTTAGTCCTTGTTTTACACCCCACAGGTATTTCCTATCCAGGCTTGGTTTTAATGCCTACTGCAGTTTAACTTGTATTTTCAAAACCTGTGTTGACTGTTTAAAAGAGGTGGGGGTAAGATGGGTCCATATTGTGAAGCCACAGGACTATGCAGTCAGAGCAACACAGCTGTTTGTTGCCTTCTATGGTGGGGGAGGGTTGAATTCTTCTATCATCTTATAGCCACCTGTCCCAAACTGATCTCTTGGTGTGCCCCACTATATTCTCATCCCACTGCGGTTGCTCTTCTGACCCGACATAGTCAATCAGCATCAGCCCCAGCGGGTTTGAATCCAGCAGCAGGATGGTGCAACCTGACACTTCAGGTTTCCCTCTCCAGCTCCATTTCAAGCTGATCACATCCACTTTCCATCATCAAAGGCTAGCCATGTATCATCTGGTATAAGTCTCAGAGGTCACTTGCCCCTGGAGTTTTAAAAGAAAGCAGCCATCTTGTGTGATTACCAAGCCCCGTCTCCCATGTTAGGATACTGAAGACAGACTAATTTTGAACCTCTCTCCAGCTATATTAGGTTGCATGTAAACATCAGCAATATGGTGTGTGCTTTTTCCTAAAATGTGAGGGACTGGTCAATAAGCCAAAGCTTAAAGTAGGCCTGCTGAAAAAAGCCAAAGCTTACACAAAGCCCCTTCCTCTAGGTTGAGTGTTGTGTATTGTGCTGATATTTTATCCAGACCAAAAGAGAGCATTATTCTATTGTGAAAGCTAGAGGTCACCATAGTTTGTGTACCTAAATATACACCTCCACTATACTGCATATTCAAATCCAGGTCGGAGGACCGGGAACATGGCGGCCGTAAGCTAGGCGGTCGCGGGTGCCATTGGGGGGGAAGCGATACTGCGCGCGATGAGCCGCGCATTCTGAGAAGTCGAAAAGGCTCCTGAAAATGCCCCCGACGAACGGGACTTACCGGGAGGCCCAGGGGGGGGTCGTGAAGCGGAGATTCCTAGTCGCTGGTGCGGGGGCTGCTGTGCCACGCGGTATAGTGGAGCTGCGGTGGAGAGAGGCAGCACGAGAGCTTTGGCGCTGCAGGGAAGCCGGCGCGAGGTTCGGTGGCAGAGCCAGCACAAGCTGCAGCTCCCCACAGTCTTGTGAGCCCCTCGCGACTGAGAGCAGCATACGGCCCCTTTCCCTGGAAGCTGTGGGGAGGGGACAGCTAGCAGTGGCAAGAGGTCTCCTCTCTTACACTGAAGAAGCCTGGGTAAGAAAGTCCCATCTCCCGCATATGGAGAAAGGAGCCCCACTAGAAAGAGACGCCCGAGACAAGCCCTCCAGATATACTTTACTTACCAGAAATCTAGTGGGAGGTAAGGCTGGACATAATCTAACAGAAGTCCCCTCACAGGGGCCAACACAGGAAATAAAGGAACCTCCCACAGGAAGACGAGGGCGACAAGGCAGAGGGGGCACTCAAGGTAGGAAATTTGGCAAATCCCCAGTAATAAGCATAGGGGAAAAGAGTAAAAAGGCCCCTATAGTACCCATTAAAATCACACCCTCACTCAAATCCCTTTTTCGTGTTCTTCCTAGTGTGCAGAGGAGGAGTTTAGAGGAAGCGATCCCCAAAAACAATGGTGTAGAGGTACCTGCTATGGAGAATAAAGGTCTTGAGAGCAGCTTAAGTGACACTAGTAGGGTCCCCCCCCTGAACGGGATAAGTGAACCCAGAGTAGACCCAGAAACACCACGACCAAGCATAGCAACAGTGCCTATTGGTAATAGGTTCAATGCCTTGGCAACGATGAGGTCTCCAGAGGAGCCGGAAGATCTTCACCCCCGGAGAGATGTGGTCAGTGAGATAGGCGTGGGGGCTACTGAAAACATAGAAAATACAGATGAGTCATTGGCTGGTATCTTACGTGGTCTGAAAAATGATATCAAGAATCGTTTTGACGTCTCAGAAGTCAATCAGGTCGCAATACAAGCTTCATGTTCCGAGTTAACTCAAAAACTAGATGAGGTTGCCTTCCGTACCAAGATCTTGGAAGACGAGATGGGGGAAATTAAGCAAGATGTGGCAAAAAATGCTTTGGAAATTTCTAAGTTAGGCAAGCAAAACCAAAGCCTAAGGGATGATCTTGAGAAGTTGGAGAACCATTCCCGATGGAATAACTTAAGATTCTTGAATATTCCTGAAGCTGAGGAGGGCTCAGATATGAAGGCCTTTATCATCAATGTCCTTCAGGATACAGTATTAAAGGATAATATCGACATAAATCTCGAGCAAGAAATCCAAAGAATACACAGAGAGCCCTTCCGCCGCAATCCTCTCAGGACCAAACCTAGGAAGATCCTGGTGAACTTCCTCTCCTACTCTGTTAAAGAGGCTAACCTTAGTGGGGCCCTAAAGAATGGTCCATATCAAGTCAAAGGTTTTTCTTTGGTAATTAGATCGGACATATGTAAATCAACGGAGCAAAGGTAATGGGAACTTGGAAATAAGATGGAGGAATTACGGAAGCTTGGGGCCAAAGTCCAACTAAAATTCCCCGCAATGCTCCGCATAATGTGGGACAATCAAATGTTTAGTTATCGTTCTGTGGAAGACGTTGACGCACTAATAGATTCTATAAAAAAGAAGGTATAATCTGATGAACGAAGACAGTCAACTATAGACCAGCAGGGGCAGGGGCAGGAGTCCTGACTACGGTTTCTGGGGTGTTAAAAGCGCGCTAGATCCATTTTTCTTTCTCCTTTTCTTTTGGAAACCCCCCCCCAATGGCTAGCCCAAATAGGCACTTGAGGCCTGTTGAAATAGGGAGGGTTCCCCAGGGTTGGGTGGGGGGGAAGGGGTGGGGTAGGGGTGGTGAAGGTGCACAGGTGGGGAGCAGTGGGATAAAAAAAAAAGTCCTCATTGTCGCCAGGATTGGAATATTCCGGCAAGTTAGTAATAGTGCAGGGGGGAATGGGCCGGACAGGATGGCTAATATAGTTATTCTTACCTGGAATGTGAATTGTCTTAGGTCAAGACTTAGGCAGAGGATGGTCCTGAGGTATTTGGAAGAAAGCCAGGCACATATAATGATGTTCCAGGAGACGCACCTGGTGGCAGCGGAGAGTAGGGAACTATTTCACAGGGTGGGTTGGCTCCAGAACTTTTCAGTCTCTGATCAAGTACAATGTTGCAAGGGAGTAGCATTCTTAATAAGGAAGGGTGCGGGATCAAACTAAAATCTTCAAGTACGGATAGCTCAGGCAGATGGGTCTCCGCTGTAATGAAACTGGCGGATTTTGAATTTACTTGTGTAGGTTTCTACAGTCCCAATGAGGATGATCCGCAGCATATAATAGATCTGGAGTTAAGATTAGCTGGGGCCGTGGCCCCATTAATTTTGGGGGGGATTTTAATGTTCTGTTGGACCCAGTTCTGGACCGCTCCACACGAAGGGATGGCGTCCCAGTTCCTAGAGTAAGGCGGGCTATGAAAAACATGATCCAGGACCTAGGGCTAGTGGATGTATGGAGACACTTGAAAGGTCAGATGAGAGGTTATACTTTCCACAGTAAAAAATACCGTCATCACTCCCGATTTGATTATCTTTTGGTTGAAAGTAGTTTTGTGGCCAACATTAAAAAAAAGATTTCTCACCATCCAGCCCATAGTTCTGATCACTCAGCAGTATCAATGACACTGCAGGTTCCAGGAAGAAATCCTAATATAAGATGGACACTAAAATGTACTTTCTTTTAGACGGGGAGGTGGTGCTTGCCCTAAAGAAAGTTTCATCAGAATATTTTACGATCAACAAAGGCACCGCAACTCCTGGGGTTGAGTGGGATGCTTATAAAGCGTCTATACGGGGGGGCCTTAAAAAGTCTTGGTAGCGGAAAGAGCAGAAAAGAGAGGATAGAGCTTGCTAGAATGGAAAGTGAAGTGGGTAAATTAGAGGCCGCTATACAACCCTTAGGAGAGGGAGAGGACAGGGAGAGGTTGGTAAAAAGTCTAGAAGAGGTACAACTGAATTACAAAATTAATTGGACTCTGAGTGTGGGGCTAGGTGGCAGATAGGGAATATGAGGCAATTTGAGTATGGGGAAAAAGCTGGGGCCTTGCTGGCCTGGAAGGCCAGGGTAGAAAGAACTAGGAATGTGATCAAAGAACTGAAGGGCCCATCGGAGGAGGTGATAGATGATTGGGAAGGGATGCAAAATCACGTGATCTCCTTTTTCTCCCTGCTATATGAGGAAGACACCTTCCCTGAACCATGTCGGCTTAAAGACTGGTTGGGGACAATCGATCTCCCAATGTTAACTAGTAATGTAATGTAAAATATACTTATAAAGCGCACTATCACCCCACGGGTATCCTGGCGCTGAGATTACCTTAAATTCCACTGAGCACATAAGCAACCAAACCAGACAGAATTATTCAGAGCGATGGCTGGGCTCCGTTAATCCCTAGGGAAAAGCCAAGTTTTGAGCTTTTTTCTGAAGTGAAGAAGACCCTCTGTTTGTCTTAGATCGACCGGGAGTTCATTCCACAGCCGCGCAGCTACAGAGCTAAATGCTCTGCCTCCCATCCTAGTTTTTCTAAATCTAGATATGTTCACCAGCTTGACTGTTGATGACCTAAGGCTTCTGGTCGGAGTATACCAGGTAAATTTACTCTGCAGTGGTCTGGGTCCCATTCCATGTACCGCCTTGAAGACAATGCAGAGCGATTTAAACTGTATTCTCTGCATAATCGGCAGCCAGTGAAGATCCTTAAGGGACAAAGAGGCCGATGACCTACGCTGTCTCTTTAAAGCTATCTTGGCCGCTATTGTCTGGATTCTTTGAAGTTTCTTTATCAAATAATTCGGAGCACCCAGTAGCAGAGCGTTACAGTAGTCGAACCGACTCAGGATAACACTTCTCACCACCAGCGCTCTGGCTGAAGTTGGTGGCATAGGAAGTATTTTCCGAAATGCTCTGATCAGAGAAAGACAGGTTCCAACTGTTTTATCTACTTGACAGTCTAATTTTAGGTTATCATCAAACAACACCCTCAGATTATGCACTGTCTTAGAGGGAATTAGAGGTTTTTCTGTTGGAGTTGGCCAGAAGTTGGTCGAGAGTGGACGCAGAACTTTATTTGCTGTACAAGATTTCTGTCTTATCACCGTTGAAGTGTAAGGAATTGTCCCTAAGCCAGCTTGCCGTTCTTCGCATACACTCGTGGAATCTCTCAAGTGATACTGATTGATTCCCTTCCAATGAGAAGATGAGTTGTGTATCGTCTGCATAGTTTACCAATTCAATTCCATAGGATTTGATGATGGAGATTAGTGGGCTCAAGTATATATTGAATAGAATCGGACTGATCGCGGATCCCTGAGGGACACCATGCTGGATAGGATTATATTTAGATAGAAAGGGAGGTAGAGCCACTGCCTGTTGTCTACCCGACAGGTATGATTGAAACCAGTTCAGTACTTTTCCCTAGTGAAGGGAAGGGTATGATTGAAACCAGTTCAGTACTTTTCCCTAGTGAAGGGAAGGACCATCTGTAATCACAGATTACTCAGGAAGAGATAAGGAAGGCCTTGACTAGAGCCAGGAATGGGAAAGCCGCTGGCTTCGATGCCATTCGTTCGGAGGTCAATAAACTTCTAAGTGATGAAGTTCTCCCAGTTTGGGAGAACTTGTTTAATCTGGTATACTCAGGGAAGGCGAATGCTCCGGAATCATGGAGAGAGGCCACTATGGTCCTGATTCTCAAACCATCTAAGGATCCAGGGAAGGCAGAGTCATATCACCCGATCTCCCTGCTTAATGCAGACTATAAGATGTTTGTTAGCATTTTAGCAGGGAGATTAGCTAAACTGGCTCCTCAACTTATTCATCCCAACCAGAAAGGGTTTATTCCAGGGAGGCAAATCCATGAATTTACCCAGCAATTAATTGGCTGTATAGATCTGGCCACAACGCGTTCAATTCCTTTCGCGATAGTAACCTTGGACGCCGCCAAGGCGCTTGTTGGGTCTACCTATGGTAAGTTCTGGCGGCTATAGGGTTTGGCCCCTTTTTTATAAATACGGTGAAGGTTCTATACGAACAATCTACAGCCAGAATCCTCCTCAATGGGTCTCTTACACGCAGGTTCCCGATAACTAGAGGTACACAGCAGGGCTGCCCTATCTCCCCACTACTATTTGATATCTATATCGAACCATTGGCCCAGAAATTGAGACAGGATGATCAGGTTATCCCCTTCAGCACGGGCACATATAAAAACAGAGTAGCCCTATATGCGGACGACCTGGTAATTTTTACTGCAGATACGGTCCGAACCATACCCCGGGTAGAAACATCAGTGAAAGATTTCGGGGCACTATGTGGGTACCTTGTCAATAACGCAAAAACCGGAATAATGTTCTGGAATATATTAGATTGGAAGGGAAGCATACAAACTGAGCTTAGATACCTCGGCATCAGTATTATTAAACCATTGGTGAATATTCCCCAGTTTAATTTGGAGAAGATAGCAAAGGAGGTGGATATAATACTTGGCAGGTGGAGGAATTTACCCTTGACTATATACGGGAGAGTGAACCTAATTAAAATGATTGTACTACCTAAAATGACATATCTTTTTAATTGTATTCCTCTAGAGTTTCCCAAATTAATGATTAATAAGATACAGGGGAAAATAGTGAGTTTTGTGTGGGCGTCTAAGGGAGTAAGGCTTGCCGGGAAGAAACTGAGGCGCAAGCTGGCGAAGGGCAGACTGGCTCTCCCAGACTTGAGGATATACTGTATGGCATTTCAGTTAAAAAACTGTAGAATCCTTTTAGGTAAACCAGGATCTTTGGCATGGGGTGGACAGTTGGAAGAAATGCTGAGGGAATGGGGCTCTAAAGGCTTCCTTTACAAATTTGGGGCAAGACATTTTTTCAAAAAGGTAAGGCTAAAGATCTTAAAGGCAGCACGTACTCTTTGGCTGAAGGTAAGGAAGACACTTGAGATGGGTTATTTCTCAGACTTTTCACCAATCTGGGATTCACCGGGTACTCCTAAGTGTCTTCAAGACCGGTTAAGTCTCCCACTGAGGCGGGCTGGAATTGAAGTGTGGGGGGATCTTTTGACGATGCAGGGTTTGGTGCCCTGGGAAGCACTGGTGGCAAAAACGGGTGATTCCCTCTCGAGATTCAAGTATCTCCAGCTCTCCTCCTGGGTGGGGACTAATGGGCAAGAGATAGGTGGTGTGTGGGAGTTTGAATTAAAAATACAGAACGAGGCTCCCAGAAAAAAGGAAGTAGCCGACTGGTACTGGACTCTGCTGGAAACTAAGGATAAGAAATTAAAAGCGCCACACGAGATCTGGGCAGAAGATATTCAGATGATGGCGTCGCAACCAGTCTGGCAATGACCCTTAAAGACTCTGTATAAGGTGGTTAAACCTGCAAATTTGAAAAGAAACCATTGCCAAGTTTGTAACAGCACCTACCCCAAGATGCCGTAGAAGTGGTTTGTTAGGTGCTGACGATATCCATATGTTTTATGAGTGCCTTAAATTACAGGTCTATTGGAATGCCGTTGAGAAAGCTGTCAGCGATATGTTTCAGACAAATATAACAATGAACCCAACATTGGTACTGATGGGATTGGATGAAGATTCCAGTCAGATCCTCTCGGCAAATAGGAGAGATCTTCTTTTTTATATGATCCTTTTAGCCAGGAGAGAGATCTGTAAGAGATGGTTAGATCCCCTTCCACCCCAGGGATGTAATTGGCTCCAGGTGCTTAGTGGATACTGGACTTGAAGGGGGCTCTCGTGGTGTGATTTGGGAAGATTATCTGAACTGGCAAGGAATAACAAGGGCCTAAGCTGATGTCCAATGATTATCCCTGCATGAATCCAGTAGCCAGGGAACTGGTAGGACTGGTACAGCAAGGCTAGTTGTTAAATTGCAAGTGGCCTGAGGGCGGTACAGGTCATATTTAAAGGCACAGCTTTGCAACACTAGTGATATGAGGACAACAAAAAAAACTATACTACATATGTTATATCACATTCCAATAATATCACAGACACTACACTGACCTAACCACTACATTTCAAGATATGTCTATGTAAGTTGATGTGGAGGCAATAATAATAATAATACACTTATGATCATGATGTCAAGATAGGCAATATACTACATTCAATATTATTGTAAGTTAATATTACCAACCTCTATATAGAGGCACACAACCAGGAAACTGGCATTAATAATTCTGCCCCATTACGATTTGATTACTATTATGGGCATTAGAAAGCTGTGGACAACTATATTATTATCAATCAAAGTTAAGGACTTCCGGGCTTCTACAAAACACAGAGAAATAGCTTAGGGCCTGATTTAGATATCCGTGAGCGGTTTACTCCATTACAAACCCCATAATATCCTATAGGATTTATATTTCAGCGGACGGGACATCTGTCACAGTTGTGAAGGTTTAACCCTTCCGCCAATATCTAAATCAGGCCCTTAATCGTAGGCTTAAATCCAAAACAGACTCTCCATAAATCAGGCAAACAAAAAGCATTTTTGGTCAGAATGCTTTGCCTGGAAAGCATGCTCTGAAGGACTCATTCTGTACATTTCTGGCTTAAAGCATGCCTTCTTAAATTTTTAAATACAAGTGTTTTGGCTTGCTGCATTGAATTACAGGAGAAGAATAGATAACTATTATCTCTCTTATTGTTACTATTTTTAATATTATTATTATTGATAGTAGTGTTAGTAGAAGTAGCAATGATAAGAAAATAAATAACAATAATAATAATTTGCTTTATATAATTGTTTCAGCTGCTCTGGCTAGTTTTTTTCTTCACGTCACTATTATTATTATTTTTATTATTATTATTAGTAGTAGTAGTAGTAGTAGTAGTAGTAGTATTACAATTATTATTACTAATATTATTATGATTATTTTGTATTATTATTAATACTGTTATACAGATACTATTACTACTACTACTACTACTAATAGTAATGATGTTATGTGTTCTTTTTTTATTTGTCAAAACGCATTATCACCTGCGAGCTAATCCTGTCACTGAGCAGATGTGGGTGCCTAGCCCTGCCTACGTTAGTTTGGTTAATTGAAAAGCCAGGTCATCAGCTTCTTGCAGAATTCGAGAAGAGAGGAGGAGACTCTGATATGGAGTGGAAGGCTGTATAATAATAATAATAATAATAATAATAATATTAATAATAATAATAATAATAGTGAAGTCTGTCAAGAAATCCTGTCTAGAGCAGCTGAAAATATTTATGCACCTTGGTTTATATGGTTTGTTTAAAGCAAGTTTGTAAGAAATTGGGTTTTGGTTGAGCCGGGTGGAAGCCCCACTCAGGCAACAACCACAATCTCTGTCGGGCGAACCACAAAAGTCACTAAATAAACCTGTGCTTAACCCTCTTGTAGTTTGGCACAAGAGTAGTCAGGCTCAACTTAGAGGCAATGTGCACAGTATTTTTGCAGCACACAAACAGTAATAAAGTGAAAACACAAATCAAGACAAATCCTAAACCAATTTAGAAAAATAGAGTAAAATGTAATGAATAAAATTACACCAAAATAAGTTAAAACCAATCAGTAAAACTGAAGTTATGTGCATCTGGTCACGCGACAATGGGGGCAAAGTCAAAATTTAAGGCGACTGCAATGGATACAGGAGGTGGATAGGGCCCAGTCTCGACTTACCTTCTTACTTAAAAGAAATATTGAACAAAAGTTCACAAGAAGGAAAACTTTAGGGGGCAAGGTAAAAAGCGGTGTCTGAGGAGCAGATGTCGTCATCGGGGAGCCGCCAAATAGAGTTGCAGTGAAGAGTTTTACCTTCAAACTTTGTCACCATTTCAGATGTCAAAAAATCTCCAGTGGGAGGAACCTGCAGGCTGTAGCTGACGACGGCTCCACGAGGCCGGATACCTTTGCTGATAGGTCCCACCGAACAGGATTTGTTGCTGCAGAGAAGAAAATAGCTGCAGCTACTGCGAAGTCAGGCTGACTGGCGATGCACCTTGGGCAGATCAGCTGGCAGTTAGGCTCCAATCTTCTGGGCACTTTTTGGTGACAAATGTTCTCAGTCTCAACTTTGAGGGTTAGGCAGGAGCACCACCTATAACACCACAGAGGACCTGGGGGGCACCTCTTCGGGAGTTAAGACTGAATCAAGCAGAGACCAGGTGTAGGGTTCAAGGTCTTTGGAGCTTGTTATGTCCCTATAGCTCACACAAGAGGCCAGCCAACTAGCCGATGGAGTCATTTCTGGGGGTCCTGGGTTCAATAAGATGGTCTACTTGTACTTCAAGTAGCAAGACAGGCCTTCAAGCAGCATGGCAGTCCCCTGGTAGCAGCAGGTCAGTTCTCTGGGGGTCCAGACAGTCCTCTGAAGTTTTCCATAGATCCAGGAGCATACTTAAAAGGTGTTTTGAGGGTCCAGCCTTTGAAGTGGGGCACATTCTGGGCTACCCCTACATCTGGTTCTGGAAAGCTCCTCCCTTCCCCTGTCAAGGCTCCAAGAAGTCTGGAGTGAAAAAAGACTAGTCTCTGGTTTCTTTGAGTGCTAGAGCTAAAACCCTTCGAAATGTAAGTAAGGCATGGAACAGCTCCTCCTCCAGTAATCCTGTTAGGATGGCCTATCCTGCCTACACCCAGTACCCTTTTTTTCACTGTGTGGGAGGAATACACAAACCCCAACAGAACAGCGTTTGCAAAGCACTGGTAAAAATGCATTTATCCCCTTCGATCAAAGTGCAAAAACTCAACGTTCTGTCTACTCTTCGACATGGGGTGAACTGATTTCCAGTTGCAAGTAAGCACCACTAAAAAGGCAGAGGGAAGCGTCCGTCCTATTCCCTACTTATCACTGGAAAGAACATGTCAGTTCCAGCAATATGACCTGAGTTAAGAAAGTTGGAATTTCACAAAAAGCATGTGGTGCTATATAGCAAGTATCTTTCAAATCGAATCTTCAAGGCTGCAACAAAAGTTCTTTCAGATCCTTTTCAATTCTTTGTAGGGGGGGTATTCATAATTGTTGGTGGTTAGAATACCACATATTAGACCTGCTCCTCAAATATGCTTGTTTGAGTGTTCAGTTTTTTTTTTTAATTGAAGATGTCAGAAGAATGTTATCTGAAGTGAGTGATTTCCCCTGAATATATGGCTGAGTGCCATCCACTTAAGGGATCAGAGTGATGTATTGTATTGTAATTTCATTTATATAGCGCTTACTACTCCTGACGAGGCGTCAAAGCACTTTTTCGGCGAGTAGCACGCTACTCCGGAACCCATAAAGGATTAGTGATGAATTAGTATAGTGAAATATGAAAGTGATTTGAGCGGTGGATACGTTAGTCAGTTAATTGGATTGAGAAGGATAGTGGAGGGATAGAAGAGGGAAAAAGATTTGCATTTATATAGCGCTTGCTACCCTTGATGGGGTGTTGAAGCGCTTTTTTCGGCGAGCTACTCTGGAACCCATAAAGTCTTAATGGTGAATTAGTATAGTGAAATATGAAAGTATTTGAGTGGTGGATATATTAGTCAGTTATTTGGATTGAGAAGGATAGCAAAGGGATAGAAGAGGGAAAAAAGGTTTGCATTTATATAGTGCTTGCTATACTGGAGCTGTTTTATACATGTCCACTGGCGTCTGTTTCAAAGACATTGCAAACCCATATAGAAAATTGAACATTGGCACAGAACATAGTTCACAAATAATTCAAGTTTCCCCATTTGTAAGCTTTCACCACCAAATGAATGTCAGCAAAATCCCCCCTTGCTATATGACCATTAGCTAAACACATTTCTAAACTTACAAGCTGAGAGTTTAATCCTAAAATCAAACACCAGCAGCTGGACTATGGTGTCAAATAATGTTGCTCATACTACGCATCTAAAGTTGGGATATAGGACTTATAACATGTCTTCTATATCTGTCAGCAATTGATGTTGCTACATAGGCAATTTTGTAAATGGATGCTGTTAGACCTGGAATCCTTGGTTTGGGTTCCTCTAACATTTTGCCTTCTGACCTACTGTTTTTGACTGTTGTCGATGACATTTTTGCTGGCTTTAGGAATCTGGGCGCTTTAACACTGCTAACCAGTGCTAAAGTGCATGTGCTATTTACTTAAAACATGGTAACATTGGTTTATCCACAATTGGCATGTTTGATTTACTGATAAGTCCTTAGTAAAGTGCACTACATGTGCCCAGGGCCTGTAAATCAAATACTATAGTGGACCTGCATCAATGATTGGGCCACCCACTTAAGTAGCCCTTTAAACATGTCTCAGGCCTGCCACTGCAGATCCTGTATTTGCAGTTTTAAACTGTTATGTCAACCTGGCAAGTTAACATACTAGCCAGGACCGAACCTTCCTTTTTATTACATATAGGTCACCAATAAGATAGGCCCTGGACAGCCCATGAGCAGGGTGCAGTGTATTTAAAACTTTGGGCATGTACTCTTAGGTTTTACATGTCCAGGTAGTTAAAAACTCTTAAATTCAATTTTCACTACTGCAAGGCCTATCTCTCCCTTAGGTTAACATTGGGATTTCCTTATTACATCTTGTAAGCGTAAATTCCAATTGGGTAGACATGGGACCCACACAAATGGAATCACAATTGAAAAACACAACTTATGGTGAAGTAAGTTTTTAAGTTGCAATTCTGAAAATGCCACTTTCAGAAAGTTGGGATTTTCTTACTGTAACCATTTGGTGTCTTCTGCCTGTCTCTGAAATAAATGTCTAGGATTGGTGACAGCTGGCATTCTGCATTCCCTCTAGGCAGCCACACACAAAGGAAAGGTAGGTGTGACTGAGAGGCCATCTGCATGCTGATGGGTCGTCCTGAGCAGGATGGGAGGGAGGAGCTGACAATTACACCTGAAAGGGCTGAGTCCTGTCCCCATATAAAGGGTGGAATATCCCCCAGTAGTGAGTCTGGAGCCAGAGCAGGAGAGAAAGAGACTCTACATCCCAGAACCTAAGTATCTCCAAGGTCTTGTTGGCTTGCCTCCTGCTTCTGAAGTCTTAGGGATATCAAAGACTTTTCTCTTCACCCTGCAAACAGCACCTGGACTCTGTCTGCTGTGAGACCTGCTCTGCCAAGTGGTGCCAATCCCATCCTGTGCCCTTTGAAGTGAGTATAAAGTGCTGCATCTGCCAGAACTCACGCAACTACATCGTTGTGCGCCGATCAGAACCGATGTATCCCTGCTGTTACGGGAACCAGATCCACCCATTGCACTTGGAACTGCCACATCACCTCTGGACCCGGAGCATCAGATCTGATGCATCGCCCCCACTATGTGGAGAAGATCGATGCATCACCTCTACAAATTGGGGAAACCTAGCGCATTGCATTCGGACCCTCCTCATCTCGGAGCTGGCGCATCACTCATGGAACCGATTCATCCCTGCCGTTGCATGGTGAAATCCGGCGCATCACACCAACTGCATGGGGATCAATGATGAACCTCTTTGCTGGCAACCACGATCAAGGTACTTTTGCTCAGCGGTTTCTGTGTGAGTCCTGTATCTGGCCCACGCTCTATCGTGGTCAGCCTTTACTCTTGGCTTTGTCCCAGTCCAGCGTGATCAATTAACTCTTTATGCGCTTACTGCTTCTAAAGACTATTGTTGCATTTCATATTTAAAAATTCATATCTCGAATTCTACTGTTTGGAGTTTTGTCATTTCGGTCTTGTTTTATTTATACATGTATTCTCTATTTGTTAACACTATTATGAAGTCTTTTTCTGGTGTTTACACTGTGTTACTATTTGATGTGTTGCACAAATACCTTACACATTGCCTCCTAAGTTTAGTCTGACTGATTTGTGCCAAGCTACCAGAGGGTGAGCACAGGTTAATTCAAAGTGTGTTACTGACTTACCCTGACTAGACTTGTGGTTCCTGCCTGGACAGGGTGCATGACTCTGCCAACCAGAAACCAAATTTCTAACAGATGGTAATCCATTTGTGCGGACTCCACCACCTGCAACAGGTTGCTGCTAAGGTTTTTCATTTTTTTAAAAAGTTGTTTGCATCTTTCTTAAATTTAATGCATTATTACGTTTTAGTCTTTGTTATTGTTAAGTTTTAGTTATGGTGGTGACATTCATGTGAAGACATTACCAACATTAGTAAAACATTACTGTACTGTATGAAAAAGAGGAACAGAGGCCATTCAAGGTCATACTCTGTTCTAGCAATGCTGGATCCAGTGGCCCACCATCTTACAATCAAAATTATTGAAAGGACATTTGGATTACTGAAAGCCAGACTCAGATGCCTGCACAGCAATGAAGAAGCACTCGAATATAATAACCCAGAGACATGGTAAAAGATAATTGCCACATTTGGAATATTGTTCAATATCGCAAATTATTGCACATATCACAAGTATACGGGTCTCTTGTAAAGAGGGCCGTTGTTTGACGGGGCTATAGATACAACCCTTTACATGAATGAAAATAACAGAAAACACACATCATTGATGGCTTAAAGAAGTGTTGTATTCATGAACAATTAGGATAAACACAATGCCAAAGGGCATTCAGATCTTTCTTTTGCCCTGATGTGGCACTCTCTTGGACACAGCACCAAGACGCCTGTTGGTAGATGCGCGCTTTTACAAAATATACTATAGGAACATAACATTTAAATTTGCACACCTAGGACTCAAACTGTGCCAAGAGGAAAATAGCAATAATGTTGCAAACCGTGCTCGGTCTAGCGTGATTAATTAACGCAGTTACACCCTATTTAAAGGAAAAATGATCTGAACAATACTATATGTAAAAGAAAGTTAGACCTTCTAGGAGAAATGTAATTAATGGTTATAAATGGCTGTATGAACATAAAAATGCATATGTTGAACAAATCAAGAGTTTTACATTTTTTTACGAATTTTCTGCTCGTCTGGGCTTTGGAGCATAGATGGGAAATCGCTGTGCGATACCGTAATGAATGTTTTGAATGCGATAATAAAGGTCATTCATAATAATGAAGTCACGCCTTTGGCACAACTGGTAAAGATATATGAGAATTTTTTTTCTCTGCATGTGTTAATGAATCTAAAGTGTGAGGCAATGAGATTCGTAGTGAATTAGGAAAGTTTTAAGATGCATGTTGTCATGGTACCATACGTTACTTTTAGATTACATCAGTTTTGGCTGTTTACCATGATTTGTGGCTTTATAATCAATGTATACAAGAAGCTTCTTTGTATTGATTATTCAGACTTAAGACGCTTACAGGCATAGCATGAAAATCTCATGCTGCAGAAATAAATGACAATATAGTTCTGTAAATACATTACATTATAAGAACTTAGGGGCATATTAACAAGGGCCAGCGATAATTATCGCTGGCCCCACATAGCGATAGAAATATTATCGCCGGCTATCGCTGAAAATTATCGCCATGATAACGCTATATTAACAATGCATAGCGCTATGGCGATAATATTTCAGCGATAGCGGTGTTTGCCATGGAACATAGCTGGTTTTCCAGCGATGTTCCATGGAAAACAGCGTTAACATTGCTGATACGACCCTGTGGTCGTATCAGCATAATCCACCTACCATTATTAGTATGCCTTAGTCTGGAATTTAACAGACGTTAAATTCCAGCGTTAAGGCTGAGGTAGCGCGATTATTTTTATCGCTGCACCTCCTTGTTAATATCGCGAAGCTGCCTTCGCGATATTTTCATGTGTTGTTTTCACAGCCACGCCTTCTTTGCATCTCATTAGCGATGCGAGGCGAGGCTGTGAAAAAACGGGCTCTACATCAAAGTAACACGCGCTAGCTTGTCCTTGATGATATTGCGATATAATTATCGCCGCTTTTCGCCCGAAAACGGACGCTAAAGCGGCGATAATTATATCGCCAGCCCTTGCTAATATGCCCCTAAGTTAGAGAAACGCTGTATAATGGCGCATCATCAAGATTAAAGAAATAGAACAGATCTACATCATGAAGGAGGACAGGGCACCTTTTGTAAAGCTAAGACATGTATCTCCATTGTAAGAGCAACCAAAACTGTATTCATATTTATAACATGTTGATCAAAATTATCTATACCCGTTAAACACATACTCTGTTTATCGTCCTGTGAAACGTGATTATTGTATCGAAAGATATTCGAGGGAATGTTATGTCCCAAAACATATTGCGCCATCTACTCTTAAGGTTTGGGCAGTTTAAACATAAGGGATCTGATCAGGCTAGTCAGGAAATTCTCTCAGTTGCCATCTGATAATCACAGTAATAAAATCCATCAACTAGATATCAAACAAAACTGCCATGTAGCTGATTTACAAAGAGTTCACACGACGCAGTACAGCTAGTACAGTTGCTGAGCTGCATTGGGTAAATGGGAGAGACCAGAACTGCGGCATATCTACTGAGTAGCGCAGTTCTGTTCTCTCCCTGCGTTGTTGCACTTGCAGGTACTCTTGCGCCATGGTACAATGTGTCTGCGTTGTGATCAGCATAGTTATTGTGCAGGAAGGGGTTCCTTCCAGCATAAAACTATACTTTAAGGCATTTTCCTCTTCATATGTGAGCTGTAGAATGCAGCACACATGCAAGGAGGACAAACGAGGAGAAATGAAAATACACATACCTCAGCGAGGCACAGGATTTTTGTGCAAATCCATGTCTACAGTTCTTTGTAGATAAGTATTCGTGTCATAACTCGTGAGGGGTTGCATGGGAACTCCCTTGTACCACCCATGGAGCACCCACTTGGCAAAACAGCCCACAAAGTAACACTAGGCAATCATGATTTGCCTTTGATTGTAAATCGCACCAGTAGACTTTGCGTTAGGTCTGCATTAAAAAACATAACTCAAACCTGACATAAAGGTCTTTTTAAATCTCGACCAAGATGTGTCGTACTTGGTTGTCCAGACCCGTGTATGATTCGGTTGTAAACAAGGGCTACGAATCGGATCCGGTAAAGCCAAATCCGATTCGGAGGCCTTCCGAACGACATAGGAATCAGGCCCTTAATGGACAAAGCAGATATTTTTCTTCCCACGTGGTCTCCCTTTCTGCAGGTTGCCCCTCCAAGTTCACCATGACACTTGATTCTGGCTCGCCATTGTCACCACACTCCCCTCCCTCTCCCAGTATTACTAATCTTGGGCTTCGTCTGAATGAATGATTTCCATGCCTTCTTTACTCTGCTTTGTAGTTTAGTTTTGTCTTCCATCCCTTTTTTTCCTCCTGTCCTTTTTCCTTTCTTTTAATTTCTTCTCTCCATCCATGGCTTATTTTCTC
Organism: Calotriton arnoldi; assembly: GCA_963921515.1. Lineage (NCBI taxonomy): Eukaryota > Metazoa > Chordata > Amphibia > Caudata > Salamandridae > Calotriton > Calotriton arnoldi. The sequence continues at coordinate 1,368,906 of CAWUFW010004093.1, forward strand.
ACTCATTTTTATCTTTTATCTTCCTTACTTATATTTTAGTAACATTTGGTATTGATACATGTATCACAAACAACATTTGTATCTTACTATGGATTTATGCTGCACTTGCATATAACTAAAATATCACATTCCCACATATCTTGCACCTTTTATGTAAACAAGAGGGCCCTTTAATTGGCTTTCTACACTCTCCCTTTATGTGGCTGGATGTTCGCCGGTTTCATATTGTGTCACAAATGGCATGTCTTGTCCAAGGTTGCAAGCATAGTGGTTTTTTTCTTAACCCCATGATGATATGAGATTGCCAACATTTTCCTTTTAATTTTCAAACAAGGTGTCCACATGAAAATCTAACAGTTAAACCAAACAGAGACACACAGGATGAATGTTCTACCCACCATCATTAGATAAAAGCTAGACACAGTGGGCCATTTTTGGCAAGCATGGGAGAACAGGGTGTGAAGCATGAGGAATATATTGGCAATAGTGCCAGTGTTGATGATAGTTATTTTTAGTTGATCACATCTCAGGGACATATTCAGGTTTGACAAGACATGAAAATTACTGACTTATTTGTAGGAGACACAGTGTATAAGGAACAAGGGGAGCATCTGGAGGTCATGACAGAGAACAACACTGATTAGAGTGTCAGGAAGCAGGCACACCAGGTGGGAAGAGTGAGGATGACCAGACAAATGTCAGCTAGATTTAGCAGCCAGAGAAGACGCTAGTTGTCATTACACACCAACAATATGTCACAAATTAACAACAGAACTTATCAGGGAACAAAATATAATAAAATTGGGCACTATTTCATAAGTCTCAGCACAATCTAGAGAGCTAGAGCAGTATGAGACCTAAGGGAGAACTTCGTCTGAACACTGTATACAGACCACGCTTGCTGCAACTGCTGGACTTCCAGACATCTGCTGCAGTGTCTGTTTGTATTAGTCTAAGAAGGATTGTGTCAACTGCACCTATCCTTGGCCTAACATCCATCTGAATGCATGCCACTTCGAATGTCAATTGGTTTCGTTAAGTGGGGTTGAGATCTAGTGCCCACGGTAAGAGGTATTGATAAGGACGTGCATGTGGTGACAACTTACAGTATACCTGGTGCTCCCCTCGAACATTTAAGGGGCCTCTGACATCTTTAACTGTGTATATTTCATCGATGCAGCCCCAGAATTATCCTGCCCTCTTCCTGACAACCTACACCTAAATATTGTGGCATAGGTATTATGAATAGTCATACAGTAATTGTATGTGACCGTACTATTGAGTATGAGGCAGAACTACAGCAAATTCATTGCATTCAGTGAGTCAACATGTTACACTGTTACAACACCCCAAGAACACTTTCGAAAGGACATCATGTCTTTGATGTATGCCCTTCTATTTCCTCTCATAACTTGTGCCTTTGTCAAGGTAAGGTGTCAATCATCAAGTGCTAACCATTGTGACCAGATTGGGATATGAGTCGTTGGAAAAGGATGTCATAGTCTGGTTCCACACACAACTCACAAGAAGGATACATTTCCTATATTTGGTTCATTGTATACCTGCTGAGACACTAGTATCATCCAAAATAGCTCATTCATGTGGGGAACTAAGAAGCATCTGAAGTGTAGGTTTGCTACGAATACGAATTGTATGTTAAAGCTGATGTACTGGATATCAGTGTGGTAGGTAGCTTCAATGGAATACCAACATGACAGAGCAGAAGCCACAGACATAATATAGCCTGTTCTTGTTGTACTTGTGGTATTCTGGAGGAAGGTGATGTTTCAGGACAAAGCAAACACAAGGAGATGATAGACGGAGCACCAAAACCTTTCAGACACTCACCCCCAGTCACAGATCTGGGTTGAATCCATCATCATTCTTTAGCTCACTTTGCAACCCCAGTTCAGACACAGCTATATGCAAGTCAGTCTTGACCCTGTGCCTCATGGGAACAGTCCAGACCGAACTGCCAAGCCATGTCTTCCCTGGACCGGAAACAAGCATCCTGGGTCCGGTTTCGGGCTAACAGCCCTCATCAGCCAGGCTAGCTTGAATCCAGTGGCAAAGTGAGCAAGGGACCCACGTCTGGGCATACCCTGCCAACTTAGGGCGAACAAAGCAAACACAAGGAGATGATGGACGGAGCGCGAAACATTTCAGACACTCACCCCCAGTCACAGATCTGGGTTGAATCCATCATCATTCTTTAGCTCACTTTGCCACCCCAGTTCAGACACAGCTATATGCAAGTCAGTCTTGACCCTGTGCCTCATGGGAACAGTCCAGACCGAACTGCCAAGCCATGTCTTCCCTGGACCGGAAACAAGCATCCTGGGTCCGGTTTCGGGCTAACAGCCCTCATCAGCCAGGCTAGCTTGAATCCAGTGGCAAAGTGAGCAAGGGACCCACGTCTGGGCATACCCTTCCAACTTAGGGCGAGCAAAGCAAACACAAGGAGATGATGGACGGAGCGCCGAAACCTTTCAGACACTCACCCCCAGTCACAGATCTGGGTTGAATCCATCATCATTCTTTAGCTCACTTTGCCACCCCAGTTCAGACACAGCTATATGCAAATCAGTCTTGACCCTGTGCCTTCTCTGTACTGGGGTGAATGTATGACATTGTTCTGCATTCTGTCCATCAATTGTTCTTTTTGCATTTGTCACCCCGAGTGGGACGGGTATACCCAGACGTGGGTCCCGTGCTCTCCATGCCACTGGAGTCAAGCTATCCTGGCTGATGAGGGCTGAAAGCCCGAAACCGGTCCTAGGATGCTTGTTTCCAGTCCAGGGTGGACCTGGCCTGGCAGTTCTGGCTGGACTCTTCCCATTGGGTGCAGGGTCAAGACTGATTTGCATATGGCTGGGTCCGAACTGGAATGGCATGGTGAGCAAAAAAACGATGGATTTGGGCCCAGATCTCTGTACTGGGGTGAATGTATGACATTGTTCTGCATTCTGTCCATCAATTGTTCTTTTTGGATGTTTCAGGACACACAGGGGCATATGTACAAGCCCCTATCGCCACGGGAACGTCACTTTTTGTGACATTCCCGTGGCGATAGGGGCCTTGCCTTATGTACAAGGCAGCATTAAGCCACTTAACGTGGCTTAACGCTGCCTTGTACATAAGGCATCCTTTCACACTATGGTTAGCGTGAAAGGGGCGTGCAGTGGGTGTTGTGGTGGGCGTTGCACCGCAACACCCCTTGTATTTGACGCTGCCCCCTATGTACAAGGGTGGCGTACATAGGAGGCAGCGCCAACATTAAGACCAGGAAAATCCTGGTCTTAAGTTGGTGAAACGAGGAGAAATGCATTATTTCTCCTCGTTTTTGCTTTTTCCATGTGTGCTGCCTTGTGCCATTGTTTGTTTATGTACAGGAAGGTGTCCCTTCCTGTACATAAACAAACCTTTTTAAAAAATGCCATTTTGTAACTTTCATGTGTGCTGCATGAAGCAGCACACATGAAAGTTACAAAATGGCATTTTAGGATTGTTTATGTGCAGGAAGGGGGACCTTCCTACACATAACCAATCCTCCCCTGCACACAGACACCCTTGCACTCTGGTGCAAGGGTGCCTGCGTTGGCACTAAGGGGCAGATTTACAAGCCCCTTGCGCCACTTTTGCGTCACTTTTAACATGGAAAAAGTGACGCAAAAGTGGCGCAAGGGGCTTGTAAATCTGCCCCTATGTTGTTAAACTTAGCGCCATCACAGGGGGAAACGCAAGGCTGCACCACATTCTTGTAAATATGGTGCAGCCTTGCGTTTCCGAAGTGGCAGAGCGTGTCGTTAAGCAAAGGAGGCTAACGACACGCTCCGCCACTTCATTGTACATATCCCCCACAGTGTTTGAGTGCCACGCAGCTAGTTCTGATATGTAAATGTCATCTACTGTGACTCTCTGGATTGAACAGACAGTAACCTGATTGTCACTTGCAAGTGTTAACAAGTTAGTGACAACTTGACACGGTTCACCGGAGAATAGACGTACATGATCATTTAATAGATGTTTGCGCTCGGCAAAGTTGTGTGGCCTGCAAGGTTCAATTATTTATTTGTTTGTTTATTACTTTACTTATTTATGTATTATTTAAACATTTATAGTGTGCTGAGAAATTCAATTGTGACACAGTGAGGTCTGTGTGCTGCATGTGCGCACTCTGTTGGGTCCTCACGGCCTTTTAAAATATAGCCCTTCGTTCCCTCACGCTGCTCTAAATCATATTGCACAGTTAGTTCAATTTTCCTTCGCAACATTACTCACACCCTGTCAGAGCTACCATGAATCAAATTGTGTTACAGTCATCTTTCTGGCTCTGCGTAGTGTGTGGCAGTTGAAGTACGGACTACTTCAAATGGCTGAGTAGTCTAAGCTGGGTGTGGATTCTTGATTCTGATTACTCGCCATGAGCACACCAACAAAGGCTTTAAGATGGCTATGATTGGCCCCAATGATTTCGCTGTGGGTTCTGTTTGGTGGTTCTCCTATCTCCTTAATCTCTCTGTTGCCTGGCAGGATCGTCACCAAAATTGTAGTAGTGTAAGTTCAGAACTCTCACGCATAATGATCTTCAAAGTAGTTTATTTGTCCAGAGATTAAAAAAACAAAGTGCAGTCATGCTAGGCACAGCTAGCAAGTGAACTGCCTTATTCAAATCACAGAACCTACACATGTCAACCATGGAATGCGAGTATGTCACTGCAGCCTCAGCCGGGCTGAAGCTGGCTAAGTACATTATAACAACAATTGAAATACAAAAGGCCCCATATTTAAATCCAGACTGCCAACAGGGCCCAGCGTGTCAGGGAGAACAAAGGAAACACCTGTCCAGGTGCCAGTGTGGACATCACAAAAGGAATGTACCACAACAGGCCACAAAAACGATGACGTCCAGCAAGCATGAACCAAAGAAGGAGTACCCAGAGAATGAGATCAACTCATCAACGTGGCACTGCTGACACAGAAAGTCACAGCTCCAACACTTCATGAGGGAAACAAGAACAGACCACTCGGTTGTAGGAATCGGTCACTGAAACAGCCCAGACACATTGATGCAAAAGAAGAAGAGAAGAAAAGAAGACATGCTACCCAAAAACTATGAACTTGCAGGCAGGAAAAGGGAGGAAGAAGAAGCAAGGTGCTGACAGAACACCACACCATTCAGACAGCCAAGCTAGTACTGGGCATGGGGTGTGCGAATGTTGTCACTAGGGGCACCAAGGAAGACCGACCCATATTGAAAAGCCAAACAGATGGAGCAGGATGGTTGAGAGCATCAATAGAACCAGCTTCAATATTCCAAGGCCATCAGCTTGCTGTAAAAAGAGCAATGCTACTCCAGGGTAGAACCCCAGAAATTGGGAGCCTGTTAAGAAAATGTGCCTGTAACCACACAGAGAGGGTATAGCACTGAATAATGCAAGGAATGGTGAAAACAAGGAACCACAGGGACTAGATATGAGCCAACCAGAAAAAGCTGAGAGAGCTACAGGAAAAGCAGAGGGCAAGAAGTACAGCTCATCACAGGGAGATAAGCACTGCAGTTCATTCAACTATGGGAATATCCACAGAACCTTAGCATGAGAAGTCCACATCAAGCAACCAGTTTTGGGAGCAGCAATAGCCACCACAATTGCTAAACCCAAAAAGAAGTGTTGAAAGTAGACCCAGGTCCAAGAGTGAGAGGATTAAGATAGAAGAAGAGATAAAATGACCTGAAGCTCCAGGGGACATGGAATGACAGTCCCCTTCCCAATGTCCCCCAAAAGGGTTACACAGGAACCCATGAGCAACTGTCAGATCACAATAGACAAATATTCAAGGGCTCAAAAATAGAACATAGGGGCTCTGCATCATCCAAGAGTGTTGACATGGAAGCAGAGAAGCAGAAAATACCTAACAAAGGTGGCAGCAACAACAATGAGAAGAAACACCATGATTGCAAATGAAATTGGGCTATTGGTTGAGATGGATGGAAGGCCCATTCAAGCAACAACCACAATCCCAGTCGGGGTATGCCACAAACATCACTAAATTAACCTGCGTTTAACACTCTGGTAATTTGGCACAAAGCAGTCAGGCTTAACTCAAAAGCAATGTGTAAAGTATTTATGCAGTACACAAACAGTAATAAAGTGCAAACAAAACACAAGAAAAATCCCAAAGTGATTTAGAAACATAATATACATTTTTTGGAATATAATGATACCAGAATGACAAAAATGCAATCAGTAGAACCAGAGATATTGAATCTTAAAATTGTGAGTGAAAATATTGCTAAGGAGCACAAAGGGACACTTGTGGTTATCTTGTTGTACTAAACCGGGGGAAAGTCACAAGTTCAGGCTGATAACGATAGAGCGCAGTTCAGATACAGGGATCAGGTTGCCCCCACTGAAGAGTTAATTTCTTACGTCTGGCATGAAGAGTTCCATTCCTGTTGGAGGAGGATGTGAGGAGGAGGCTTTCAGCGCTTGTCATCGCTGGAGCTTTGCGTTGGTTGATCATCAGGGACAGTCACTGTTGGCGCAAAGGGCACGTATCGAGTTGCCGATCATAGCAGATGGCTGCTGTCAGTGTGAAGAGCAGATCGCACTGAGATTCACATTGGTGGCCATCGAGGGCAGCAAAGTTTTGGCAAGACAAGTCCGTTAGCAGTCACCAAGAGCTCAAACTTCAGGGTTTTCACCTTTTTCATATGGAGGAGCTCTCACTGATTCCAAACAATGATCCAAAACCTAGAGGGCACCTCTTGGGGATCAGGACTTTCCCAAGCAGAGGCCAACAGCAGGGCTCTGAAGGGAGGTCCAGTTGGTGCTGGTCAACTGGGCAGTTGAAGAGAGGCCTCTAGAACCAAGTTGTGTCACTTTAGATCACACATGAGGTCAGCCAACTGCCTGGAGTTACTCTGGGTAGCCTGGGAGCAAAACACGTTGGTCCAATCTTCCAATTTCAGACAGCAAGGCAGTCCTCCAGGTAGCAGGGCAGTCCTTCTGGCAGCAGGGTAGTCCTTCCTCTGAATCTTCCACAGGTCGAGGTGTGTTCTTATGAGTGGTTCTGAAGGTCCTACTTTTATACTTAGTGGCAGCCTTTTTGTGGGTGAATTCTCTGACTTACCCCCAAAACTGTTTCTGGTGAGATCTCCCCCTTCCCTTGGTCCTGGTTCCAAACTGTCTAGAATGAAAAAGGCAGAACAGGCCTGGAGCCAGGTTCATTTGTCTGTGCTGCAGTCAGGGCCCTATGAAATGTAATCAGGGCATGGGTGTAGCCCTTCCCCAGCCATCCTGTCCTGACCTCTCCCCTCACACCTATGTTTCCTTTGTCTCAATGTCTGGAAGCAATACACCAATGCCAACAGCAGGACTATTTAGTAAAAAGGCACAGTTGGTTTGAATAAGAAAATGTAATCTTTCTAAAATGGGACATTTTAAAAATTGTATCTTAAAAGATGACTTCACTATTAAAGAGGAATTTTTAACTACACTTTATTTAAGTGTAAGCAGCATATGTCTATCTGCTCCCAATCTAGCATTAGCACTTGTTAAGTGTAAAAAGGCAACCTAATGTTAGTCTATGAAAGAGATAGACCTTACAATAAAGAAAAATGACTTTGGGAGCTTTACACTGTCAGGAAATGTAAACCTTAAAAACATATGTCCTACTTTTAAATAACAGGCACCTTTCACTATGAGCTTTTGCAAATGACCTTAGGGGTGACTTACAAGTATTAAAAAGGAAGGCTTAGGTCTGGCAAAATGTTTTTTGTGAGGTAGAAATGGCCTTTTAAAACAGTACTACAGGCTGCAGTGACAGACCTGAGACAGGTTTTCAAACACTACTTTAGTGAATGGCATGAGTGCTGCACCACCCACTTGAGGCATTTCATTTACAAGCCCTGGGTTTAAGTTGAGGTCATTTACTAGGGAAAGTGCTAATGTCAGAACCAATCTGGGAGTGAAGGCAAAAAAGGTTTGGGGGAATACCACACCAGAGATGTCAGGTCGAACACAACTAAACTTCAGTAGTTTTCAGGAGATGGCAAGGAGCCAAAAAGAGCGGGTAACAATGAGACAGCATGGAACCCACAGGCTGCCAACAAGGTAAGGGCTAATCCATGGGTGAACAGACTAGCAACACAAAGGTTTAACAGCTAGAAGGTTAAGCAGCAGTAAAGCACTCTGGCCTAGCCCTAGCTGGGTCAGAACCAATCCACTGCAGGCACTGGAGCTACCACCCTGTAGAAATACACATACCAACAGAGCAACACCCCAGGGCAAGATGAGATACAAAAGCAGCCAATAAGCCTAAAGGGTACATTGTGGAGGGCTGCGCTGTTAAACAACCAGTCCAAGCCAGTCAAAAAGCAGCTGTGTATCTCACCATGATAAACTCATGAGCCTCATATCACCAATGAGAGACGTCCGAGCACACATATATAAATATTAAGCTAGCCTGTCAGGCAAACCACACCAAAACACACCAACCCTGACTGGCTTATACAAAAGAAGTATTACCCTATAGCTGGCTCAAACAGGACTAAGGCCCAGCCTGCAAGGGCCCCCAATGCAGGTACCCCCAACAGATACCTGAAGTGCTAAAGTTGGGGATTATAGGGGAGAGGATAGGAGAAGGATATGAGAACAGAAGAACATATTCTCAGAGGTCCAATGTGAGAGCCAATGCAGACCCTTCTGCCCTTCACCCATCAAGAAAACTGATTGCCACAGGCAGAACAAAGGTCCCAGAGAGGAAAACCAGACTCCCAACAGTTGAGCTGCTCCCATGGAGCCACATGCCACAGCTTTCAACGCACAAGCAGGTGACCAAAGAATCATGCCAAGCAACAGAACCCAGAGGACCACCACTGAAGGATAAAAGATGAGTAGAAGATTTGCTGCCAACAAGCCAGAGGATGAGACCCTGCAGAAACATCATTAGGAATACAAGAACAAACCCCACAGCAGGAGGCCAAAATCCAGTCTCATACCTGACAGGATGATGCAAGGAGTTTAACATATGCTACCCAAAAAATGGTGATCTCCGGGTACAGGCGCTAATTCTGGCAAAGATGAATTAGTTTTCCAGCCCATGGAAATTTGAACACCACAAAATAGAGCAACTGTATTAACTGCAATGTACAGTACTAAGGCACTGCAGAAGTGCAGTATAAAGCTTTATCCCCAAAAAAGTATAAGAATTGAAATACAGAACTGACATGGGCTTGAGCACCAGCAAACCCCTGGAGACACAGCTGAAGCCACACAGTGCTCACATCATGGGTCTCAGTGCAAAGGATCCACATCCACAGCTAGCAACCCATCACTAGAAGTACCAACAGCACCCAATATAGAGCCACCAGAAGGCACATTGAATTCTAGAGCAGGGAAGGATTGAAACAAGCATCTAATCATATAGAAAGCAAATGGCTGCCAGTTAGCCTTACCCCACAATTGACAAGTAGTAAAATGTACACATGTTGTGAACTGAAGTACATCAGAAGAAGAGTAACAGGATTTGAGATTAACCTGGGAATGGTTCACATCAGAACGCACTCCCCTGTCCACCCCTATAGTGGTAACAAAGGACCAGTCAGAGTTCTGCCAGGTACCACAGGTCAAAAAATAAGAGGAAAGCACACAAGACATGCCCCTAAATGTAATCAGAGGAACCAATTTCTGCAGCTACCAAGGCAGTTTCATAAACAGATGCACTTGCTCTCACTAGGGAGGACCAGGCCTCACAGTTCGGGCTGGAGTGTTCCCATGGTGAGCTGGGTCAAGACTGAATTGCAGATGGCTGTGCCCAAACTGGGGTGGCATAATGAGCAAAAGAACAATGGATTTAACCCAGATGTCTTGACTGGAGGTGAGTGTTTGAAAAGTTTTAGCACTCCATTCATCATCTTGTTGTTTTTGCTATGGTCACCCTAAGTGGCCAAGGGTATGCCCAGACATGGGTCCCTTGCTCGCTGTGCTACTGGAGACAAGCTAGCCTGGCTGATACCCCAAAACAGGTCCCATGATACTTGTTGCCATTCCAGGGAGGACCTGGCCTGGCAGTTTGGGCTAGACTGTTCCCATGGGGAGCAGGGTCAAGACTGATTTGCATTTGGCTGGGTCCAAAATGGGATGTCATGATGATCAAAAGAACAATGGATTTAACCCAGATCTCTTGGTTGGGGGTGAGTGTTTGAAAAGGTTCAGCACTCCAACCATCATCTTGTTGTTTTTGGTATGTTTGCCCTAAGTGGCCAAGGGTATGCCCAAATGTGGGTCCCTTGCTCATCATTGTGCCACTGGATTCAAGTTAGTGCAGCTGATGTGGGGTGATACCTAAAAACTGGTCCCAGGGTGCTTGTTTCCGGTTCAGGGAGGACCTGGCCTGGCAGATCGAGCTGGACTGTTCCCATGGGGAGCAGGCTCAAGTCTGATTTGCAAATGACTGTCTCCAAACTGGGGTGGCATGGTCAGTGAAAGACCAATGGATTTAACCTAGACCTCTTGACTGGGGGTGAATGTTTGAAAAGTTTCAGCACTCCATCCATCATCTTGTTTTTGCTGTGCAGAGTTGGTCCAAACTGGGGTGGCATGATGAGCAAAGGAAGGATGGATTTAACCCAAATCTCGTGAATGGGGGTGAGAGTTTGAAAAGTTTCAGCACTCTATCCATCATCTTATTGTATTTGCACTAAGAGGTCAAAGATATGGCCAGACGTAGGTCCCTTACTCGCTGTGCCACTGGATTCAAGCTAACCTGGCTGATGAGGGGTGATAACCCGAAACTGGTCCCAGGATGCTTGTTTCCAGTCCAGGGAGAACCTGGCCTGGCAGTTTGGGCTGGACTACCTGGCCTGGCAGTTTGGGCTGGACTACCTGGCCTGGCAGTTTGGGCTGGACTGTTCCCATGGGGAGCAGGGTCAAGACTGATTTGCATATGGCTGTGTCCAAACTGGGGTGGCATGATTAGCAAAAGACCAATGGATTTAACCTAGATCTCTTGATTGGGGGTGAGTGTTTGAAAAGTTTAAGCACTCCATCCATCATCTTGTTTTTGATGTGCAGAGTTGAGCCCTGTGTTTTTGCATTTGTAGTGTCTAAAATACAAATGTTTAACTAGGAATTTCTCTGAGTTAGAGCATGACCTGCAGAAAGCAGCTTAGAAAAAGTGATTTCTTCTCACTTCCTGAGCTTTGCTCTCTGCAGCTCATGCATCAGCATGATGAACTTCCAAATTTAGTACATGCACTTTAGAAACTGCAAACGTAAAAATCATGGATTAAACTCTGCTGAGCCAGCCTAAATGTTTACAATATGAGCACGAGTTCCTCCTCAGGAGACTCGCGATCTAGCACCTCTAAGTCTTGCAAGGCTCCAAGGATTGTGGAACTGAGCAATATTGGGCATTCTATTGAAAGCAATGAAGACGAACAGGCAACATGAGCCAATTGACAGTGGTGAAAATGTGTTTGTATGTTCAAGAGTAAAGGGTTTGTGAGCCCATTAAAGCTCATATGAGGGAAGATGCATGTTTGGTGAGTAAAGATGACACTAAGGAGGTCGATGCCTCCTACCCATCCCCATGAAGGTGAGTTAGGGAAATGCCATGCCACAGTAGGAGCAATCAAAAATTATCCCAAAGACTTTGAAGTAAAGAGCAGGACATCGAGAAACAGGCAGGACCCACAAAACACAACGAAGATACAAAAAGAAATACAAAAAAACTCCTACCATTGCTCCACGACAGTCTCAGTTCAGATTTACGGTAATCGAAAAACTTCTGCCAGTGAGCAGCGGATTCAGAATAAAGATTGGTTCTGTGATTCGACCTCCCCCAAAACTTTAGCTCGTATTCTTTGGAGAGTTCTTTATTTGAACCATTAAACAAACACAAACAAGAGTGGAAATAGTTGCCCGCAAGCTACCCAAATAAACATTTCCACATTGCACTTCAGTAATTCACTTTTTAAATTAATCTAGAAAAAAGGAAAACATCAATTTGCAGATAGATTTAGCACTCTTTGAAAGTTGAATGGCTTTATGAATGTATATGAAATATTATCTGGGTAATTAAAAAATGCCTGGTATATATGATTTATTTTATAAATAGGTGTTATTTTCTAGCCATGTATATCTTTATTTTAAAAATAGGAGAGAACCACATTCAAATAATAAAAGGTATATATGTTAGCATTAATTTAAAGTGGCATTGGATATTCTTGAATTATAATCTGTCCACACGCAGTGGATTGTAAATGCTTAGCCATATCTGCAGCTGTAATCGTTATGTGTTCTAGCTACTTTAACAATGCATCATGGGAATATTGAACCAACGCCCTGCTGGTAATTGACAAGTTGCATGCAATATGTTGTTTACCACTCAACGTTTTATTTATTTAAAGGTTTTATGTTGTGGAAACACTAATAGAAATAAACTGACTAGACCAAGGTCAATTAGTTTTCCTTGATGGGAATGTATTGCTTTTCCTACGTGTCTGCTGTCATCAGGTCCATAATTTAGGAATATTAAAAAATATCAATAGCACATGCAAAGGATATTGATCATATCTTTTAAAATGTCATTAACTAGAAACAATTTTCTTGGATTTATGGTTTATCATGGTATCCTGATTAAAAATGGAAACATCTGGGAAGAGACAATTTGCAACAAATGTTGTCCTCAAGGGCATTTTGTCAATTGTTAGATGTATCACACATACGTCTATTCCCATGGCAAACATTTGGTTCACTGTCTCTGCAGAGGTGGTTTACTTGCCTGCCTTTTTCTACTTACTCTATGAGGTAATTTTAAACAACACATACTGTAAACTTTCACTATCACTTTTAAAAAGAAATACACTTCTAAACAATCATCATTGTAGAACTGATGGGGGCATATCATCAAGGCGCCGCGATAAAATTATCGCCGCTTTAGCGTCCGTTTTCGGGCAAAAAGCGGCGATAATTTTATCGCACTATCAGCAAGGACACGCTAACGCGTGTTCCTATGTCTCTGCGCCGCTTTCCCTAACGCCCATCTTTGCATCGCCAATGATATGCAAAGTGGGCGTACCCTGCTAAACTAAAGTGGAGAATGTCGCTAACAGACATTTCTCCAATTATCAAGCTAATCGCTAACCTGTGTAGCGACGAGAAAAGTAGCGCTAACCGCACTTATCGCAGGTTTGCTTACGCCTGCTTTGAAACTGACTAAGCAATTATAGTCTATGGGTGGTGGATCATAATGATGAGACCACCCTGCCCTATCATCAACGTATCGCCTATCTCTGTGCGATTATCGCTGGATTTCCAGCGATAATCGCACATTTTGCAGCTATCGCTTGGATTTTTATCGCTTTGGAGAGAAGCGTTGCTGATAGCGCGCTATCTCTGCGATAAAATCCAGCGATAGCCGGCGATAATTATCCTCGCGCTAAGCGCGCTTAGCGATAATTATCGCCGGCTGTTGCTGATATGCCCCTAAGTATGTTGCAATTTCGACCCTGTAATTTCAGAAAACATTTTTTGATGTATAATTTCGGAATACTATAACTTCAACATGCAATCATCTCGCCTACATTTATTTTTGTTTAATTCTAAATTGATTTTCTTATTCTGTTACTATTTGATTTATTTTACTATTAAATGATTGTTTTACCCAATGAGTACCCAAACCTACTAAGCACTTTAATATTTACAACATTTAGGGGCATATTCACAAGCCCCTATCGCCACGGGAACGTCACTTTTATTGACGTTCCCGTGGCGATAGGGCCAGCGCCCTATTCTCAAGGCAGCGTTAACCCACTTAATGTGGCTTAAAGCCACGTTAGGTGGCTTAACGGTGCCTTGAGAATAGGGCCCCTTTTAAGCTAAACTTAGCGTGAAAGGGGGCGTGCAGTGGGTGTTGCGGTGGGCGTACCACCGCAACACCCATTGAGTTTGACGCTACCGCCTATTATCAAGGGCGGCGATAATAGGTGGCAGCGCCAAACTGAAGACCTAGAAAAATCAGGTCTTAAGGGGGATAAACGAGGAGAAAAGCTTTATTTCTCCTCGTTTTTGCTTTTTTTGGAAAAAGCAAACTGGCATTTTCGGTTTGTTAATGTACAGGAAAGGACACCTTCATGTGCATTAACAAACCTCCCTGCTCTCAGACACCCTTGCGCTCTGGTGCAAGGGTGCCTGTTTTGGCGTTAAGTCATGAGACTTAGCGCCGTCGCAGGGGGAAACGCCAGGCTGCACCACATTCTTGTGAATAGGGTGCAGCCTGGCGTTTCCGAAGTGGTGGTGAGAGGCGTTAAGCCAAGGAGGCTAACGCCTCTCACCGCCACTTCTTTGTGAATATCCCCCTTTGTTTTTTTTTTTTAAATAACTAAAGGTTAATCATCAAAGACAGTCATTTATTTAATTATTTAATTTTTATTTGATTGGTGCTGTACCATTTCAATCAGATATACTACATAAAAATATCTTAATAAAAAAACTAAAAAATAAATTACAACTAACTTTTAAAAATAAAAAATATATATATTATAACAACTTTAAAAATTCAGATTGAAAAATAGACCTGGAGTAGTAACATTTACAATTCCCACTCTAACCTGAGAAACAACAGTTTGGGGCATTGTATGGGTTGGATATACTATTCCCACTCAAACGTAAGCAACAGTAGGAAAATCGTTGGATTGTGGAGGTGGAGGTGTGAGAACTACTATTGTGGGTGGCAGGATATTGCGCATGCTAAACTGTGTGAGATCATTGCCCTGCATTTTAAACTTACTGCATTGTTGCACAATCTGATTTTTCGGCACTGAATTTTATGAAATTGATTTTAACTTTTAAATACCTGGAATCTTCATGGGATGTTATAAGTGGGCTTCCTGCTCGACCCCCACGGCACCCGGATGTTAAACGGGACCGCATTGCACAAGGGTTGACGCGCTAGTTTTTCTTCTCTCCTCCACTATTTAAATCACGCTGGAGCGACCGTGCAGCGTGTGGGTGGCAGGATATTGCGCATGCTAAACTGTGTGAGATCATTGCCCTGCATTTTAAACTTACTGCGTTGTTGCACAATCTGTTTTCGGCACTGAATTGTATGAAATTGATTTTAACTTTTAAATACCTGGAATCTTCATGGGATGTTCTAAGTGGGCTTCCTGCTCGACCCCCGCGGCACCCGGATGTTAAACAGGACCGCATTGCACAGGGGTTGACGCTCTAGTTTTTCTTCTCCCCTCCACTATATAAATCGTGCAGGAGCGACCGCGCAGCGTGTGGGTGGCAGGATATTGCGCCTGCTAAACTGTGTGAGATCATTGCCCTGCATTTTAAACTTACTGCGTTGTTGCACAATGTGATTTTTCGGCACTGAATTTTATTAAATTGATTTTAACTTTTAAATACCTGGAATCTTCATGGAATGTTATAAGTGGGCTTCCTGCTCAACCCCCGCGGCACCCGGATGTTAACACAGGGGTTGACGCTCTAGTTTTTCTTCTCTCCTCCACTATTTAAATCGCGCTGGAGCGACCACGCAGCGGGTGCGCCGCTTGCGCGCCGGCGCACGGAGCGCGACCAGCACCAGAACCCCTGGTCGAATAAAGTCCCAAACATACGGTAGGAAACAATTGCTTGATCTGGGAAGAGGTACATGCAACCCACATAATATATCTCTGCAAAATCTACACGGGAAAGAGGCCCTTTGCTCTAACTGCTCCTTTTGGATCCACCATGACCTCTATAACTATGCTAGACTTACTAAAAGGGCAGGGAAAGGGTTGGAAACTAGAAAGCCTGTAGCTCATAGAGACAGAGAAAGGGGGCGTAGGGACAATAACTCAAATGGGCCTGCTAGAGATTTAAAGGCAACACAAAAGGCGTATGCTGAGTGTCTTTTGCTAAATACCCGTTCTGTGGTAAAACACAAATACCAGCTGGAAGATCTAATTCAACTTTCCACCCCAGATATAGTCTTTGTGGCTGAAACCTGGACAGATAGTACATCAGGTCCTGATTGGAATATTGCTTTACCAACAGGCTACGCTGTCTTCTTGCAAGATAGGGAGAAAGGTAAAGGGGGGGGTATAGCAATCATTTATCGAGACCATTTAAATGTGCGGGTAGAAGTTATCTCTGCTCTACCTGCAGAAGCACTGCACTTCTGTGTAACATTAAACAATCTCTTGACCTTTCAGGGGATACTAATATACCGCCCACCCGGGCCCAAAGCGGCTTTCTCCCAATCACTTCTGACGCTTATGGAGTCATATACTGATCCTCACTCCCTTACAATCCTGGGTGATTTTAACTATCATCTAGAACTAAAAAACGACTCGGATACAATTAGATTGCTAGACAATCTTGAGGCTTTTAACATAGATCAACTCATAACTGAATCTACCCACCAGGCGGGACACACGTTAGATGGTATTTTTACAAACAATCCTGATATTAATCTAACTAAAATAGTAGCCCTGCCGTGGACAGATCATAAGGCTGTCAATTTCAACATTAAAGTTACTCAGCCATACCATCATACACAGACTAAGCCCTCCAAGGTACAAATTAGGCGCTGGAATAAAGTTAAAGGCAGCGACCTAGAGTCGGCCCTTGATCACTTCCCTGCCCCGTTAGAAAAGGACAATAATGAAGCAGCCTTGCAGTTCAACGGCTGGCTACTAGCAGCAGCCGAGCGTGTTGCACCTAAAAAATTGGTGACGGTAAAGAGAGCTAAGATATCGTCACCTTGGTACACCCCAGAGCCCCAGAGTGCCTAAAAGTAAATTGTAGAAGAGCTGAGCGTCTCTGGAGACAAGATTATAGTAATCAAATGAAATCAATGTATAACCTTGCTATTCAACAATATAAGGAGGCAATTATTGCCGCAAAAAAGTCTTTTTTCACAACGAAAATAAAGGAGGCAGGAAACTCTACCAAGGAACTATTCAAATCCGTCAATCTGCTGGCTAAACCGCAACAGGAAAATGCGTTTAAACCTGATCAAGCTATGTGTAACAAACTCGCCCTATTTTTCCAGGGTAAGGTGCAAGGAATTTATAACGGCCTCCTGAGCTCTCCGGGGTTTCAGGATAAAAAGAGCAACCGATATGTCCAATCCATTGTAGACTATCCTGTTTCCAGACAGTTACAAACGATGAAGTACAAAAACTTCTTCTCTCAATAAAATCTGGCTCACCCACAGATCCCTGTCCCCTACCATTATGCATCTGGCCGCCCAGAAGATCTGTAACAATCTCACACCTCTTATTAACCAAGTTCTGGAATCAGGCTACTATCCAGAAACTTGGAAAAAAGTATCTATTAGACCTCTTTTAAAAAAACCAAACCTGGACCCAACGGAACCCAAAAATTATCGTCCCATTGCTGGCCTACCAATAGTGGCAAAAAATTTGGAAAAATCACTAAACACAGCGCTGACTGACTATCTAGACGCAAACAACCTATTGGATATTACACAGCATGGCTTAAGGTCATGCCATACCACCGAATCAGCCCTGATCACTGCAACCGAGGAGATCCGCAGGGTGGTGGATGGGGGGGGAGGGCGGTCCTCGTGCTCCTAGATCTTTCGGCCGCCTTTGACACCGTAAATCACGCTGTGTTAGTTCAGCGGCTGAGGGATGTGGGAGTGGAGGCCTCCGCCCTGGCCCTCTTATCCTCCTTCTTGGAGGCAAGGGAGCAGAGGCTGTTCTGGGATGGACTGCAATCGGATAGTTTCCAACTTCCACGCGGCGTCCCGCAGGGATCCGCCCTATCCCCGACAATGTTCAACATCTACGTCACCCCGATGGCTAGACTTATCAGGAGGCATGATTTTGCCCTGGTCTCCTATGCTGATGATTCCCAACTTGTCATCTCTATCACTAATCAGCCTGAGAACACAGCTGCCAGGTTTCATGTCTGTCTCACTGAGATCATGACCTGGATGGCTTCCTGAAAATTAACACCGACAAAACGAAGGTGATGGAGTTTGGTCCGGGACGGCCCCTATGGAATAGGTCCTGGTGGCCAACCGAGGCTGGAGAATGCCCACGCCCTGTCCCCAAGGTCAAGAACCTTGGGGTCATCTTTGACGACCAATTGAATTTCTCTGCCCAGGTAAATAGTCTCACCTCCTCCTGTTTTTTTCTACTAAAATCTTTGAGAAAAATCTTTCCATTCATTTCACAAGAGCTGCAAAAGACGGTGATGGTAGCACTTTTCTTGTCCAAGTTGGACTATTGCAATGCCTATTCTTGGGCATTGACAAGTCCCAGATGAGAAAACTACAATCCCAACAGAATGCCGCAGCAAGACTACTCCTGGGCATACCCAGAGGACAGTCAACTTCAGCAGGAATTAAATCGCTACACTGGCTTCCTGTCCAGCAGCAGGTGGAATTTAAGTCTCTGTGCCTTGTGCATAAGGCACTGTACGGTGGCGGTGCTGAGGACATTCAAAGACTGTTCCCACCCTACATCCCCCCACGCGCTCTTAGATCTGCTAGTCTGGGTCTTATAAGGACCACAAAGACCAGACGGGCAAGATGGGGACTTAGGGCGATATCACAGTGTGCTACAAAGTTATGGAATAAAATGCCTACGGCCATGAAACTTCAACCCAATTTGCAGCTTTTTAGGAAGGGTCTGAAAACATGGTTGTTTACTTCCGCATAAGTCCCCGGTTAACACAGTGCGTTGATCTTGTTCACACACTGTAGCGCCAAGACGCCACGGCAATCGAGCGCTATATAAACATATAAACATAAACATAAACATAAACATAAACTCCAGAGAAAGCAACAGTAGGGAAAATATTAGACTATAGAAATCTCAGATTTAATTTTCCCTATCCTAAATGAATACAAAAGAAATCACATATACATAAAATAAAGAAATATAAAATATATTTGCATAAACATATACAAATTAAAAATGCTTGTTAACAGTATAGAATGTATAATAATCATTAAAAATAAAAACATGAAATTAACATATAAAATTATACAGAAAATTATATTTACAAATTAAATCTATTCAAGCATATAAAAATAGATTTAAAATGCTTCCCACCCTATTAGACTAAGATTCCAACAAGCCCGAAAACAAATTACATTAATAATAGACAAAAATAACAATACACATTATCTAAAAACGATATTAAAATTGTAAAATGAGTTAATAAACAGAAAACTTGAAGATAATATAATTCATCAATATCCAAATGCTAAATACAATTAAATAATTAACACAATCCTAAAATTAAGAAGTAAAAAAGTATTACCATGTTGTTAAAATTATATATTAAATAACTAAAAATATTATTTCCATAATTAATTATCTAATTTGCAAATTAAGTCTCAAAAAGTCATAATCAAGTGAAAATAAATGCTTAAAAGACTTACCACCCTTTTCCCTCACAATCCCAAAACCTGCCAAAAAAGTAATATAATGTAAAGAAAATTCAAATCTATTACCAAGTCAAATACCCGAAACAAAAGAAAAAATCATTAAACATGCTTACTTTTAAAATGATAACAATTTACAAAACAAAAACTAATAAAACTCAAATAAATAATTAGAAACCATATTATCTACAACTAGATTTTAAAAGTTTTATGAAAGACTTAAAAAATGATATTGTTACCTTCTTTATTCTGTCCCGCGATATTTTTGCCATCACATACTTGTGTCTCAATAATATTTTTCCCAAAATCCCAGAAGGTACTTTAGAGTAATTAAATACTATTAGCAACATGACAGGCCACTTAACCACCCCAGAGCTATTTCTTTGATCACAAAGTTAACCAGCCTTGAGCCCTTAATCCAAAAGTAAGCCATGTTCGAGATCAGGGTCGAGTGGTTGGTGGTGTCAAATGTCAATAACGGACCCAGCAGATTTATGGCTTTAACACAGTCAAGGTTCATTTCACTTCTATAATCACCAAGTATCTAGGCAGTCCTCAATCTTCAATACAGTATTAACCCTGCGTGAATTCTATGTGGTACATTATGCTTTTGCACACATGTTACAGTTACTTTATCACTTGGTCTACGAGTTTGACTGGTAAAGCCAGGTTTGATTATGAATGAAAATAGGCTAAATTTGGTGGCATTTTTTGTAATAATGGTATCATGGTGATCTGCTTCTGAGAAATGGCAGAGAGAGGTATTGACCTGCACGGTAGGTTAAAGTTATCCATGTGGTGAGAGAAGCTGAACAAGACTAGGGAGTCTGGATATAGCCCAGTATGTAATTCTTGCAAGAGAGTTTTACATTGACAAAATGAAAAGTTAAACAAATGCATACAGATGTGATAGAAAAACTTTGGACACAATTTGATTGCCACTCTACCATCGTTTCATCAATGGATAGAAATGGGGTAAAATAAGAATGCTTTGCTGCACTCCTATACCAGAAACTGAAGGAGAATATCAAAAGGCACATTCCTGTTCTACAAGCGTATCCCACAAAGGCCACAGAGGGCTGGGTCCGGACCAGGTTTTCAGGTTGTGCATTGCATGGATAGGAATATCCCCTATTTGGTAATCAGACAGGTTCCACTGCCCTGAGTGCCAAACTGTATATATATCTAGAATCCTTACTTTTATTTTGGCCCTTTTATTTTGGGGCTTGTGCCACACTGATATAAGAATGTGTGCAAAGTTCTAATCCTTTCCCTGACTCTGAGAGGTCCTGCATCAGTCTTGTGATCTAAAGGCATGCACAATGCTTGCCCTCCTTAATGACAGTGTACTACTTTTACTATTGCTTGTTTCAATTTGAATTTGTAGTAGGTGTTTGATTAGTCAAAATCATTACACATCACAGTAAAAAAGAATGTATCCATTACTACCCCACCCCAACCCATACAGTTTACAAAGAAGGGCAAACCAGTAACCAGATCAGCGCCTCAATTCCTATATGTACAAGATTTTTTTTTAATATTCTGTCCTCCTTGTGCAAGTTAATTGCTACTATTGGTCAGCAACACTGTTTCTGCCACCCTTTAAAATAGCACTGCAAAACTTGCCTGAGACCTGCCACTTCAGCCTGTAGTGCAGTTTTAAATTGCCATTTCGACCAACAAAATAAACCTTTTACCAGGCATAACCCTTCCTTTTTAATACTTATAAGTCACCTCTAAGGTAGACCCTAAAGGCTGACAGTGTAGGGTGCATCGTATTTAAAACGTAGGACATGTGTACTCAAGTTTTACATGTCCTGGAAGCGAAAAAAACAAAAACACGTTTTTTACTGCAACAAGGCTAGCTCTCCCATAAACTAACACTGGGTTACCTTATTGCACATAAAAAGTACTAACTTCAGATTGGGAACAGATTGAGAAATGCTCCTTCCACTAGTTTGAATTGTAATTTGAAATCCGCTTTAATGGTAAAGTCGGATTCTTTTTTTATTTTCTTTATTGAGATCATCAGTATACAAACACATTGATAGTGCATGACCATATTTAACACCTCAAATCAATTGGAACCATTCAATATTTAACAAAGAGCAAAATCCCAGCAATAAACAGGGTACAAGAGCGTTAAACAAAAAGATGACAATGACTCGTAAAGTGGATCACATTAAATAAAATTGGTTGCACAGAGTGTACAGTGCATCAAGAACTGTCCATGTTATACATTCCTCAGTATCAAGCAATAAGCCACCGCCTGCTGTTATCTCCAGGTCTCACCTTTCTGCTACCTATACCCACTAGAGCGATTTAGTCACCTTCCAGGGGGTGCACCAATAAGTAATTCTTCAAAGGTTGCCAAATGTCTTGCTGACGTGAAGTCGGTGGAAGCAGGGTAGCATATATATCACTCATAGTGTCGCAATGTATCATGTCTCGAAGCCAGGCCCTAACAGTCGGTATTTGTGTTCTGCCCCAATGTAAAGAGATCTGTCACTTTGCAATAAGTAAAGCTATTGCTGTAAACCTTCTAATATTCTTCTTTAAAGGTTGAACGTATCCAAGCAGTCCTGTCAGTGGTACAGGTTGTATAATTTGTTCCACCATAAGTGATACATGGTGAAAGATCTCTCCCCAGTATGCCTGAACTGGCGCGCAGTACCATGCCAGATGTGAAAAATCAGGATCTGTAGCCGAGCACCGAGCGCTCTCATGTGAGGTGTTAGGATCTATTTTGGCCAGTAATTTCGGGGTTATATAAGCCTGGTGTATGTATTTAAAATGCAATAATTTGTGGTGATGATTATTTGAAATATAACGAGTTTGCGCACAGCAATAATGCCATATGTCGTCTGTTATTGACACACCTAGGTCATGTTCCCAGGCAGTCCGCGCCTTGGTGCCAACCACGGGGCGAAGAGATAGTGAAAGATGATACAGGCGTGAAACCAAATGGGTTCCATCTGGTGAAGCGATAACAAGCGTGAGAGGGGGAAAATTCGCCGGTTCTGATGTAGCATCCGGGATTGCCCCGATCAGAGATCCGCGCACCCTATGCAGAAGGAATCTGTCCATATACGGAGCATCTCTGAGTGTAACAAGTTCTGCTGTGGTGCATGGACATGACTCTCTGAACAGATCACCAACCGTCTGGAGTCCATGCTTAAGTAATGTTCGTTTGGAAAGGGCTTCAGTAGTGGGGGGTAGCCATGGGTTATCAGCCAATGGTATATTTGCCGAATATAGAAAGTCTGCTTGTAAATATCGTCACAGTTTCGTCCATGCCCAGCACGTCGTGGGTATCGTCTGTATTTCCGAAGGGCAGAGAGGTAAGCCCTGTGGTAGTACTGCTGATAGCGGATTAGGATGTATCTGGGAGTGTTCGGGTTTGAGATACTGGAGTCGGGCGTCCGGGTGATACCAATAATATGTAAAATGGATCTGAGCCACGAGATAATATAAATAAAAATCCGGAACACCAAATCCTCCACGTTCGTACGGCATAAGCAGAGTATTCCAGCTTATCCGTGGCTGTTTACCAGCCTAAACAAGCCGAATGAGTAGGGACCGAAGAGTAACGAAAAATGTTGTGGTAAGGGCAATGGGGATATTCAGGAATAGGTATAAGAATCGCGGAAGGACCACCATTTTCATTATAGCGATTGAGCCAGCCATGGAAAGGGGAAGTTTGATCCACCTTTCAACTTAAGATGAGAGGTGGTCTATAGCTGGGCCATAGTTGAGGCGGACCACCTCAGATGCGTTACAATGCAGGAAGATGCTGAGATATTTTAGGGGGTCGATACACCATTTCAGGGGGTATTCAAATTCTTCCTGAGCAGTAGCTGGTGTCAAGGGAAAGATTTCTGATTTTGTCCAGTTCATGACTAACCCAGAGTATACTCCAAACTGGACAACTTCACGCAATAAAGGGGGTACGTTCATAGTGGGTTTACGTACGAACAGCATAACATCGTCGGCATAAAATGAGGCGGCAAGAGGGCCCGAATGGAACTGCAAGCCCCGATGGAGATGTCTCTCTTGTATATGACGTGCCAAGGGATTCATGGCTACAATAAATAATAGCGGTGAAAGGGGGCATCCCTGTCTGGTACCACGCGTCAGAGGAAATGTGGTTGTTATTACCCCATTTAATTTTAGACGAGCAACCGGACCAGAATATAAAAGGTGTATCAAATTTAAAAATCCGATTGGAATGCCAAGCTTCTGTAACACTGCGTATAAAAAAGACCACTCTAGTGAATCAAAGGCCTTTTCGACGTCGAGGAGAACAGCTGCGGCTGGTAATGTAGGTTCGATTTGATTTATCACTGAAAAAATAGCCCATAAATTAAGTGCAGTGGACCTGCCAGGGATAAACCCGGCGTGGAAAGGGCATAATGTGGTATTTACCAGCAATGATAAGCGGGTAGCCAATATTTTAGCCAGGATTTTATAATCATGGTTAAGTAATGACAACGGCCTGTAAGATGTACATTGCGAGGTGATTTGCCGGGTTTCAGCAGAAGCGTGACTATAGCCTCCCGTATAGTAGGGGAGAGAGATCCGTTTTCTAGGGCCTCATCATATACCTCCAATAAGTGAGGAGCTAGCTCATGTTGGTAGGCTTTGTAAAACTCCCCCGATAGGCCATCGGAGCCCGGAGCACGGCTACTGGCCAGGTCTTTTATCGCCTGTTTGATTTCATCTGTATCTATCGGAGAGGCCAGAAAATCGCGTTGTCCTTCCTCTAACCAGACCATGGCTATTTCTTGTAAATAATCGTTCAGAGCTTGTCCCGAGGGGGGATTACGCATTGTGTATAAGTGAGTTTAGTAAGCTAAAAAGGTGGCAGTAATATCAGACCCTCTTGTCAGTGTAGTCCCCGTGTCAGTGTCTAGGTGTGTGAGATATGCCGATTGGTATTGAGGCCAAAGCAGTCGGGCGAGTGTCCTCCCAGGCCTCTCGCCCTCCCAGTGTACACGGGCCATCGCGTATTTACCTAGATATTTTACCTCCCGGGCGGCCAAGTCGGTAAATTCAGACAACAGTGTTGCACGGTCATGCAGCGATACTGCCGAAGAAGTGGTCTGTGCAGCTGTATCTATATCTTTTAATCTCCCCTCCACCCCTTCCAAGTCCCTTCGAATAGATCGAAGCACGCCCCGTATATATGCCTTGAAGGCATCCCACAGTACGGCTTGTGAGGATACAGTACCTTCATTTAGCAGGAAGTTTTCCCTAATGGCGTCGCCCACCTCTATATGGAAAACTGAATCGAGCAGAGCTGAAGCGGGAAATCTCCATAACGGCCGATGTTTGGGGATCGTAGGGAAATCGAGCGCGAGAAGCACGGGGGCATGATCAGACAATGTGCGGGGCATATAATCGATCGTCTGGACCTCCAATAGAAACCGCGGCGTAAGGTACCAGTGATCGATCCGGGACCAAGAGCCGTGAAGGGCAGAATAAAATGAATAGTTTCGGGCTGTTGGGTGTTTGGTGCGCCAAGGGTCTACCAACAATGTAGATTGCAATAGCGTAGTGAGGCTCAGTGTTGCATGTGGCTTCGTGATACGGCCTGGGCCGGTGGTAACTGTGGTGGGGTCTAATGTAAGATTAAAGTCGCCCCCTAGGAGAATGTTACCAGCGTCAAAGCGATCAATCTGGGCCGCAAGTTTGGGAAAAAATTTGGTGGTGTCTACATTCGGCGCATATACATTGATTAGGAGAAGGGGTTCCCCACCTAATGTACCCATTACTAATATGTACTTGCCCTCGTCGTCAGTCACAACCTCCGAGACCTGTAAGGGGAGTAATCAGTGGATCAGTATGCATACCCCCGTGAGTATGAGCTATAGCTGGAAAAAAAACGGTGGCTGCCCCAAGACGCCGCAAACTGATGTGTCGGGAGTGGGGCATAGTGTGTCTCCTGAAGGAAGGCTATTTGAATAGTATGTCTGGCCATGTAAGCTAGGACCTGGCGGCTTTTCTTGGAATTCGACAGTCCTTGAACATTCCAAGATAGGCAGCGAAGACGCAGACAGAAGCTGCGTTCCCCCTGGGAAGTCATCTAATCTGCACGCAACATTGCATTACATCATGCAAAGAAGTACGAGTCACATCAATAATAATATGAAGAAGTATCGCCCCGTACCAACAAAGAAAAGAACAATAACCAACAATAAACAACCCTACCCTCATCCCCCACACACATCGGATACGCAAAAGAAAGCACCCGGTGAATCCCAAAGGAAGTGGAACAGAGTAGAGGAGAGGTAAAGAGAGAAGAAGAGGAAGGATAAGAAGAAAACAGGAAAACATCCCGGGGAGGAAGGCAACACTCCATTGGAGCCGTCACATGTATAATAAACATAGTCTATTTACTCGTTACCGCACTGTTTTGTAGTTATACCGCAGTCAACGGTGATCTACGTATGGAAGTTCTGCAAAAAGTTCCCATGGTTTACAGACTCTGTATAATGTCTCTTATCAGCCACAAATCAGGATCATCAATCGATTGTACTGGGGTTCGGGCAATGAAATGCAGCAAACGCGTCTCCGGTCACAAGGCCGCTTCCAGTCGCTCAGGAGTCAGGATCTCGGTTACCATCGTGTCCATGAAGTCTGTCCGCATTCTGACGCTGCTTCCAGAACTTTGCTGCGTCCTCAGGGGTATCGAAGACATGTGTCTTTCCACCAATCTGGATTCAAAGTTGGGCCGGGTATAACATGGCATATTTAACATTTGCTTTTTGAAGGGAACGCTTGACGTCCATATATTTGCGGCGCGCCTCATGCACCACTGGAGTGAAATCTGGGAACAGTGCAATGCTTGATCTCTGGTAGGTGAGGGAGCCACGCTCCCGGGACAGCCAGAGTGCAACATCCCGGTCCTGATAGTTAAGAATTCTGGCAATAATCAGTCTCGGAGTTGCGCCTGGCGCTGGACGAGGTCCCATTGTCCGATGTGCCCGCTCCACTGCAAATGTGTCAGAGAAGGCATCTTTCCAAAGATCTCCAATAGAACAGACTCGACAAATTTGGCCATAGGGCCTGTATTTGTGGATTCGGCAATGCCAGCGATGCAGATATTATTTCTGTGCGAGCGCGCTTCCAAGTCTTCAGTTTTTGCAGCGAGCTGCTTAAGGAGGTTCTCAGTCCTCTCGAGTCGTTTCTGCACAGATGGTTGTGCGTCTTCCAAATCGGAAATTCGATGCTCAGCACTCGCAATACGGGTATCCTGTGCCTCCAGGCACCCATGTATGTCGTCCAGTCTAGTGGTGACTGTGTCCAGGCCGGCGTCGATGGCTTGGAAGCCAGCACATAGCTCGGCCATAATTGCGGCAGTGCCCTCCAACTGGGGTGACTCCGTTTCAGTGGCGCCCTCTGTTTCATCGCGTCTGAGGGTCTTCCCAGCTTCAAAATTCAGCTGGCGTTGCTTGGGGTGCGATCGCCCCATTGTACCCACAACTAGGTAGGCACTGAGTCACCCGGGCCGAATCACCAAGAGGACAGATTTACGATGTGGTGACTGGGTCCACCCCACCACACCAGTCGTCATGCCAGTAGTCCACTGCTTAATGTGCACAGCGAATGCCGTATGTTAAGCTGCGGGGCACATGTCGTCAGTATGGCCGTCAAGCAGGGCAGCAATAAATGCACTTCAGGTCATAGCAGGCCCACATGGGAGGAAGCACAGAGTGTCCGGTCATGCATCAAATGCAGGGCATTGGGAAACCTTAGCTGTGTGCCACTCTAGTAAGAGACCGCCGGGAGCCCTCAAAATGGAAGTTGAGGCCCAGCCCTATAATCTGAAGCAGCGCAGCAAATTTGCCAGGAGGAAGGGTCGCACAGAACGCCCAGCATCACTCACCTCGTCGAGTATGTAAGAGGGAGTCCCCTGGGTAATGGCGTTCATCTCGGAGGGCGTCAACATGGCCCCCAGCTCGCCCGAAGTCTCCGAGACCAATGGTGCTTTCAGCCTGTTGCGCGCTCAACGGGTCCCGCCCTCAAGCCCACCCGAGACCCCTGTCATCTCAGGGCTTTCGAGGGCCGCGTCGGGCCCGGGAGCACGATTGGTGGAGTTTCGACGATGCGGGCGTCACCAGGGGCCACAAATGGCTCGTCCGGGTGTCCGATTCCTACATCTCGCGAATCGGGCCCGATATGTCGAATACAGGCAGCTTCCTGCGGGATGGCGGAGCAAACGTTTTGTGACGGCGCCGGAGCTGCGAAGTCACGCGGCCATCTCGGTCGCTGGCTCGGCCACGCCCCATAAAGTCGGATTTTAAGTTACTATTCTGAAAATGGCCCTTTTAGAAAGTTAACATTTTTCTACCTAAACCAAATGTGCCTTTCTGCCAGTGCTGAGGGTCACATGACAGTAATAGGTCTCCTGTGATGTGTTGTGTATTCCTTCCAGATATGGGAGCAATGGGGTCTTGGGTGTGAGGCAGGGTATTCCTCTCCTGAGCATGATGTGCTGGTGGGTTGTATTCAGACCTGCTTGACCTTCAAAGGGTATCATCAGGGCTATGCCTACTCCTTTACTGATCTCTGAGATCTGCCTCCCCTGCCACTGACAAATGCAGATCACACCTAGGCCTGTTGCCTTTGTTCCCCCAGACAGATTGGAGCCAAACCCAGATCAGTTGACTGGGGGTGAGTGTTTGATTTGCTCAGGCGCTCCGTCCATCATCCCCTTTGGTATCGCTTTGTTCGCCCTAAGTTGGCAGGGTATGCCCAGACGTGGGTCCCTTGCTCACTTTGCCACTGGATTCAAGCTAGCCTGGCTGATGACGGCTGAATGGCCAGAAACCGGTCCCAGGATGCTTGTTTCCGGTCCAGGGAAGACATGGCTTGGCAGTTCGGGCTGGACTGTTCCCATGAGGCACAGGGTCAGACTGATTTGCATATGGCCATGTCTGAACTGGGGTGGTGGAGTGAGCTAAAGAATGATGATGATGGATTAAACCCAGATCAGTTGACTGGGGGTGAGTGTTTGATTTGCTCAGGCGCTCCGTCCATCATCCCCTTTGGTATCGCTTTGTTCGCCCTAAGTTGGCAGGGTATGCCCAGACGTGGGTCCCTTGCTCACTTTGCCACTGGATTCAAGCTAGCCTGGCTGATGACGGCTGAATGGCCAGAAACCGGTCCCAGGATGCTTGTTTCCGGTCCAGGGAAGACATGGCTTGGCAGTTCGGGCTGGACTGTTCCCATGAGGCACAGGGTCAGACTGATTTGCATATGGCCATGTCTGAACTGGGGTGGTGGAGTGAGCTAAAGAATGATGATGATGGATTAAACCCAGATCAGTTGACTGGGGGTGAGTGTTTGATTTGCTCAGGCGCTCCGTCCATCATCCCCTTTGGTATCGCTTTGTTCGCCCTAAGTTGGCAGGGTATGCCCAGACGTGGGTCCCTTGCTCACTTTGCCACTGGATTCAAGCTAGCCTGGCTGATGACGGCTGAATGGCCAGAAACCGGTCCCAGGATGCTTGTTTCCGGTCCAGGGAAGACATGGCTTGGCAGTTCGGGCTGGACTGTTCCCATGAGGCACAGGGTCAGACTGATTTGCATATGGCCATGTCTGAACTGGGGTGGTGGAGTGAGCTAAAGAATGATGATGATGGATTAAACCCAGATCAGTTGACTGGGGGTGAGTGTTTGATTTGCTCAGGCGCTCCGTCCATCATCCCCTTTGGTATCGCTTTGTTCGCCCTAAGTTGGCAGGGTATGCCCAGACGTGGGTCCCTTGCTCACTTTGCCACTGGATTCAAGCTAGCCTGGCTGATGACGGCTGAATGGCCAGAAACCGGTCCCAGGATGCTTGTTTCCGGTCCAGGGAAGACATGGCTTGGCAGTTCGGGCTGGACTGTTCCCATGAGGCACAGGGTCAGACTGATTTGCATATGGCCATGTCTGAACTGGGGTGGTGGAGTGAGCTAAAGAATGATGATGATGGATTAAACCCAGATCAGTTGACTGGGGGTGAGTGTTTGATTTGCTCAGGCGCTCCGTCCATCATCCCCTTTGGTATCGCTTTGTTCGCCCTAAGTTGGCAGGGTATGCCCAGACGTGGGTCCCTTGCTCACTTTGCCACTGGATTCAAGCTAGCCTGGCTGATGACGGCTGAATGGCCAGAAACCGGTCCCAGGATGCTTGTTTCCGGTCCAGGGAAGACATGGCTTGGCAGTTCGGGCTGGACTGTTCCCATGAGGCACAGGGTCAGACTGATTTGCATATGGCCATGTCTGAACTGGGGTGGTGGAGTGAGCTAAAGAATGATGATGATGGATTAAACCCAGATCAGTTGACTGGGGGTGAGTGTTTGATTTGCTCAGGCGCTCCGTCCATCATCCCCTTTGGTATCGCTTTGTTCGCCCTAAGTTGGCAGGGTATGCCCAGACGTGGGTCCCTTGCTCACTTTGCCACTGGATTCAAGCTAGCCTGGCTGATGACGGCTGAATGGCCAGAAACCGGTCCCAGGATGCTTGTTTCCGGTCCAGGGAAGACATGGCTTGGCAGTTCGGGCTGGACTGTTCCCATGAGGCACAGGGTCAGACTGATTTGCATATGGCCATGTCTGAACTGGGGTGGTGGAGTGAGCTAAAGAATGATGATGATGGATTAAACCCAGATCAGTTGACTGGGGGTGAGTGTTTGATTTGCTCAGGCGCTCCGTCCATCATCCCCTTTGGTATCGCTTTGTTCGCCCTAAGTTGGCAGGGTATGCCCAGACGTGGGTCCCTTGCTCACTTTGCCACTGGATTCAAGCTAGCCTGGCTGATGACGGCTGAATGGCCAGAAACCGGTCCCAGGATGCTTGTTTCCGGTCCAGGGAAGACATGGCTTGGCAGTTCGGGCTGGACTGTTCCCATGAGGCACAGGGTCAGACTGATTTGCATATGGCCATGTCTGAACTGGGGTGGTGGAGTGAGCTAAAGAATGATGATGATGGATTAAACCCAGATCAGTTGACTGGGGGTGAGTGTTTGATTTGCTCAGGCGCTCCGTCCATCATCCCCTTTGGTATCGCTTTGTTCGCCCTAAGTTGGCAGGGTATGCCCAGACGTGGGTCCCTTGCTCACTTTGCCACTGGATTCAAGCTAGCCTGGCTGATGACGGCTGAATGGCCAGAAACCGGTCCCAGGATGCTTGTTTCCGGTCCAGGGAAGACATGGCTTGGCAGTTCGGGCTGGACTGTTCCCATGAGGCACAGGGTCAGACTGATTTGCATATGGCCATGTCTGAACTGGGGTGGTGGAGTGAGCTAAAGAATGATGATGATGGATTAAACCCAGATCAGTTGACTGGGGGTGAGTGTTTGATTTGCTCAGGCGCTCCGTCCATCATCCCCTTTGGTATCGCTTTGTTCGCCCTAAGTTGGCAGGGTATGCCCAGACGTGGGTCCCTTGCTCACTTTGCCACTGGATTCAAGCTAGCCTGGCTGATGACGGCTGAATGGCCAGAAACCGGTCCCAGGATGCTTGTTTCCGGTCCAGGGAAGACATGGCTTGGCAGTTCGGGCTGGACTGTTCCCATGAGGCACAGGGTCAGACTGATTTGCATATGGCCATGTCTGAACTGGGGTGGTGGAGTGAGCTAAAGAATGATGATGATGGATTAAACCCAGATCAGTTGACTGGGGGTGAGTGTTTGATTTGCTCAGGCGCTCCGTCCATCATCCCCTTTGGTATCGCTTTGTTCGCCCTAAGTTGGCAGGGTATGCCCAGACGTGGGTCCCTTGCTCACTTTGCCACTGGATTCAAGCTAGCCTGGCTGATGACGGCTGAATGGCCAGAAACCGGTCCCAGGATGCTTGTTTCCGGTCCAGGGAAGACATGGCTTGGCAGTTCGGGCTGGACTGTTCCCATGAGGCACAGGGTCAGACTGATTTGCATATGGCCATGTCTGAACTGGGGTGGTGGAGTGAGCTAAAGAATGATGATGATGGATTAAACCCAGATCAGTTGACTGGGGGTGAGTGTTTGATTTGCTCAGGCGCTCCGTCCATCATCCCCTTTGGTATCGCTTTGTTCGCCCTAAGTTGGCAGGGTATGCCCAGACGTGGGTCCCTTGCTCACTTTGCCACTGGATTCAAGCTAGCCTGGCTGATGACGGCTGAATGGCCAGAAACCGGTCCCAGGATGCTTGTTTCCGGTCCAGGGAAGACATGGCTTGGCAGTTCGGGCTGGACTGTTCCCATGAGGCACAGGGTCAGACTGATTTGCATATGGCCATGTCTGAACTGGGGTGGTGGAGTGAGCTAAAGAATGATGATGATGGATTAAACCCAGATCAGTTGACTGGGGGTGAGTGTTTGATTTGCTCAGGCGCTCCGTCCATCATCCCCTTTGGTATCGCTTTGTTCGCCCTAAGTTGGCAGGGTATGCCCAGACGTGGGTCCCTTGCTCACTTTGCCACTGGATTCAAGCTAGCCTGGCTGATGACGGCTGAATGGCCAGAAACCGGTCCCAGGATGCTTGTTTCCGGTCCAGGGAAGACATGGCTTGGCAGTTCGGGCTGGACTGTTCCCATGAGGCACAGGGTCAGACTGATTTGCATATGGCCATGTCTGAACTGGGGTGGTGGAGTGAGCTAAAGAATGATGATGATGGATTAAACCCAGATCAGTTGACTGGGGGTGAGTGTTTGATTTGCTCAGGCGCTCCGTCCATCATCCCCTTTGGTATCGCTTTGTTCGCCCTAAGTTGGCAGGGTATGCCCAGACGTGGGTCCCTTGCTCACTTTGCCACTGGATTCAAGCTAGCCTGGCTGATGACGGCTGAATGGCCAGAAACCGGTCCCAGGATGCTTGTTTCCGGTCCAGGGAAGACATGGCTTGGCAGTTCGGGCTGGACTGTTCCCATGAGGCACAGGGTCAGACTGATTTGCATATGGCCATGTCTGAACTGGGGTGGTGGAGTGAGCTAAAGAATGATGATGATGGATTAAACCCAGATCAGTTGACTGGGGGTGAGTGTTTGATTTGCTCAGGCGCTCCGTCCATCATCCCCTTTGGTATCGCTTTGTTCGCCCTAAGTTGGCAGGGTATGCCCAGACGTGGGTCCCTTGCTCACTTTGCCACTGGATTCAAGCTAGCCTGGCTGATGACGGCTGAATGGCCAGAAACCGGTCCCAGGATGCTTGTTTCCGGTCCAGGGAATACATGGCTTGGCAGTTCGGGCTGGACTGTTCCCATGAGGCACAGGGTCAGACTGATTTGCATATGGCCATGTCTGAACTGGGGTGGTGGAGTGAGCTAAAGAATGATGATGATGGATTAAACCCAGATCAGTTGACTGGGGGTGAGTGTTTGATTTGCTCAGGCGCTCCGTCCATCATCCCCTTTGGTATCGCTTTGTTCGCCCTAAGTTGGCAGGGTATGCCCAGACGTGGGTCCCTTGCTCACTTTGCCACTGGATTCAAGCTAGCCTGGCTGATGACGGCTGAATGGCCAGAAACCGGTCCCAGGATGCTTGTTTCCGGTCCAGGGAAGACATGGCTTGGCAGTTCGGGCTGGACTGTTCCCATGAGGCACAGGGTCAGACTGATTTGCATATGGCCATGTCTGAACTGGGGTGGTGGAGTGAGCTAAAGAATGATGATGATGGATTAAACCCAGATCAGTTGACTGGGGGTGAGTGTTTGATTTGCTCAGGCGCTCCGTCCATCATCCCCTTTGGTATCGCTTTGTTCGCCCTAATTTGGCAGGGTATGCCCAGACGTGGGTCCCTTGCTCACTTTGCCACTGGATTCAAGCTAGCCTGGCTGATGACGGCTGAATGGCCAGAAACCGGTCCCAGGATGCTTGTTTCCGGTCCAGGGAAGACATGGCTTGGCAGTTCGGGCTGGACTGTTCCCATGAGGCACAGGGTCAGACTGATTTGCATATGGCCATGTCTGAACTGGGGTGGTGGAGTGAGCTAAAGAATGATGATGATGGATTAAACCCAGATCAGTTGACTGGGGGTGAGTGTTTGATTTGCTCAGGCGCTCCGTCCATCATCCCCTTTGGTATCGCTTTGTTCGCCCTAAGTTGGCAGGGTATGCCCAGACGTGGGTCCCTTGCTCACTTTGCCACTGGATTCAAGCTAGCCTGGCTGATGACGGCTGAATGGCCAGAAACCGGTCCCAGGATGCTTGTTTCCGGTCCAGGGAAGACATGGCTTGGCAGTTCGGGCTGGACTGTTCCCATGAGGCACAGGGTCAGACTGATTTGCATATGGCCATGTCTGAACTGGGGTGGTGGAGTGAGCTAAAGAATGATGATGATGGATTAAACCCAGATCAGTTGACTGGGGGTGAGTGTTTGATTTGCTCAGGCGCTCCGTCCATCATCCCCTTTGGTATCGCTTTGTTCGCCCTAAGTTGGCAGGGTATGCCCAGACGTGGGTCCCTTGCTCACTTTGCCACTGGATTCAAGCTAGCCTGGCTGATGACGGCTGAATGGCCAGAAACCGGTCCCAGGATGCTTGTTTCCGGTCCAGGGAAGACATGGCTTGGCAGTTCGGGCTGGACTGTTCCCATGAGGCACAGGGTCAGACTGATTTGCATATGGCCATGTCTGAACTGGGGTGGTGGAGTGAGCTAAAGAATGATGATGATGGATTAAACCCAGATCAGTTGACTGGGGGTGAGTGTTTGATTTGCTCAGGCGCTCCGTCCATCATCCCCTTTGGTATCGCTTTGTTCGCCCTAAGTTGGCAGGGTATGCCCAGACGTGGGTCCCTTGCTCACTTTGCCACTGGATTCAAGCTAGCCTGGCTGATGACGGCTGAATGGCCAGAAACCGGTCCCAGGATGCTTGTTTCCGGTCCAGGGAAGACATGGCTTGGCAGTTCGGGCTGGACTGTTCCCATGAGGCACAGGGTCAGACTGATTTGCATATGGCCATGTCTGAACTGGGGGTGGTGGAGTGAGCTAAAGAATGATGATGATGGATTAAACCCAGATCAGTTGACTGGGGGTGAGTGTTTGATTTGCTCAGGCGCTCCGTCCATCATCCCCTTTGGTATCGCTTTGTTCGCCCTAAGTTGGCAGGGTATGCCCAGACGTGGGTCCCTTGCTCACTTTGCCACTGGATTCAAGCTAGCCTGGCTGATGACGGCTGAATGGCCAGAAACCGGTCCCAGGATGCTTGTTTCCGGTCCAGGGAAGACATGGCTTGGCAGTTCGGGCTGGACTGTTCCCATGAGGCACAGGGTCAGACTGATTTGCATATGGCCATGTCTGAACTGGGGTGGTGGAGTGAGCTAAAGAATGATGATGATGGATTAAACCCAGATCAGTTGACTGGGGGTGAGTGTTTGATTTGCTCAGGCGCTCCGTCCATCATCCCCTTTGGTAAGGCCAGGGAAGGGGCATCCCTCACTCAAAGGCTGGCACTGGGTATAAAAATGGCACCTTCAGAACCTCTCATCAGAACACTCCTGGACATGTGGAAGATTAAGAAGAAGGAGTGCCCTGCTGTGTGAAAGAGGAAGACTAGATCTACTTGCCTTGAACCCAGGACTCCCAGAAGTGACTCCAACTATCTAGTAGCTGACCTCCTGTATGAGCTACAGGGATACAGCAAGCTTCCAGAGGCCTCCCCTGCACCTGTCCAGCTGGCTTGCATCCAATGGACCTGCCTGAGCCCTGCTGCTGTCCTCTGCTGGGTGAGTCCTGATCCTCAGGTGGTCCCCCCCCCCCCAGGTCCTGTACCATTGGCTGGCATTCGAATGTTTTCCTCCTGCTTCAAAATGAAGCTTCAGGTGAAAATCCAGAAGTTTGGGACACTTCGTGAACATGAGATGGCTCCTCGCGTTACCAACATTCACTGTGTCTCGAGCCAATGTGATCTTCTGACAATTACCTGCTTTTTGCACCAAACTATGACCACCCTCATCAACCCCCAAAGTGAAGTTCCAGTGATGACAGCTCCTCGTGCGGACAACAATCTCCTTGCAGCCCTTGCCATTGCAAAGCCCCAGCCAAGTATCTTCGCTTGGACGTGAACTTTGAGAAGGCAAAGTCTTCTCTGCGATGGACCTGATCCCTGTATCAAACCCGCACTCCATCATAGTTGGCCTGGATTTGTGACTTTGACCTGGTCCAGCGCAACCAGACTCCTGTGAGTTGAGCTTTATGCTTTTTGGTTCTATCTTTCCTAGAGGTGGGTGGTAAACTGTGCTCCTCAAGGGGAGTTCGCAGAGTTGTGACCACTCCACGCTCCACTTGGGGCACGGAGTTCAGCAAAAACTCCACCAACCACCACATGGAGGAGTTTTTCTTGCACCCTGCTCGCCAACGTTAAGTTGGCGAGTGAGAAAAACGAGTAATAGACTGTCTCCCAGCAAGATTTCTCAACACTACCACTCGCATTGAGAAAGTTTCTGCTCTCGCTGCGAAAGCTGCCGCTCGAGTAGAAAATTTACTCGAGCGGCAGAAAGAGCCAGTGAACCTCTGATGCGCTGTGTGGTGCCATTCTCACTGGTTTTACAGCTCTAGACAAGCTCCCACTGCCAAAAATCAGCACGAGCAGCGCAACGGGCCAGAATTCTGCCACTCGTGGAACTCCACGGACTCTAATGGAGTTTTTAGTTAACTCTGTGGAATTCCACGGAGTAAAACTCTGCCAGTTCCACCCACACCTTATTTTTACCTAAAACTTTAAAAATTCATAACTCCACTTTGATTAATTGGATATTTTTTGTTTTGGTATCGCTTTTTTCAATAGAATGTACTCTGGGATTTTACTTGTGTTGTGTTTTCACTTTTCTAGTGTTAAATTGCTGCATAAATACTTTACACATTGCCTCTAAGTTAGACCTGACTGCTTTGTGCTAAGCTAACAGAGCGTAAAGCAAAGGTTTATTTAGGGACTTTTGTGGTTCACCCTGACAAGGATTGAGTTTTTTACTTGAGTGGGACTCTCACCCTTCTAAACTAATAACCCAACTTCTTACAGAGACCCAGAACTCCCCTAAGTAAAGTGGAGATTGGGATCCACTAGATACTCTAATAGACTTTTGGTTAGGATGAAGCGCCTCATTAGTATCCCTAAACTCTAGCATTTGGTGGATGGTAGGGGTGAAGGTTGGGACTGCAACTTCTCTTGCGAAAGGTAGGCAAGACTCTAGGTGAGGATTACCCCATTGTCTTTTCCTGATTACTCCTTTAGTTGGGCAGATGACAGCAAGGTGCAGAAAACTCACACTTCATTGTGCCTCTGTTGAGGGTGCTCCAAGATGGGAACAGTCCCAGAGCTACCTGCTGTATGGAAGCTCACTCTACACAAATGTTGTGTCTGGAGAACCGCCAGGGAAGGACACTTGAAAGAAGGAACACCTCAAACGGGTTCTACAGTTTGAGATAGTGGATCAACCTTCCTTGTCTAGAAGTTGTGTATAAAAGTGGGACTCAAACCACCCCACTTTGTTCCAATTCCAAGTTCGGTATGGCCAAGCAAGGGATGACTGCTGTGTAATCAGGGCTGATATCTGCCTGACAGACAGTCTCTCAGAACTGACAGAACATTACTTGAAGTCTGGATTTCTTGCTGGAGGAGCTTTTTGCATGCCCTGAAGACACTAGAAACATGCCTGCCTAGGAGGGAAGTAACCTGTCCTGCAGCTGCGGCCCATGAAGTTAAGAGGGGTGGGGAGGTGGGGCTGGGTGGGGGGATTTCGACAGATGACGACGAGGGGAAAATTAAATAAATAATACATTTTCCCTTGCCGTCGGCTGTCGAAATCCCCCCTACCCGGCCCCACTGCCTCATCGCTCTTACCTGCATGGGCCGCAGCTGCTGTCTTGCCCTGCAGGAGAGACTATCAAGGAAAGAGCGTGTCCCTGTGCATCCCAGTTGCAGTGGGGCACCCAGGAGAAAGTTGACTGCCTGAGAGAAGCCAGGTAGACTCCGGTGCCTGTCAGCTCCTCCAGATTCCCATTCCATTTTATGGTGGGAACTCTGATAGTCCAATGGTGGGATTACTGAAGGCTTAGACAGGTATGCAATTGCCTGGCTTAGTGAATGCTCACCAAGGGCTGCAACTGCTGAATTGCTGAAGGCCTGCATAGGACTGAAATTGCCAAATTACTGAAGGCCCACTCAGCACTGCATGTGAGAAACAATCAGCCTGGATGTGGGCTATACCTGCTGAGCTACAGGCTGCACCCTTTGTATCTTGGAGCACAAGTATCCTTTGACCAACCTTAAGGGTCTCAGTACAGCAACCGTGATAAATAGACTGAGTGGATGCGCTGCTAAATGCTGGCCTGTCGGTTCTCCAGAGCTTTACACAAAAGAGCTTGAGAATCCCTCGGAGTGCAATGCAGAAGCTAAAAGGACTCATGGGACCCTTTTACCAGTGAAATGGTGAGACAAACTGAGTAAGTGCATCTTATGACTGGTGGGTGAGTGAGATAGCACCTGAGCAGAATTCACGCTACTCCCTGTTGTCCTTACATCAAGGGGAAGCCAGTGCCTGGAGAGATCTCTAAAAGGGGATGATGAGGGAGCAGTAAGGGTGTAGCACACGTCAGAGATAGTACCCTAAAACACTAATTGAAAATTTGATTATTGCAGTTTGTAGCATTGCAGACAACTGTGTGATATTCATCATCAAACTTTATTTTCGATCACTTTGATCTTAAAAAGTACATCTCATAAGATTACACACACAGGATTACACTACAACATAAAACAATCATAATAATAAAACATAGATGATAAATGAGTACAGGGTTGCCCTCCAACCGAGCAGGCACCAGGTATTCCATCAACAATCATGATATGACAGCACTAAATTGGGCGTTGCCCTATCTACTCAATTGATTTAGAAGCATCACAAAGGAGATTTCTCCCATACCTGCCCAATAATTCCTAAATCAACATTACATTATTTGTTTCAAATAAGCAGCTAGAACAAGGTTGGCAACCCCGACCAACCTTAGGCGTTTAAAAAGGCTAAAAGCCTAAGCACTTAAAAATATGGATCTTCACTAGGTAAAACAATAAATCCATCGGATAATATTAAAAGGAACATACGCCCAATGGCCACATACCACAGAATGTGGAAGCCCTAATCACAGAAGACACTTTGAGCATCTAATCCAAAGGGCCATCAAAAATGTTGCCAGAACAAAGACCACAATTCTCCATGTATCAATGCTAAGGATTCTAGATGCTTCGAGATTTTGTCTGGTGCCAATGCTCCTTCATAGAGGGACAATCCACTTTGACCTCAAGTTAATGTAGCACGAGCAAAAAAATAGTAAATGTACCAAGGATTCGGGTCCTCCCACATGCTAGACACTGATCATAAAGTGGGACTTGAGATAGCCATTTACCGCAGAACGGTTTGGTAGGAAGTGTCCTATTTCTAATTGAAGATACAGTTTGCACGCTACGGCTGTAATAATTATGTCAATGGTTTGTTCGTATTTAGGACATGGTTTAAAGTGTATGAACGATACAGTGAGCAATCCCGTAGGTTTGGTCACACTCTTCACTGGGATATGTTCCCAGTAAATTTCTTTAGCCCTATCTCTGGATATCAAACACAACTTCTCTTGAGCGGTCCAGTACAGTTCTAGCCCCAGTTTCCTCAAAAGTGTCATTAGAAAATGCAGCCAAGGAAATTTACTGACACATGGGGAGGTGATAAGATCCATAAGACCCACATGGTAGGGGGCAAGCTCTTCTGTAGACCACACCCTAATGCCAGAACATTAAAAGCCTGCACTCTACTTTATGTACTATCTTCCTAAGGGCCAGATCCAGAAAAACTTGGGCTAGAGGAGTGCTCATTGGAAGATTGAGTAGGGATCGTACAAATCGATTCTCAATCACAAATCGACTATCAGTGTTCCCATATCCCCACAGTTCTGTCCCATACAAAGCTCATCCCAGCACCTTGGTATTATAGATCTCGAGTGCTGGGGCCACCCTTTTCGACACTGTCCTTCTGTGGATCTTTGATATACTTGAGGATCCTCTGAATGAATGTTAAATGAGCTTTCTCAAGATGTGCAGCCCAACTCAGATTTGGAGTAAGCCTTAAACCTAAATAATCAAAGGTAGCAACCAAATCAATCGGGATCTTCCCAACAAGCATACGTCTCTTGAATGGCTTCGGAGTGCCATTTGAAAAGACCATATACTTTGTCTTTGTGTTGTTTAACTCCAGACCCTGCTCATTACAGAAGGAATTGAAGTGGTTCAGTAACTGTCGGAGCTCCTCCCCAGGAGTCTGAAATCAATAAAGTATTGCCAATAAAGAAAAGGGCTGGGCCCTTCTCCCCCCAACTTTTGGTGCATCACATCCATCTCTATTAAGTTAACCCCCACCCCGTTAATGTATAACGAGAACAGGGTGGGGGCCAGGACCCACCCCTGTCTGACTCCACGCTTGATCTTAAAGGGCTCTGTTAGTTATCCCTCCTCTCCCCACCTGACCTGGAACAAATTGTCAGCATGTATTCGCCTCAAAATATCCAATAGATCAGTGGGGATTCCTAACTCAGCCGGCACCTTCCAGAGTTTACCCCTTGGCACCAAATCACAAGCTGTTCGCAAATCCACAAACACTACAAACAATTTGCCACCATTTATTATCACTTCTTTCCAAAATATAAAAATAAAATGGAAGACCTGGTCCAGGGTGCTGCTATTCCCATAGAACCCCGCCACAAGATCGGGCAGGATATTTCCTTCTGTTACCCACTCCTGGAGGTATGCCAATAATTGTTTGCAGAATATTTTCTGCACAGAGTTTCTTAAGCTAATAGGCCTGTAGCTTCCAGTATTTGCCCTATCCTCTTCTTGAAAATTGGTTTGATCTCCACCAGCTTCCAGGAAGCAGGAATCACCATGCCCAAAAGAATGGCATTGAACAAGAGATTTATATAAGCACCCCACACTACTGGATCTTATCTATCTAAGTCATTTGGGATCCTATCAAGACCAGGAGCTCTAGCTGGAATACATGAGCTGGACATGCACTTTGTTAGATCTGTTGGTAGACTGCTTGCTCACGCTCACTGCCCCAAGAGTCAAGTGCTTGGCTCAGGTTTCTGAGCCATACTAGGATGGGCCTAAGGACATCAGTGACAAATGACCTTAACCCACACGGAGGAGGCCCAGTAACCTCTAAATGAATTGGGTTTACAGCCAGTCAACATAAATTTAAATACAATGAACTAATGGATTGCATACACCTACTGAGTGGTTACTCTGAGAATCAGTCATGGATCCAGCCATTCTGGACTTACATTGGAACCATCTGCCCTAGAAGACCAAACTAGGGAGCATATATGCACCTGAGCAGTTGCAGAAAATCTGATAAATGTTCATATCATAATTAGAAAATTCTGTATCACACCACGCTATTGAAGGCAAGAATTTCTACTGTAATAAGCCTGCATTGGAAAGAATATAATGGCACTCTCTGTCCCTTTTTCTTCTGGGCGAGGTTTACAGCCATCTATATGGGATATATAACTCGAATACAAACAAATTAAAAACAATAAACCGAGTAAACGTTTGTAGATTCATCAACATTGATTGTACTGATAGTAGTATAGTGTGATTGGAAAACAATAGCTTATATGCGCAACAAATGCTGAAGTGTGGCATATCAGGCAATATGTAGTCATAATTTGCTGGCAAGTTGGGATGAGATTATCTCGGTACTGGACGTAGAGACAGGCACACGAATAATGCTCCAAATGGATCAGATAACATAAGTAGGAAAGAGAGCGAGTCTGAATAAAACGTAAGGTGGAAGATCACCTTCTTCAGTCACCTTCTCAATTTCACCTTCTCCTATTTTGCTCCCGAATACTTATTGGGGGATATTCTCAAGAACGTGTGTTAACTATCGAAAAATTCGCTTAACGCAACTTCTCACATCGCAGTCTATCGCGGGAAAATAACACCGTGTTAACACAGTATTCTCAACCCGGCAGAACCATGCGATAGTCTCACGATAACGCGACAAATGCCTGCGTTAAAATTAACGCGACGCCGAAAAAATGCGAAACACAAACGCTAAAAAAGTTGCAATGTCCCAAATCGCGAAACAAAAATCAGCGATAACCAGCAACAGGCCTGCGATTCCCACGCGACATGCGGGAAAATGCACTATAAAAGCAAAGGAAAAAAAAAGATAAAAAAATGTAACTGCGTAGCACCATGGACGAACCTGGACCGAGTGCAGAGGACAACGCGAACCCCACAAGCCCCACAGACGACCAGCTGGGAACCCCGGGGCCGGGGAAGGGCAAGGAGAAGAGGAAGAGGAAGATGGGGTTCAGTCCGCAGGAAAACCGGATCATCGTCACGGAGGTGACAGAACACTACCAACAACTGTTCGTCACCTCCACTGTGTCATCGGCAACACAAACGGAAATATGGCAGCACATCGTGAACAATGTGAATGCAGTCGGAGTGTCGAGGTGGACAATGGAAAAGGTCAAGAGGCGCTGGAATGATGTGAAGGGCAAAACCAAGAAAAAACTCGATGCCAACATTTAAGCAGCAATGCAGATTGGAGGTGGGGGACCAGCGGCACACCAGGAGCTGGATGACAGTGAGAAAATGGTGGCCACAGTCATCAGTTGGGATACGGTGCCAGGAGTCGGGGATCAGGACGCTGATCAACATTATCTGACACAACATCAACAGGGTGGGTACCGACCAGAGACTGGGGGGACGGGGGTAGATGGGCACAATGGCACACATGCACAATTAAGTAGAGCACACTGCACACCCACAATGACTCTGGATCATGTCC
The DNA here is from genome assembly GCA_963921515.1 of Calotriton arnoldi. Taxonomy (NCBI): domain Eukaryota; kingdom Metazoa; phylum Chordata; class Amphibia; order Caudata; family Salamandridae; genus Calotriton; species Calotriton arnoldi. Next base: position 1,411,129 of record CAWUFW010004093.1, read on the forward strand.
CTGATCCCCGTGCCACACTGCAGCACACATACAGAAACTCAGGGAATGTGTGTTAAAATGAATTTATTTGCACATGCTGTGCCTGTGGTCATTTTGTACTGACTCATGATTGCTAAGGACTGTCACAATGTGACGTCCTCATGTGAAGAAATTGTCAATGATGTTGTTCCTACGGGCTATTCCTGCTGCAGCTGCAGTGGGGTGTGGTCCACCTGCCTCATCTTTCCCATCATCGTCCGGTGCATTTGGCGCTTGTAACCATGGGGCATTGGTGCGTACACATATGTTGTGCAACACACAACATGCAACGATCATCTTGCACACGATGTCTGGGCTGTACAGGAGCCTCCCACCTGTGATGTCCAGGCACCTGAAACATGACTTCAACACGCCAAATGTACGTTCCACGATGCCCCTGGTGCGTTTGTGGGCCCAATTGTACTGCCTCTGGGTCTGTGTGTTCGGGGCTCGGAGGGGTGTCATCATCCAAGGGCAGAGTGCATATCCTTGATCACCTGTGACAGTGCAGAGAGACATGAGTCAATAGTTGGTTCTGCATGATGTGTTGGCAGGCTCACTAGTTGATTGGCGTGTGATATGTGTGTCATAGTGATTCCTGTTTGACATGTACTGCTTGTAGCAAATGAGCGCCATCAATGTGTATTACATAGCCTCACTGCTGCTCCTCCCTCCCCCTGAGCCTAATTACTTGTGTGCGCTGCGCGTTTGCATCACTTGCACTCCTACGGCACACCATTGTCATGCCTGTCTGCGCATGTCCACAAGCCTGACAACGACACTGTGATGTTGTGCGTTGAAGGTGGGCTGCCATGTGTGTGTAGGCCTATGGTAAGGATAGGGCGGACACAGATGTAGAGTTCATGGCTGGCTGAACTCGCGATGCGGTCAAGGCAAGACCTTTGGCTTATGCTGCGGCAATAGCGATACACACACAACAGTTGGCATGTATGATCCCGGACCCCGAGCGGGCTTGCTCTCATTCATTTATCCCTTCGGCCGAACCTGCACTCCGGGGGCATGTTACATTGCAACTTTGTCCATTGCGGGACGGGTGGCGCCGACACTACAACAGAGACACACGCATTAGGTACTTCATTGGCAAGCCCAACACTTAACCACGCCCAGAGCCCAGGAGTGATCAGCCACACCCCTACGCTGGACTGTTGTACGCTAGCCCACTCCGGCAATGCCTACAGGGGGTACGACACATCTACATGTCCCAGGTCTCACCCACTGCCTGAGGTGACATTGTTGCGTCCACTGTACACAGCACAATGCAATGTGGTAGGGCCCGGGGCCCTCATGCATACACAATGACCCCAGGGACACACTTAGATAGTTCGTGGAACTGGCTACGGGAACGTGCGCCCGGCCCCTTTTATTGCCAGGGTCACATGTCCAGTGACGCCTGTGCTGGATGGGTGTGGGGTGAGTGTGAGCCAGCCCTCAAGGAGTGGTTGGTGCTGGCAACAACTACAACAGTGATCAGACAATCAGAAGTTCACAGTTGAAACAGCAAGGGTCCATGACTTGAGCTGCACGGAGTTAGTGGCCCCGGATGCACTGCGGCCGGCACATAGAACACCGCCACGGGACGGTGACTACCGGTGCACTGAGGTAGGGCCACGAGAGCTGAGCGGGTCCTCGTCGATGTCCAAGGTGAATGTCGTAGAGGGTTTTGGGGGACAGTGGAAGGTGATCTTCCAGGGCATGATACAGAGGGCAGTACCAAGCAGACACAGGCAATATGGAGGAGATGAATGCTACAGATTCATTTTTGACACCAAGTCAGTATCAGCTACATGATGATGAAGACAACCCCCAGGCCATAGACTCAGAGGCCACCAAAGTTCAACCAGAGAGTGTCCATGAATTTCGGGGCACGGAGTCAGTGGCACCAGAGCTGAAAGGGGATGCAGTCTGCGATGAGGCCTGTACAATGGTATAAACTCTGCCATAAATAAATCAAGACTCAGTCCCAAATGTGTGACCTACTTGACCGTAGTGTAGGCCGGAGGCAGCGGTCAGCGTGGGCCAACCGCTGTTCAGGCAGCTCCTCCTGGTACTCTCACACACGACGTTGGAATGCCATGTGGCGATGATTTGTGGTTGACGGAGGTAGAAGCACCAGAGCTGAGTGTGTGTGCAGCCTGCGACGATGCCGTGCCCTGCCTGGTCCGGACTGGATTGGATTGGTGTGACGCCTGCTGGACCGCAGTGTAGGCAGTACACAGGTGACCCTGCGGTGCTGGGCCGCAGTGTAGGCCGAAGGCAGTAGTCAGCAAGGGCCCACAGACACGTGTCGTTGGAATGCTATGCACAGAGTTGGTGGCACCACATCGAAGGGAGTACAGTGATATAAAATCTGCCATAGACATATGTACTCTGCCGTTGTATAATCAAGACTCAGTTCCAAATGTGTGACCTACTGGACCGCAGTGTAGGCCGGAGGCAGCGGTGGAGTACGTCAATGAGAAAGGAGTACTGGGGGCCTGTGTCGCAGAGGCCGTGATGGGCTGAGGAGGCTGCCATGGTCGCGGGCCTCGGGCTTGGAGCTTGCACCGGCACGTGGTGGGCCCTCTTTGACACACGCCATGTCGGCAGGTGAGCAGTGAGGCCTGGGTGCGCTGGGGCGGGCAAGACGGTTCTTGGGACCAGCGTCCTGGTGTGCAGCAGGCGCACAGGATCGCAGGCACCGCCGCTCACAGCGTCTGCCTCGTGGCGGGGTGAGAGGCGCCGCCCTGGCAGACACATTGGCCATTCCGGAAGAGAACCATGCCCAGAGTAACGGGCTTTTTATTCACACCCCTACGCTGGCCTGGCGTACGCCGGGCCAGCCCACTCCGCTCACGCTTACAGGGGGGGACGTAACAAGCTACATTTCCGCATTCTTCCCCACTGGCTGCGGTAACATGGTTGCATCCACTGTCCAGTACACTGCAGACACCAGCAGTGTATGTCGACTTGGAAATGTCTGTGGTCTGCATACTCAAGTCTGTCCAGCACATCCACGCCACACTTGGCATTGTGTACATTCACATTCATGGGTCACTTGCCTCCTTCGCACATGCCTGGCTCCCACCTCTCCCCACATTCTGCTATTGTGTGGCTGAGGTGCCATGCCATTGATGGCTTGTGTACATGGCTAGCCCAGGTTGCCACAGTAAGTTGTGTTGTCGTGTCTGGAATGTGGGGCTGTTGGTTGTCATGTTGTTTGTGATTTTGTGACGTGTGCATTCCCAGAGTTGTGAGTTGTATGTTGGTGGAGTTGAGGTGTGTGGTGTGTTCAGTTGTTACTTACCGACGAACAGTGCATTTCCATAGGTGCCATCCTGAAAGCGCTGGTTGATGATGGACTGTTGGAAAATGAAGGAATCATGCACACTGCCTGGGTAGTTGGCGACGACATTGGTGACGAGTCCCAGGTGGTCCACTATTGCCTGCACATTGATGGAATGCATGTGTTTCCTGTTGCGGTAATTGTGTGCAGTGGCGGCAGGGGGCACGAGGAGTACATATGTGCAGTCGATTGCCCCCAGCACGTGCGGGAAGCCAGCTATGGCGTAGAAGCCTTGCTTGATCTCCAGCTGTTCCTGCGCAGTGTGTGGGAAGTAGAGTTGCTGGAGTACCAAGCTGATGATGGCATCAAAGACAGGTGTGAGGAACTTTGACAGGGCTGGCTGTGAGACTCCTCCGACTATGGCAGTTGTTGGTTGGAAGGTCCCAGAGGCCAACAGGTGCAGCACGGCCAGCAGCTTTGTCTGCGGAGGGATGTTGGTTCTCCGCTGTGTTGGTACCGTCAGCCTGTGGGCAATGAGGGTCAGGATGCGGAGGATGGTTGTCCTTTTGAGCCTGTAGTGGGCAATGACTTCCTCTGGCGTTAAGTCTCCGAGGCTGGTGCATTTTCGGAAGGTCCGGTGTCTTTGTCTGCGCTACCTCTGTGGTAGTCCGGGGGGGGCGTGGGGGGGGGTGGCGGTGGGTGTTGTGGCCCTCTTGGGGCTCCGAGCTGCATGATCAGAATCTCCATGGCATCTGTTGTTCTTCTGGTGTGGCTGTGGGCTGGGCTCCCTTTTATGGTGCAGGTTGTCATCCGACTTAGCACCAGGTAGGAGCAGGTGTTAAATCCATGCTGCTAACACGCCTTATCGCATGTTTTTGAATCTTATTGCCGATCTGGCTGGTCGTTGAGAATGTTGCGGAGTGGTGTTTTCGCTGGTTTTTGCACGGGAACGCCTACTCTGCATATCATTAGCGTTAGTTGCCGGTGTCATCCGTGGCGATGTTTTTTGCGGCTGCTATCGCGGGTAAACTGGTGATATCGGCTGTTAGCACCTGCTTGTGAATGGTTCGATGAATTTATCGCCACTTTGGCTGCGATAAAGTGCTGCTAACTCGGCGATGAGTCCTTGAGAATATGCCCCATTGTGTGAAGTCTACAGCATGGAATTATTCCTGGTCGCTACCACCTTCGGCAGGTAGCAGTGCATGTAGTGTGTCTTTATTTACGATTCATCATGTACTATTGTTATGCATGGGGGATATTAGTTCTTTTACTTTAGCATTTTTGTTGTAGTAATATTCATGCCCGGGAGCATTGTGTTTTGTATACAGTATTAAAATGAGGTCTTGTGCAGCCTCGAGGGTGGCAACATTATACCTATTCTATGCCAGTACATTGTTCACCATTGTTTTAATATAACTTCATGCTCAGTAGATTGCTCTAATATACCACGGGGGAGTTTGAAGCACACAAAGCGGAAGTTGTACCTTTGTTAGGAGGCAATAACGTTGCACTATAGGTATTGCCATAGTGCTATGTACGATTTTACTCCAACATGCAATAAAACGTGCATCTCATACATTAAAACTGGATCTAATGGTGGGAAATTACAAAGATATTTCGATTAACAAAAAGCTGTGTAATCGTATGTTTAGCAAATGAACAATGATTTTTGTTGCGAGCCTCTTGTGTATTTCACAAAGGTTATGCTCTCTTGTGCACATACTATATTATAGGTACACCCGTTTAGGGTTTTCTAACGGCTCTTCAATTCACTACAGCAAAGACTGGTATTATAGATACAAGCAAATCTAGTTGTATTCCTTTATAACTCAGCTTTGCTGTTGCCCCTTGAGTGTTACTCAGATAATTAATTCAGTGTTTGGAGGAGCCTCCAGCCACGTCATTAGCTTTGCACATTTTTGGATTGCCTTTTCATTTAATCCAGTCTTGGCATCATTCCACTAATATGAGGGAATTACCATAATATTTCTCCCTTTCTAAGTGACTCTGTATTTGAGGAAGCAATGCTGCAAGCAGTAATACCAATACAAGAGGGTTCAATATTGACTAGGTGTGGTATTACCTCTTCAATCTGGGTTCCGCACCACAGATTAAGGGAGAACATGGTAAAAGTGCAAGTTCCCCTATTTTGAGATGTGAACTAGAACTATTGCAAAATATACTTGCATAAATTCTGAAGAAAATCAGGCAAAAAGTGTGCGGAGAAAATGTGCAATAATTTTGCACTACTTGCAATCGTGATTAGGATAAGCGCCATTAAGTAACTCAAAAAACATGCCATGCTATTCATGAGTGCAATGTCTATTGCTGTTAGGGTAGTAAAGTATGTTAGTGCAAAGGTGCCATTAAAAAATAAGCAACATCTTGTTGATAACTATTGAATCTCCAGTTAAATGATGAGAAATGGGCTCTTATGCAAACATTTGATTGTGCACCTCCGTTTGTTTGGCTGTGGTCGAATTTCTCTGATTGCACAAGCCACAAAAAAAGGGCATGAGCGCAAGCTGATGATTACACTATAGATTATAGGAACCTGGCAAAACCCAGTGGTGACTGCAGCGGAACAGAAGTGGTGGGACAGTGCGGGGGAGAAAAAAAGAAAAGATTACTTACCTGCTGGCCACTGCTTCTGTCCTCTTCTGTTCCTGTTGACTCCCAGCAGTGCACAGGCTCCCAGACTCCCCTAAGCCAGTCACGATGCTGATGTCATGCTGGTAGTACTATTACCAGCATGAAAGAAGCTCCGGGATTGGTCTGAGAGGCCTGGTTTGGTGCTCAGAGAGGGCCTGGGAGCCTGTGTCTGTTCTCCACCTGGCTGTGCAACAGAGCCTGCGTTGGAGAAATGCTATGTGCGCATGTCGGTTTGGCCGTCCTAAGACGGCTAGCCAAACTGACATGTGGACTTATGGGGCCCACCACTTCTCCTCCCTGCTCCATCAGGATAGCCTAGCCCAGCCCCGCCCTGCCCTAAACTGCCTCAGTGCTGAAAACTAAAATGATAACTGTGTTGGAATTGGCCCTTTTCACAGGTTATCCCTAAACATTTTGCCTTTTGCCTCCTATTATTCTGACCCTGTTTTTGTTGGCTACAGGATTTTGGGCACTTTACCACTGCTGATCAGTGCTGAGAATGTATATAGTCTCTGTATAAATTGTGATATGATTGGTTATCAATGATTGGCATATTTGATTTACCGGTAAGTCCCTAGTAAAGTGCACGATGTGTGCCAGGGCCTATAGAGCAAATGCTACTAGTGGGCTTGCAGCACTGGTTGTGCCACCCACATGAGTAGCCCTGTAAATGTGTCTCAGACCTACCACTGTGGTGTCTGTGCTTGCAGTTGTGAACTGCCATGTTGCCCTGACAAGTGCACCCACTTGCTAGGCCCAAACCTTCCCTTTCCTTACAGATAAGGCACCCCTAAGGTAGGCACAAGGTACCCCCCTGGGTAGGGTACAGTGTATGTGAAAGGTAGGACATGTACTGGTGTGTGTGACATGTCCTGATAGTGAAATAGTGTGTATTTCGCTTTTCACTATCAAATGGCTGTATGTGCCATAGGCTTTTCATTGGGGCTGCGCTGTAACATTTTACATGTGTAGCTTTCCATACGGACAAGATAGAAAAATGAAGTTAGGCTCTCCGAACTCAGAATTTGTTAACACACCATTTGGTGAAGGTGGTTTTCAAATTCAGTGTTTGAAAATGCCACATTTTAGAAAGTGGGCATTTTCTTGCTTTACCATTCTGTGTGCTTCTGGCTGTTTGTGTATTCAGCATCCAGTGTTGGAGTGACAGGACCAGGGGATGTGCATTCACTCTAGACAGTCACTAAGGGAGTTGAAGTGTGCCCTGCCTTGCCTGGGTGACACATCGCTGGGCTGAATAGACCTTGGCTGCAATTAGAGTGGTGGGAGGAGTTTCGCTTGCCCCTAAATAGGCTGTGTCTCCTTTTTAGGTCTCGCGCCTAGCGTTGCAGTGTGCAGCCCTGCTCGCGCAGCGCGAGACCTCTTGAATGGGGTTTAAAAACTGACCTAGGAATCGCACACGCTCGTGCGTGTGCGATTCGTTATTCCCCCGGCTATTGGGCTTTGCGTGCGTCTTTTTAAGAAAGACAGCACGCAATTGGGCAAAGGCGGGCGCATGTCCCGCCTTTGCTCCGCCCATTCCCGTCCGTGTCTAGGACGCGCATCAGCGCGCGTGGCACAGACGACAGGCTCCCTTGCCCCCCCCCCTCCTCTGTGGTGCGCGCGCACCACGCGCAGCAGAGGCATCTGTTTTGCATTATCGTGCCCGATAATGCAAAACAGATGTCTGCACGACGTGCGCAGCCGGGACAGGGGCTTTGTTAATGGCGGCGTGTGTTTATTTTTTGCATCGCGCTTTCACTCACACTGAAAGCGCGATGCAAAAAATAAACTCAGACCCGCTTTTACCTCCTGTTCCGCTTGTTCCAGAAGCCAGCACGTCGAGCTCCCACTGGTTACATTTTGAGATGGTAGTCCTCGAGTATCTTTGGTTAATTGAAAGTAGTGGCTCCATCAGGTGTTTCCTGGTGCTTACAAGCTTAGATGTTTCATTTTTTGTTCCTTTATGTATTTTGCTTTTTGTCACTGTTCTTTCTTCACCACAGGGCTCTGCGTTTTTGACAGCTTGCTTCAGAAGCTGCAGTTGACTTACCAGTTCAAGCTGGAAGAATATATGGACGGCACAGCTATTCGTAGCAAGCCTTTGTGCAAAATGGTACGTACCCTTCTTCACTTATGTTTGGGTTGGGGGGAGGCACTCCTGAAACATCTGGTAATCCATGGTGTGAATCAGTAGTGACGATACTGCACTTTAGTGGTGTGTCAGAATGTCTCTCACTATTCTTTGTCATCTTGCTAGACAAGCATTAACCTTGGAGTCTCAGTGTTATTGACTTGTTCAAGTTGGACTGACCACTGTTTCTACAGATGGGCTCTAGATCTCTCTGTGGGCTGGATCAGGTTACCACAATGCACACCAGCTTTCAAGCTGTGAATTCGATGTTGGGTATTGTAAAAATATAAATTAAATTCTTTGTAGTAAAGAAAAGGTAACAAACATCGAACTTGGATCCTTTGACTGTGAGTTTGGGGGAAAAGGAGTAGCGGCAGTTGGAGCTATCACTCACTGTGTAAACGTCAGTTGCACCTGGGTTTTTACCTAAGATGAGCTCCCTTACTACAGTATGTGTGTAGGCAGTGTACGGTCTCTTTTGACCTCATGTCTTTGCGTTCTCATGGGGTACATTGAGTTAGCCAGAAGAAGTCTATGATAGACCCTGACTGTGAGTTTTACTGCATGGAGAGGTAGCACATGTTAACAATGCATTTTCTGTTGGCAGGTGAAGTTTGCCCTCATCAGTGCTCAGAGGTGCATGATCTGCCAGGGGGACATTGCCAGGTACCGGGAGCAAGCCAATGATACCACAAATTACGGCAAAGCACGCAGGTAGGAGACCAAGAGCACATTCTCTTTGTGTACCCGCGGGTGGGTGAGTTGAACAACTGGAGTGGAGAGTGTTCTTGTGGATATGTTTCCTGTGGTTGGGTGGTGGGAAAATTAAGATTTCATGTAGAGGAGTGCTTTGTAATACAGATAAGTGCATATCCCTACCTATTAATGTAACACTTACAAAAAAAAGCAGTTGCTCTAAACAGAGTGCGCTGCTGAGTTCACGCGCTAGCTGCCAATATTAGTGACTGTTGCGAATTGCTTTGCCAGAAAGCACATTGTCTGGATATGTTTCTCTGCCTTGTGGGTAGCACTCTCCAGGAAAGCCTTCATGTTGAGCTCACTCAGAAATTTCGACTTTTAGAGATGATCTGTTAGGGTTGTCCATTTTAAAAAGAAACGCAAGGAATAATAAAAAAAAATCGTGGATGGCAAGTTACCTCTGTTTGTCCCTCTAACCTTTCCAGCTATATATTCGTCCCTCCTTGTGCCCCAAAATGTAGAAGCTCATTGGTCGGCAACTTGTCTTTACAGGAATTCAATTAAAAGCCTTTGCTATTCTGTAGTTACTATATTCTGACTTTTCCACTACTGCTTCCACTCTAGTTGGTGCTGTCTTCATTCATTTGAGGGTAAATCCCTAGGCAGTCAAGTGGTCAAAACAACATTTAAAGACTCATAATGACCCAAAACATGATATGAAAAAACTCAGTGTAAGAGCATAAGTTCGTAAAACATCATTGATTTTATTCTCATTTTCTTAAAAACATATCTCTTTTATCAAAAGTGAAAATAATGAACAATAAACATCAGCCATCCTAATGATGGTAAGTTATAAATGACAAAATACATGAAACATGACCATCGATCAAATTAGTGGCCTATGGTTCAATTATTTAAACATGATATTATGATCTTAATTATACAAGGATGGCATTATTGTGGCTGTGTGATGGGTCTTCACCACGCGTTTCGGAGCACTGTGCTCCTTCATCAGGAAAGCCACACCTTTATCATGGATCTGAGATGGAGTGCCCACCTTCTTTTCGCATAAATCGTAGCGTATTTGGATATTCAGAGAAGGCACCTAGGTTCTGATGAAATATGATGAGATACCGGGAAGTGTAGCTCACACTCTCCTATACTTTCTTAACTTGAAATGGAAGATCACTTGTAATGGAGATCTAGAAATTCTCTATAGAAGTGCCACTCCTGTAAGCGCCTTAATTGATATAGTGGCAAATATAAATGTCGAAGAGTCAGTGCAAGGTTTCCTCTTGCGTGATACAGGACCGATGCCAAGGGGATTGCCACGACCTTGAACTGCTATTTCTGAAGTGAAATACTGGTATTTTTTAAAATAATTGAGAAATTGGCCTCCGGTCTGTGAGACTCGGTGCCAAAAGAACGAGGATCAAAGCATTCCTGCTGCATTCGCCGGACTGACCACTCTCAGCTCTTTTGGTTATTATCTGAGCGTTTCCTCTGAATGCCAAAGAAGCTGTTGCTGTGATACCACAGTGGTATGACTTTTAAGTTTGCTATTGTTTTTGAATTACAGTTATTAAATCAGCGTGCAATGCTAACAAGTTAGACTACATCCAGTGTGTTCCAGTTGTTTTAGCGCTCTGGAGAATATTTTTTATTGTGACCGTCTATGACATCGTCTATTTCTGAGATCAGTAGAGCTGTATTTTGAAAGAACTTGCATGGGATGTCTGGGCTAGTGCTTAATGTGTGTACCTTGTAAAGTTTATATTTCTGTTTATTTAGACTTCTCTTTCGGGGTTGAGTGTTTTTGGAGTGTTCACTGCAAGGGAATGCTGAAGCCTAAGGATTGCATTACTGGAGGTGCACTGTGCAGTGCACCTCCTGTGGATCAATATTACGTGGTAGTAGGAGGCTTTGGTTTACAGTGTGTTCAGAATCCACGACAAAGCGAGAACATGCAAAGGTAATTGTCAACCACAAATGTGGTCAGTCACCACATTAATAATTACAAAGAAGGATTTCCTCCTCTTGCAGTCTCATTAGTTGCAGGGAGCCGAAGTGTGAACCATGAGGTTCGGTCTGTGTCATCAACAGACTGGGCTGAAGAGAGATGCCCTCACAGTGCCAAAGAGCGCAGTCACAGTGAAGAGGCATTTGATGGATCTTTCTCTTTCTGAAAATAAGTATGCGGTTGCATACCTGCAGCCTGGTTCAGTGTTCTCAAAACTTCATGTTTCATAGCAATTGAAGCTGGCCTGACTGGCGCATGCTGTGTAATCTGGGGTCTCTTTTTGGAGTAGGGAAAAGCAACCAGTGGCAATTGGGTGCATCAGCACACATTGTGCCGGCATTGAGAGCAGTAATCTGTTGGACTCTGTGTCTTGGCTCACGGTGCCAGCTTTTTACCTTACTGCAGGGATCAGTGCTAGTCCTGTTGTCAGCCAAGACACTGTTGATGGAACAAAGAGATGGTCTTTGAGAAGATGTCGCTTCAAACATACTTCAGTCTAAACTTTACAAGTTGTTAGAAAATATACTGCACATAAAGAAGTGATGCTTCATTTTGAAGAGGAGCGTACCGCTTTCAACGATGCATGGACAGTTTAATAGTATCCCAAATTTCTCTCTGCCTATCTTACAGTGAGTACTTAATCCAGAGTATACAAAATGAGGAGGACCAAATAAATGTGGAGAGTATAAAACGACTAAGAAGAGTAAAGAATATAATTTTCTTGTGAAGAAGAGCCCTTTTTATGGTCGAGCCTGCTACAGCACATGCTCCGCTTGTGCTTTTGCTTGTGAGACACTTTTGCTTACAATACAGGGCTTGCAGCCCACCCACTGCTTACCATTTGCTATGTTCAATGTCCCTATTCTTCGCTGCATCTTATTTGGCCGTTTCTGGACCAAGCACAGATTATTTCAACTAATTAGTGCCTGTCCACTGCTCCACTGTGCACTGCTAAATAATGCAACACCAATAGCTCAAACTTTAATAATGCGAGACCTATTGCATTGCAAATGCTTGTTCACAAAGCTGTCTCCGCACACTGTGGTCATGCTGCACCAGGTACCCTTACAGCAGAGAGAACAATGACAAAATGGGGTATAAGTATTGCACCTAAAACCCCAGGACTTTAGATTACTTCAAGGAACAAGAGCACCCTGCAAGAACAAGAGCGGAAGGACTGTGTGAGGAGTGCTGCTCTTTCTGTGGTGTGGGTTGGCCTGCAGTTGCTGCTTCTGTCTGTGGTAGAGGAAAAGGACTGACTCTTTTTGCCCTGCTGTGGTATCCTACTTGTGGAGAATCTACAAGGGCTTGTGTGTGCTGGCCTCTTGTTGGAAGTCTCAGGGATACAAGAGACTTCAGGAAAGATCCCTGTGGGGTCTAAAAGTAACCTGCTGAGCTCTCCCTTCTTGACCCACCTAGCGTATGTTCAGTGCACTGGGAGATGGGAGTCCCTAGTTGAGCTCCAGAGTCAGAAAGTAGTGGCCATTCAAACCAGGGCTGGACCGAGTATCTGGAAGTCCTGCCCTGCTGAGCACTGCTGTGGCACTCCGTCACACCCTGCCGCAGCACTCCGTCCTGAGGACGTGTTGGCCAGCAACCCCCAGACGCAGAGGAGGCTGACGCTGTGAGCCCCGCCTGCACCAGAGCCATGAGAGCTTCCCAAGCCACACTCCAGGTTGAAGAGTGCCTGCAGGTGTGCCTAGCCCTCCCAGGAGGCAGTGGGACGGAGTATGTAGCAGCGCGGGATGAGGGTATGTCCTGGTGTGTAGTCTTGAGACCCGAGCGGTTTGGGAGGATTTGCTGCGCTCCTCGCAGCTAGCTGCCCATGTCCGGTCAGTGCTTGCAGGCCAGCATGGACGTCGCTGGTCCTGCACCGGAGTCTCCCCAGCCTCCTTGCTATAGGGGACATCGCATCCCAGTGGGGAGAGACATCAGTGGCACACAAAAGGTGCTGAGCATGGCAGCTGCCCCACGCGAGTGCAGCATCTGCCTGTGATTCAACTGAAGCGGTTGGGAACCCAGCGAGGTCTCCACGCTGCCCGTGGTGGTGTGTGTGTGTGCGCCTCCCCCACCCAGTGGTAGCCTACCTTGTGGGGACGTTTGTGCCATCAGACCCACCATGGAGGCCACGATCTGAGGGGCCATACTCAAAAGATATGAGAGCACCTCCTAGCACAGGGAAAACGACCATAATCCACATAAGAGGCACGCAGGAGCATCTGTGCTCTCTGTGTTCATGGGGAATTACCCTGGAAAGTGTTGTAAAAGTACAGGATAGCTGCACACTATAGGTACAGTGTTGTATGGTGATTCAGGTGTTCTATCTTCCTATTCTAACGACCTGCACCTGATGCACAGTAATGATGTTCTTATGGCAGGTGCAAAACTATCAGTGCTTGCTTGATGGCACTAACTGGGATGTTATGCCTAATGTCTTCATTATGGTCTGATGACATGTGCAGCTTTTAAGTGTTTACGTTAGTGCACTACTTGTGATGTTATGACAAAGGCCTACTTGGCAAAGTGATTTACGATCTACGTATTGTCAGGACAAGTGCCTAATGGCAAAGTGATTTATCTAATTGGGGTAAAGGGATTCCTGATCTATGTCTTATTATAACAATTGCTAAATGGCAAAGTGATTTATGATATGTACTGTTATGACGATTTCCTATTGGCAAAGTGGTTTATGTGATTTGTGGTCTGATGTGCTTTACATACTACAAAGTGATTTATGGTCTATGTGTTTTTGTGTATAATACAAAGGATATTTTTATATAACCTTGTGTGGAGTCTCTTTGTGGTGTGCCTAGCGTGCCACTGGTGTGTGTGTATGTGTGTTTACGCTTTACACATTGCCTCTGGGTTAGGCTTGACTGCTCTGCCAAGCTACCAAGGGGGTGAGTAGGTGTTATATTGTGTGTGTGTAACTACCTTACCCTGACTAGAGTGGTGGGTTCTGCCTGGCTTAGGTGCATACCCTAGCCAACCAGAAAACCCATTTCTAGAAAACATTGTTTTATTATAATTTAGTTTTTCCTGTTTGCACTGCTGAGAGAGCAGTTGGGTAATGCTCCTACGCCGTATTGGAGGAGCTGCCGCTGACAAAACCTGTGAAAATTGAGGTGTGCAACCCACTTTAAAGAGGCGCACAAAGTACATGATCTTTTCCTTCTCACTTAGGGGTCAGATAAGACGATGGCCTGCTTTACGTGCGCAAGCAGATCTGGCAAGTGTGACAAATTGCCTTTGACAGGGAAAGCGCCTGTCCTTCAGTAGTGACAGGTGCCCTGCAGGATCAGGCATAGTAAGTAGGACATGGCAAAATGTTATATATGCGAATCACGCGCCTGTCGGGTTAAATCAAGCAGTTTTAACCTGTTTCGACAGTAGTTTCCAGCAATAAGCAGCAGACTGACTGACCAGGTTAGAAAATGTGTCAAAATGATATCAGCGAAGTGTTAAGATTGCAGCTCCGAAAGACAGCAGAATTGTCATACAAACTACTTTATTTGTCATTGAAGGCATTACTTTTTTTGTAAATAAGCTAAATATTTCACCTTGAAGGTCAGACTGTGTACTATATGTAAAGTAAAGATGCTGTGCTGCATTGCGTGAAAGGGAGAGAGCAGAACAGGGCCACATCTAGTAAAATATGGTGCTGTTTTCCCCTCTCCCTGTGTTGGGGCACTTTTAAGCTAACATTCGCCAAAGCACAGAGCCTGTTGTGTGCCTTCTCTAAGGATCCTTCCAATTCAAAAACTATCCCTTAACACTTTTCCTTCTTTGTATGTTTGCTGTACAATGCAGCACATATGCACAGTGGGAAAAACGAGAGAAATTAAAACATATCTCCTTGTTACGACTGCCTTGAGGACTACTCCTCAGATTTTGGCGCAAATCCCTATCTAGAAATGTTTACAGATATAGATTTGCGTCAAAATTCATGGGTGGTTGAATGGAAATGCCAATGTACCACCCCTGGAATGCACCAATGGTGGTAAATGGGAGTTCCCAGGCACAATGCAAAATAATGCAAAGCAGGGCATAGCACAACATTTTGTTACTTTGGCAAACTATCAAACTCAAATCCTCATTTGTATTACATACTAAATCTCACCATAATACTTTGAGTCAGGTTTGCATTACTAAAGTAAAGCAAACCCGGGGCAAAGCTTTAGTGAATCTGGGCTAAAATGCTTTGACTTTTGTGAAGATAGCGTATCTCTAACTGAAAGAAGCCTTTAATCTTCAATATACAAATTTAAACCTAGGTAAAGTGCTTTGTGCCTCTTTCTCCCCTTCAAACGGCTGCCATTGAAACGTTCATAAAATTTTACAGTCACAATTTTTGGTTGACTGTTCTCTTAATAGTTGTAGAGCTGGACCAGCACTGTTTTACCAATTTAGGCAGTGGTAAGTGGTTGCTTGTCAAAGAAATTTTAAAGGCATATTTTGTATTTGTTGACATATCCAAAGTAAACAGAAGAACAAAACATACATAAAGCAACATAATGAAACAATTAAACATAGCAGGGCACAAAACAATCAAACAACACAACATCAAAACCATAGAAAAACACAACAACATAACATTGCAAAAATGCAGCACAAAAACACTGTTGCACAAACTAAAACAGAACACATCACCACCACAACAAAATGCCACATGACAGATTTGTACAAGCATTCTCGTCCCTAAAAGAATACGTAACCTATGGGACCAAACAGTATTGTGCTGATGGACACCAACTAAATGGGTAGGGGCTGGAAACAGACTACTGACACATTCAAATGGAAAGGTAACTATTTTCCAATTGCTTGTTCTTGAATTTACAACCACTGTCTCGTGCACTAAGTTTTGTTCAGAATAATTACCATCTCAAAATGTTATTTGAGATGCTGATAGTGTGTCAATAATAAAAGATTTGTCTGCACCCATATTCAGTTTAAGACAAACAAAGGACTATCACAGAGTGTTGGGGTTTGCTGCCAATTGTAGGGAATTGTAAATTGTAAATGTTTAGCCTATGAAGGATGGTGACAAGATGTTTACATTATTGAGCACTCCACTTGACACTGAAATGCCATGCTAATTGTCTAACCAACAATTTAATCTAATGTCCTTGATAATTAGTATTAGTAATTAGTATTGTTTGTACCATGCAGGGAGAAAGGATATGTTTAAATGATCGTCGCTTAGTGATCTTTCAAAAGGCATTAGAAACAACACTGATGAGCCATTGTGTGACAAACAGTTAAACAGAAAAAGATATGAAGTGGCTCATAAATGATGCTGTGGTCCCAAGTTAGGATTTGGGGAATGTCCCTAATCCCCCTAAACATAGAACAAAAACAATTTAGTTCCCTAAATAACGGTTTTATGTCACTTGACAGGAGGGAGTGGCAGCGGGTCAGCAGCATAAAAAGCTGCAACCAGTAGGCAAGCAGAGTCCCACACAGACAGCCAGGCCTGGAGGAGACATCTACACTTGGTAGAAATCAGACAGCAGGCAGAAGAGTTTTGTTGGTAGCAATACCTGTGATTAGCATAAGGAACCCATTAGTAGACAGTAGCACCCAGCAGTGGCAAGAGCAACCATCATTCGTCTATGCTATCTGTCAGATTAGGGAGCTTTCAATGCTGACCTAGCATGTCGTAATTGTTGAGTAGTAAGCTTATGAAAGGGTAAAAAGGACCAGGGAGACAGATTTATAGGCCTAAGTGATTCCTGAACACTTCTTAGATTAGGTGGCCGCAACGCTGAGCAACAACTCATGTATGGGAAAGATATCTCTACCAATTACCATCATAGAGAAGGAGGATAGTTGTAGAACTGATTGAAACTTTGTTATCTCTATCATGGATATAGCAACAGGAGACTATGGGCCATATGTACAAACACATTTCCCATAGACACAGAATGGGTAAAACCCTTTGATACATCTGGCCCTATGTTTTCTCTTAGAAAGGCCCTCGACACGCCAAAGTCCATGCGAGAAATGAGTCATGGATCCCTATGCTCAGTAGCCTGAAATCCCCTATTACATGACCAGGTAATATAATCAAGCAGGCTCACAGCAGACATACACAACTGCATCAAACAAAGTCAATATTACACTATTTGTTAAGCAAGGATACAAATAGGGTAAAAAAACATTAATTGGCATAATAAATGTTATGTTGACTTTCAGAGAAAATCCATCTAGAACATGGCTATTTAACACAAATAATATGTGTAACATATAAATATAATAAATGTTCTTCTTTAATGGGGGAGGGGTCATTTTTCCAAGATGGCATCCACATTCACCAAAGAATCCCTGCCACTTGCTGTTGCTCTTGAAACCAATCAATCACGTGCATTGCACTGGCATTTTCCTCTTGGAGGTTGAATAATATGCCCAACAGCATCATTGTACATTTTATTTAAAATCCAAAAGTCCTTGGCTATGCTAGCCCTGAAAAAGGGTCCAAGAAGTAAGAAATGATTGAGAAAAAATTGAAGTAAATGTGAAATATTCATCCAGTAAAGTTTAATATTGCTGAAGCTATTACACCATCTAAAAAACAGAACACTTCATGTAACACCTAGAGAACGTCACACACCCTAACTCAGTTGCACTGCTTGAAAGCCTCAGAAATATCAGACTCACCCATTATGTGCCCAACCCCACTCACTCTGTCAGTCAAATACTGGACCCTGTTTATTCCTTCCTCAACAGCATCATGATCAACAAATCTACACCCATTACCTAGACTGGCCACGCACTCTTCAGCTTTAAAATTAACATCCCTAACTACAGAAGACCAACTACCCCAGGCCCAGCCCGCAGATGTAGGAAAAACACTGCACAGGAGGATTGTGTTTCCACCCTCTTCAAGAACCACTCAGAGCATACTGGCAACCTATCAAACGACATCAAGAACTTGAATGAATGGATGAATGAATAGATGTGTTGACACCCCTGGCCCTACACAAGCAAACTCAAACAGCAAGAACACAAACTTATGCAGTTATCAACTGGAACAGAGATAGAGAATGAGCCAGAAAGACATGGACAACAATGTCTTCAAAGCCGCTCTGAGATCCAACCACCCAGCAAATCCGAAAGGAAACAGAAAGCCCTAACAGACTGCATCAATGCCAGTCTGACAGCAGCAGATACATCGTCATGATTATCAAGAACTTTACCACACCAGCAGCAAACACCAGTAACATCACCCCATCTCCATAACTGTGCAATGACCGCTCTGACTTTTTCAGCGGCAAAACCATAGCCATATGTGACAACTTAGACACTCAACCTGACCTCAGCAACCTTGTAGCCAGCCTGCAAACTGTGGAGGAAGAACACATCCTAGCCACATGGAATGCCATCACCACAGACAAAATCATCACAATCATGAAGACCATCCACTCAGTTGCCCCATCAGACTTTTGCCCCCATCATGCCTTGAACAAGGGAATCAGCAAATCCTTCATCCTCATCCTCAACAACTTAATTGACAAAGTTACAATCCTGGAAGCTTGAAAGCATACAGGGGTCAATGCTCACCTGAAGAAGCCCTCAGACGATGCCGCCAAGCTTGCAAACTATTGACCAATCTCCTTACTACCATACCCAGCCAAAGTCCTAGAAAAGGCAGATGCTTCACTGACCACCTCACCAATCACCAACTCCTCAATCAATCAATCAATCAATCAGAACATTTGTAAAGCGCACTACTCACCTGTGAGGGTCTCAAGGCGCTGGGGGGGAGGGGGAGGAGGTGCTGCTACTGCTCGAACAGCCAGGTCTTGAGTAGCCTCCTGAAGGTTAGTAGGTCCTGGGTCTGCTGTAGGAGGATGGGGAGAGTGTTCCAGGTCTTGGCGGCGAGGTAGGAGAACGATCTTCCACCGGTGGTCGCTCTTCAGATGCGGGGGACGATGGCGAGGGCGAGGTCGGCGGAGCGGAGCTGGCGGTTCGGGGTGTAGAAGGTGAGTCATCTGTTGAGGTATGCCGGTCCGGTGTTGTGGAGTGCTTTGTGTGCGTGGGTGAGGAGCTTGAAGGTGATCCTCTTGTTGACGGGGAGCAAGTGCAGGTCTCTCAGGTGGGGTGAGATGTGGCTGTGGCAAGGGATGTCGAGGATGAGGCGTGCAGAGGCGTTCTGTATGCGTTGCAGTCGTTTCAGGAGTTTGGCCAAGGCTCCCGCGTAGAGGGCGTTTCCGTAGTCCAGCCTGCTGCTGACGAGGGCCTGGGTGACCGTTCTTCTTGTTTCGGTGGGGATCCACCTGTAGATCTTGCGGAGCATGCGTAGGGTGTTGAAGCAGGAGGACGAGACGGCGTTGACCTGCTTGGTCATGGAGAGTGTTGAGTCGAGGATGACCCCCAGGTTGCGTGCGTGGTCGGTGGGTGTCGGTGCTGCTCCCAGTGCGGTTGGCCACCAGGAGTCGTCCCAGGCTGATGGGGTGGAGCCGAGGATGAGGACCTCCGTCTTGTCCGAGTTCAGCTTCAGTCGGCTCTTCTTCATCCACTCGGCGATGGCCTTCATTCCTTCGTGGAGGTTGGCTTTGGCGGTGAGGGGGTCCTTGGTGAGGGAGAGAATCAGCTGGGTGTCGTCGGCATAGGAGATGATGTTGAGGTCGTGCAGTCGGGCGATGTGGGCGAGCGGTGCCATGTAGATGTTGAACAGTGTCGGGCTGAGGGATGATCCTTGGGGTACGCCGCAGATGATCTCGGAGGCTTCGGAACGGAATGGGGGGAGGCGGACGCTCTGGGTTCTGCCGGAGAGGAAGGAGGTGGTCCATTCCAGAGCCTTGTCTCGGATCCCTGCGTTGTGGAGGCGTGTTCGTAGGGTGCAGTGGCAGACCGTGTCGAAGGCGGCTGAGAGGTCCAGGAGGATGAGGGCCGCGGTTTCACCGTTGTCCAGCAGGGTCCTGATGTCATCGGTGGTGGCGATGAGGGCAGTTTCGGTACTGTGGTTGCTGCGGAACCCGGACTGGGATGGGTCCAGGATGTTGTTCTCCTCGAGGTAGCGGGTCAGTTGTCTGTTGACGATCTTCTCGATGACCTTCGCCGGGAACGGGAGCAGGGAGATGGACCGGAAGTTCTTGAGGTCTCTCGGATCCGCCTTGGATTTCTTGAGTAAGGCGTTGATCTCTGCGTGCTTCCAGCTCTCCGGGAAGGTCGCGGTCTCGAAGGAGATGTTGATGACTTTGCGGAGATGGGGTGCGATGGTGGCGCTAGCTTTGTTGAAGATGTGGTGCGGGCACGGGTCTGACGGAGAGCCGGAGTGGATGGTGTTCCTGATTGTGATGGTGTCAACACCACACAATCAGGATAAAGACCCAACCACAGCACAGACAGCCCTCATCAAAGCAACAGATGACATCTGGATGATCCTAGATAGGAGAGAAACCGCTGCACTCATCCTACTGAATCTCTCAGCAGCCTTTGACACAGTCTGCTACCCCACCCTGACCAAACGACTACACAAGACTGGTGTTCAAGGATCAGCCCTTCTATGAAAATCCACATTCTTAACCTGAAGAACCTAAGCAGTCAACATGTTGCCTTACTCCTCAGAAGCCCGGGAACTCATCTGCAGAGTACCTCAAGGGTCCTGTCTCAGCCCCACTCTGTTTAATATCTACATGATCCCACAGGCCAATGTCATCCATGTACATGCCATCAACATTCCCTCCTATGCTGACGACACACAACTTATACTGTCCCTCTCGGAAAAATAGCCCAGCACAAAAAACAACTTCACCACCTGCATGACCTAAATGGCCACCTAGATGAAGTTTACCTGGCGTAAGGTGAATACTGACAAGAGAAAAGTGGTGATCTTCGGAAGGGATGCCTCGCCATGGGACTCTACCTGGCGGTTGATTGACCTTGGAACCACCTCCACTGCCAGCCCGCAAACAAGGTACCTCTGGATCATCATCAACAAGAAACTGGGCAGGTCAATGCCGTAGCCTTAACCTGCTTCCACACTCTAAGGATGCTGAGAAGATCTACAAGTGGATAACAGACAACACCACAAAGACCGTCACTCAAGCCCTCATCACCAGCAGATTGGAATTGAGAACTCCCTCTACACAGGAATCACCAAGTAATTCACAAAAAGAATTTAGACCATTCAAAAAGCAGCTACCAGACTCATTCTCAACCTTCCACGCCAGTCTCATATAACACTAACCATGGGGGAGCTCCAATCGCGCACAGACAAAACTTCTCACCAACACTTAGAAAAAACTTCACAACACAGACCAAGCCTACCTGAACAGATGCATACATTTCCACGAATCCCCCAAGGCACCTCTGCTCTGCTGGACTCCTACTAGCACACATCCCATGCATTCCCAAAAGCAGGTCCGGAGTTTGATCCTTCTCATACAATGCTCCTAAAGATTGGAACAACCTGCTCTCTTCTTGAGCTCCACAAGAAACTGGAGACTTCGCTCTTTGAGTAAGTCCCCCCCTCCCTGGGGCAATCGTCACACATCTGCGAAGCACCAGTATACCCCCACGGGTGAGAGTGCACTATACAAATGCATATAACATAACGTAACATAATATAACATAACATTACATATTATAACACATTTAGCTTTCCTAGGTCACTTGGCATGTAGCACCTTACTGAATCTTTAATCCAGTAATCTCTGAAGGTATTACTAAAAGTTTTTTCTAAAAATGACTCTGACAAAGGCCTTATTTCCACAAATTTGACTGAGAGTCCTCTGGCTTTGGTTCCTCACTTCAATATAGTTTAAATTAACTATTTGTGTTTATAGTGAGAAACATCTTTAAAATCGCTATATTCGTCTCATTACACTGCATTAGAGTTGATCTACATGATGCGCTTCGGCTTCGTGCTTGTGGTTGGAGGCAGTTCATGCATTTGTGTAAATAAGACTAAGAAACTCATCCGAGTGACTGCCTACTTTTAAGACAAACCAAAACCTAATTCTTTCCAGGTTTATTATGTAGCAACCCTCGTTTGTTGTTCTGGAATTCTCTCAGATGACATAGCGACAAATAAAGTGAATTATTTCCTCAAAAGCTTTTGGAGGACATATTGACCAAAGTATTAAATAACGGGACATTCTTTTCCATGCCGATGGTAAGTCACATGCAAATCATTTATTCGTGACCTACATAAACTGACTGCTTGGTTTTATAGTGATCTTTTTTCCATTAGGGGAACAATCTCATGTTGGGTTGCCTGACACAGAGCCAGCTGCCCAAACACGAAGAAAAGGTCAAAGGTACCTGAAAAAAGAGGAGCCTCGTCCGATCAAGATTGGAAACAAATAATGGCAAGCCAAAACACCTAAGAAGAGCTTTCTTAATTTGCCATGTGAACACAAGAGCAGAGTCAGGCATGAAAGATCAAAGCTCTGTTTGTTTGCTTGTTCTTTTCACAAGATGCCCATCAGTTAGGAATGTGGCTCTAGGGCACTAGCCAAAGAGTAACAATGCTTTGACTTCTTTATTATAGACATATTTGATTGAATAGTTTCTGATTGAGAATGAATGTTTCAAACTCAAAGGCTGATTCTTGGATATTGCACTATTTATTGTTTTACCAGATGTGCGGTGTGGTACTTGGAAAGCGTGACAAAGATTAGCTTTCAGGTTAAATACTGCACTTTCTTTCACACTGAAGGATAGCAGCTTGTTTGTGCTTGTTATTCAGCTAAGCAGAAGTCAGGATTCAGGAAGATTAAATGTCTTTAAAAAGCCATGAGAGCGCCACTTCAATTTAAATGTAAGCTCGTTGCTATTTTAAATAATAGGAGTCAACACGAACATGGCATAATATAGCATAACATAACATAACATAACTTAACATAACATAACATCACTTAACATAACATATAATAGCAGCTATGAAATGGCATAACTACGAAACAGTGTCAAAGCAAATAGGTCTGGCATTGGTGTGCTAACATGGGTAAACGCCTGTAAGAAACTGGAGTATTTGTTCAGGGGGTGAGAACCCACAGAGGCGGCTCCTCCGCTAAGGCGGAGGAGCCTCGCCTCACTGCTTTGCAGCAGTGAAATAAAGTAAACATAAAATGAAAATAACTCAATGTTACTGTCATTTTATATTTTCCTGCTGCAGCAGCTTTGCAGGCGGGGCGTGACTGCTCACACAGGAGCAGGGGGAGGAGTTGTTTGCCCAAGTGTGCATGAATGTTTGGCTGGCTGTCTTGGACCGGACAAACAGTCATGCACACTTTGCATTTTCTCCACCCAGGCTCCCACTGCCTGTCTGAGCTGACTAATCACAGTGCTGCATTGCAGCGTTGTGATTGGCTATGGGGAGGCTGGTGCTTCCTGCTTCCTGTTCTGGCCAGGAGAGATGACAGAGGAGAAACTCATCAATCAGGTTAATTCTTTTTCATTTTTTTTACACCCTCTCGACCCACCCCCACCCCTGATTGGTGCTGGCCGCCACTGAGAACCCACCTCAAATAATAATCCCAGTCCTTGTCAGGGTGAACCACTAAAGTCACTGAGTAAACCAGTGCTTAACCGTCTGGCAGCTTGGCACAAAGCAGTCAGGCTTAACTTAGAGGCAATGTGTAAAGTTTATGCAGCACTCGAAAAGTAATAAAGTGAAAACACAACACAAGAAAAATCCCATTGAATTTTTAAATTTTGAATTAAAAATAGTGCTAAAAAGCATAACGCCCCATCCATAGTTATCTGGTCATGCTAGACCGGGTCAAAATCAAAAGTTAAGGCCAACTGAAGTGGAGCAGGGGGTCTAAAATTGGTACCAGGTTCATTCTGGTGGAAAATTTACCTTCAGACTTAGAAACTTTTTTGGCTACAAAGGGGCAATTGACGAGCTATCAGCTGGGCAAGCTTTAAGCTGGATCTGATGCAGGGCTTGACGACGGCAAGTTGCTGATGAGCAAGAACAAGCTGTGGTCATCGATGATGGTGGAAAAGGGCCAAGCGGACAAAGTCTGAAGTTTGTGCCCAGGAAGGCATCAACATCGATGGGTTGCTGCTCAACGTTGGTCCTGATGAAGGCTTCGGACTTAGAAAACCTTTCAGCAGAGCAAACCATCCAGCTGAGGTTAACCGACGATTCAGCGACTCCGGCTTTGATGGCGATTCTGATGTTCATTAGTTCTCCAGGCAGAAAGATGGCAAAATGTTTCTAAGTCCCAGTTCTTGCAGTTTGGGGCCAGGAAGAGTACACTTTAACATCAGCTAAGGGTCCAGGACCTGAGTAACACCACTGGGGGGTTACGACTCACTCCGGCATAGGAAGAGCAGCAGGGTCCAATGAAGGTGCAGTTGTTACTAGCCAGCTTAGTAGTTGCAGGGAAATTACATCTGGAAGCTTGTTGTGTCCCTGCAGCTCAAACAGGAGGTCAGCTAACTTACCCTGGAAGTCATTTCTGAGGTTCCGCTTTAAGACAAGCAGGTCCGGTCTTCCTTCAGGATCTTTAGACAGCAGGTTAATCCTTCCTCTGATTCTTCACAGGCCCAGGAGTGGTCTGAGGAGAGATCTGTGGGGTCTACTTGCATGCCCCGTACCAGCCTATGGGTGGAGGGCAAGCCTCTGACCACCCCTATACCAGTTCTGGTCAGCTCCTCTACCCCCCAGCATTTGGTGATATTTTGACTAAAGAGACAATTGGTAGGGAGGCCTAGGTATGAGCTTCATCTGCAAGTGACAAGGTAGGCATCCTCTTAAGACCAGGAAGGGGCTGGGCACAGCCCCCAGGCCACCTTGTCAAGGGAGGAGCCACCCCCCCCCCCCAAGGCCCGTTGTCCACTGTCTGGGAGAAATAAACATTTCACCACAGGGGAGCTAGGGATCAGGTGACGATTGGACACACGCAGAAAAGCCTATTTGGCTTAGGCAGGAAAATGACTACTTTCTAATAGTAAGAGTCATTTCCAAAATAGCAATATAAATTTTGACTTTACCATTAAGTTGGATTTTAGATTAATATTAAAATGAGTCCTTAAATCATCTTTCTATCAGTTCCTAAACTGAAGAAAAGCACTATGAGTTCTTATAGTGTAACCCAATGTTTCCCTTTTGAAGAGCCAGCCTTGCCACTGTAAAAAAATTACTTTGGAGGTTTGCCACTGCCAGAACAAGCTAAACATTAAATATACATGTCTCACTTTTAAAATGCCATGGGCCCTGCCACATAGGTCTTTAGGGCCAACCTATAACTTATAAGTATTTAAAAGGAAGGTTTAGGTTTGGCAGATGGTTTATCTTGATAGTGCAAAATGGCAGTTTACAACTGGCCACCCCAACTGCAAGGGCAGGCCTGGAGATATGTTTATAGTGATACTTTAGTGGGTGGCACAATGAGTGCTGCAGCCCACTAGTAGCATTTAATTTACAGGCCCTGGGTACATGTACTACAATATACTAGGTACTTAACAATAAATTAAATGTGAGAATTAGCTACATACCAGTTCCACCAGGTTTAAAAGGAAGAGCACAAGCACTTTACTACAGGTTAACAGGGGTAAAGTGCACAGAGTCCTATGGCTAACACAAATGGGTTCAGTAATTGAAAGCAAGAATCTGGGGCAATACCATGCAAACAATGGAAATTTGCACATGCCTGTGTTTGTGCGCGTAAGCACTTTAAAGCCATTCCTAGTCACTTTGCTAATTCTAGTTTTACATTTGGCTTTACTTTCATTTTAATTTTGCCAGTTTATTTATTTTATCTATCTCATTTGCAACACAGAACTATTTTTATTGTCCTCTACAATAAACTCTTTCACTCTCATTTAGTTCTATTGTTCATAAAAATAAACTCTTCTTCTTTGGATTTTTCAACAGACATAGGGGCCGAATCCGATTCAGGCCGGAAAAAATACCGACCGACTCGGTACGGGAATATAGTCTGACCGACACGTACCGGCGTTGCCCGACCTGGGAAGTACGATGAAATGCATGTGAATCACGACCGACTCGTACGGAACTCAAGGCGAACGACCGACCCGGACGGAAACAAGCTATCCGGCCGGGAAACCACGCGAATCGAACCGACCGACACGCACCAGGAATCAACCCGAACGAAACGTACCCGCGAACTCCGACCCGCGCAGTACGATGCAATGGGTGTAAAATCAGACACATTCGCACGGAGCCCAAGCCGTACGACCGACACGCATACAAAACCCAGCCGAACAAACACAATACTCCGCGACCGACGCGTACGCCGCATATGAAACTGAGCTGAAACACAGCGGGAACGACTCGGAGAGGCGCGCACGAGACAACTGCAACGTCCTACTCGGTCAGAAGAACAACTCCTACATGCACAATAATCACAAATGAAAAAATACAAAAAAAGAGGGCCAAACAAGCAATGACAAAGCCAATAAATACAGGGGTGAAAAAATGGAATAAGGACACACCCCAACTCCACCTACATAAAGGCCACAAATCCCTACCATGATCCTTTGCAAATTCCACTGACCTGCCAGCACAGAACACCATCAGACAGCAAACACAGACACACACACAGCTCATTCAACACAAAAGTCACACACCATTAGCACCTCAACAAATAGCACCCTCACACACACCCAGCAAAACCTACACTCACACACCCTCACTTGCACACACACACACATCAATCACCACCACCACCCATCACCATGCCCCTAAAGAAGAATCCAAAGTTCCTAGATAGTGAATTGGAAGTCATGGTAGACGAGATCCTGAGGGTAGAGCCACAGTTGTTTGGCACATTGGTCCAACAGACCCCCATGGCACAGAAAACCAAGATGTGGGCGAGGATCGTCGACAGGGTGAACGCACAATCACCATGTTTGGGCACAAAGGAAGATATCCAGAACAGGTGGTATGATGTGCGCAGGAGGGTCAGGGACCTAGGGCATGATTCACAGAACTAACTTACGTCAAAAACGTAAAGTTAGTACTTTTTGGTATTCACACAATACACTTACTCATTTTGGTATTCACAGAATGAACTTACTCATTTCGGTATTCACAGAAGTTAGTAGTCCTAACTTTAGGACTCCTAAATGCCTTCTGTGAATACCGAAAGTCTTAAAGTTAGGATTTTTCTCAGTTTAGGAGTAGTAAAGTTAGGAGTCCTATCCATGTGTCAACTAGCCCACAGGTGCAGTAAGCAAATGTCAGTCAGATGTGTGACCACAGACAACGCACATCCCAAAGTGAAGCACAGGTTTATTACACATTTGCAACATGTTGTTTCCACTACAAATGCAAGGTTTACCCACGTGGCAGTTGCCACACAGTCAACAAGTGCAGAAGATATGAAGTCCAGGGGTGTGTGGCACATCACCTGTAGGGAAACTACTGCTGCCACCCTGAAAGCTGAATCATGGTGTCGGGGGATCCAAGTTGACCAAAGTACTCAGTAAGCACCCTGTGAAGGACAGACATGACACACAGTTAAAACCACTGAAGAACAGGACAGAACTGCAATACTCATGCCCAATACATGTCACAAGACAACTACACAAAACCAAGTTAGCATGTCAAAACTGTTGGGGAGTACAGACTACCTGTAAGGACACATTGCTGCACGCATCCAGTCAAGTAGCACATGGCCACACTCAAACAGCACCAGAGCACCACCCACACATATCATGCAAACTCACATCATTCACATTACATCTCCCTGGATACTCACATTCAGCTGAAGAAGACATCACCATCATCATCATCATCATCACTGGCATCGTGGTCCAGGCCAGGATCCTCCACAGGTGGCGGACGTTGGTCATCGTCATCCAGGATGAGAGGCAACTCCTTCCGCACTGCCAGGTTGTGTAGCATGCAGCAGACGATGACAATCTTGCACACCTTTGCTGGGGCATATGGGAGGGCCCCTCCTGTCTTGTCCAGGCAGCGGAAGCGGCTCTTCAGGAGACCAAAGGTCCGCTCAATCACTCTCCTGGTCCGACCATGTGCCTCATTGTAGCGCATCTGGGCTGGTGTCACAGAGTTCCTGAGGGGTGTCAGCAACCACGGCATGTTGGGGTATCCGGAGTCACCTACGGACAGACAAGTGCACATTAGCTGATTTGGAAAAGTGGGCGGTATACTACAGAGCAGAACACACACAATGGTACAAAGTCAGTACACACCGACAAGCCAGGCACGCTGGTTCTGCATCTGTGCCATCATCCTCGGGATGCGACTACTCCTCATCATGTAGGCATCGTGTGCTGAACCAGGGAAATGGGCACACACATGTGTGATGCTCATATCTGCAAGACATACCACCAGAGCATTGATCGAATGGTAATGTTTCCGGTTCCGGTATGCCTGCTCATGTGCCTGTGGTGGTAAAAAAGCCACATGTGTCCCATCAATGGAGCCAATGACATGTGGCATCCTCCCCAGGGCATAGAAGTCACTCTTGATGTCAGTGAGTTGTTGACGTGTAGGGAAATAGATGTACTGGTTCAGGCATCTCAACATTGCCTCCAAAACATCGCGTAGCACACGGCTGAACATAGTCTGTGACATCCCACCGGCAGTCGCCACAGTGTGTTGAAAGGTACCGGTGGCAAAGAAGTGTAGGGCTGCCATTACCTTCAACTTGGGGGTCAGCGCCGTAGGGTACGGCCGGCCAGGTTGCAAATGTGGTGCCAAGCGCACTGCCAAATCTTCAATCAGCTGCCTGGTGAAGCAGTACCGTCGGATGCTGTCACGTTCCACCATCGTTGCCAGGTCAGGGAATGGTCTATGGAAAGCTGGAGCCCTGCAGTGCATAGGTGAAGAAAGAAAGATTGTCAGTCACCCCACATATGTGCCATTCACCATACTCAATATCACATGATACATCATTACGAGACACAAGTACTTGATTTGTGTGCCGTTCTGTTCGGACATAACTCGCACCTACATGGCCATCATCTAACTTCTCAGTACAACATGTGTGGACAACAGGTTCCAGGTTGTGCTATGGGAAACCATTAGGCTGTGTCACAGTACCCATTTACTGCTGTCACGTTCCACACACACACCACAGTGACATGTCTGGACAGATGCGCCACAGGCATCACAGCTCATTGACAGGTAGATTCCCAGTGACCCTGTCTTGCCACATGGACACTGGCATGACATGGCGTATCATGTACACGTCAGAAAAACAAACATGACTCCCACAGGTAGTGGCCCCTGTCGCCTCCGCAGGACAGACATGGACGCCAGTGACGCACAACATCAAAGTCCATGCACAAACAACGTTGATGTGGAGACTGTCTCCCATCGTGCACATGGAATCAGAGACATCGGAAACACAACCTGCACACAGACTGTGGAGGGACATCACTATTGTGGCAATGGGTCATCCTGTGACGTACATGCCTTCCCCCATGGGACCCTGGGGGTATGTGACATGTCACACACATACACAACCTGGAAATGTGACCATGCCACATGCTCTGAAAGGAACTGTTGCACATCACAGTGGTCATGTGCACAACACACAAAGGACCCTGTCCCAATGAACACATGCACAGCCTGGGTGTGGCTGCCCACAAGTGCCACCACAGAAACCACATGTTAACCCCCATACACAGAAAAGGTAATGCAGCCTTACATGCCTTAAGAAACAGTGTGGACTGGGTGTGGTGTTGTAGGTGTGCCCCTGGGTCTCTGGCAGGTATATGTGGCTGGCATACGTTCACCAGTGACAAGCATGGTGACATATGCGACTGACCTGTACAGGTACGCGTTGTACAGCAATGGATCGTTCGGTGTGCCCGGCCGGCCCATTGCATCTGTTGTGAGCGGGTACGCGTTGTATCCCGAAATGCGCGTTGTACAGCAATGGACCGATCGGTGTGCCCGGCCGGCCCATTGCATCTGTTGTGAGCGGGTACGCGTTGTATCCCGAAATACGCGTTGTACAGCAATGGACCGTTCGGTGTGCCCGGCCGGCCCATTGCATCTGTTGTGAGCGGGTACGCGTTGTACAGCAATGGACCGATCGGTGTGCCCGCACGGTCCATTGCATCTGTTGGGAGCGGGTACGCGTTGTACAGCAATGGACCGATCGATGTGCCCGGCCGGACCATTGCATCTGTTGTGAGCGGGTACGCGTTGTACAGCAATGGATCGATCGGTGTGCCCGCACGGCCCATTGCATCTGTTGGGAGCGGGTACGCATTGTACAGCAATGGACCGATCGGTGTGCCCGGCCGAACCATTGCATCTGTTGTGAGCGGGTACGCGTTGTATCCCGAAATACGCGTTGTACAGCAATGGATCGAACGGTGCGCACGCGTTGGCTGGGGCCTGGCATGGCAACGGACGCGTATTCGAAGCTTCAACGAGTCTGATGCAGTGAATTCAGTTGGCCAGCCACAACAATGTTGCAAAATCATGGGTGTCATGAACTTGGATTTTGAAGGATGCTGTGGGCGTGTATTAGTGCTGCTATTCCATGGATTGGTCAGATTCAGAAGATGCAGACGACTTGGACCTATCACTTTGGACACATGGGACAGTATCTGCCTCTGCAGCACACATATAATGCTGGCTGTTCCCCTGAGAGCTCACTTGCCTGCTCTACATGCTTCAGGACGACATCTGCCATCTTCCTCTGGCTACTGCAATGGCACGTACTGTGGAGAGAGCCCCAGCCTTCAGCCTTGAGGAGAACCAGGCCCTGCTGGACAGCCTCCTTCCACAGTACAGCAAGTTGTATGGGACACCAGGGGAGCACGTGAGTGTGCTGTCCACTGCCTTACTAATTTTGCATGTTGTCTGACTAGCAGGACTTACAGTGTGCACACCACTGGCTAGCATGCTCACTGAGTAGTTCTGACCCCCCAAAGTGTGTAGTTACATGCACTGAACAGGTACAGTGCAGTAACAGTGCATTCCAACAAGGTTTACTTCCCATGCAATGATACCATGTAGTAACTGCTGGCAAACTGTTCATAGCCATCGTTGCACTGCCTGTGTACATCATGTGCCCCAGTGATTGAGACATGTATATCCAACTGTGTGATGCACGGATATGTTGCATGTGTAGTAATGGCATCTTCACTTTGTCATCCTCACAGGTTGATGCCCACCAGAAGCAGGAAATCTGGCTGACCATCGCCCGGGCAGTAAGATCCGTGGGGGACTACAAGCGCTGGATCCGCAACTGCCAGAAGAGGTGGCAGGACCTTCGAGGCTGGACCCGGAGGATCGCAAGGGTCCAGCTGAAGCTGCCGCCTCCTCGCAGGAGGGGCGGACACCGGACCCTGACCCCCACATGCTCAGGATCCTGGCGGTGGTCTTCCCTGACCTGGATGGGCAGCAGAAGGCCAGACAGCAGCAAGGGAGGGGTGAGTCCATGACAGCACTGTGCACTTTGTCTGACATGCTATGTGCCCTCCTCTGGCCTGGTTAAACTTCCACAGTACATCAGTCTTGTGGTCCAGGACCCATGTCCCTCTATTGTGACATGCCCACTCCTCATCTGATACGCATATGTGTGGCCCTTACAGTCAGGAAATTGTGTCACTTGGGGACTATGTCATTGCATTTTGCTTTGCTCAAGGTGGGGGACAGCATTTGCTCCGGTGACTATGTTGTGGGATTCATGGGTGGGTCAATTGCTCACACAATGCCCAAGTCCTGACATGTATTCTGGGTGTAACTTTGATATGTGGTCCACTTGCTGATCTGATTCACCACATGTCCCTGGGGTATTTGGCACCCACCCATGCTGCGGGTGGGAACAATGTTTGGGCCTCAGGAGTATGTATATCAAGTGTGTCACACATGCTTAGACACCTGCCTACTGTCCAGGACTCATCCCTCTTACAGGTGGAGCTGTACAGTCATGCCTACTCCAGGGCATACAATAGACTCTGTACTCCCACTCCAGTGGATCATCTGACATGTTGTGATCAGTGACATGTTCCCTCAGGTGTCTGCCTCTGTGTCATTGTGCTGTGGCTTCGTTGTCAGGACTACTGGGATGTTTGTCGGTTAGGGTTCAGCATGCCATCTGAGATGTGACCATGAGAGACGATACTTCTGTGACTTATAGATGTTTTATCACTTGACTGTGCACACAGGTGTATGCGACTGTGACTTTCAGGCAGCTGTTATTCATTCACAGCACACTGTGAGGTGCTCAAGTTCTGGGAGTTGTGTTTCATGTCCCCCATATTGTTGTATATTTCCTAGGGTGTCCATAAACGGGCTTTCCAGACTCATGTCCTTATATAGGCACAATTCGCCTTGCCCTTATATAGGCATAAAATCCTAGACCTTATTTAGGCATAACCTATGCACTCCAAATACAGGCATGGATTCCGACATCCGTCCACCCTAGCCTCACAACGAGTTCATGAAAAAAACAGACCCTTAGGCTGCGGGAGTTTCCCTTGCCCAGGACTATTGATTTCTTCAAGGACTCATATATTATGCATGAACCATTATTCCTTAGGGGTTCATTCATGACGTCTTTCGCTGCCCAACTCACGTCAATGCTAACATTTTCAGGTATAAATATACCTTCCCAAACCCCTGTAAATCAGAGGAGACCTCGACTTCAGAGGAGCCCGATTCCCGGCCGGACGCACTGAGAAGACGCTGTCATTCCTGCACGCAGAGAGTCCAGCTTCCAGTGATCTAACTTCCCTTGCGGGGTGTTGGAGTTCGAGTCTGGGAAAGAGATTCCTACCTCTCTCATTCTTCAGGTATGGAGCAGACTAGAACCTAGAGGGACTCTTGGCATACTGGACTCTTGGCATACTAAGCTTAACATACTCTTAGTATACTCTAGTCAGAATTACATCACCTACTTCTACTTCTCCCTACACCTAGGATAGGTTAGGAACACTGGGGTAGAACTAGGCTAGAAACGCATTGTATGAGTACTCGCATTTTTAGGCTGTGTCATTTTATGTAAATGCATATATGCTGAAAAGATAATGCTAACGCAGTATTATTTATTTCTACTGCTCACTCTGTACATTATTTATCTCGCATACTGTCTTGTGATCGTAACAGCACATTTAACTTACAACAGAAACAAGACTGTTCAATAAATCCTTTATTGAAACGCCCGTCTGTTATTTCTGTGTAACTTTGAGAGTAACTAGACGTGCACGACAGAGCTGAGTGAAATAGTTATCTATTGTTTCTACGACTCTGGGATACGTCCTGATTCTGTAAGGGAAACACAGTGGTCATGTTTTGCGGCTGCCAGAAACTACTCCCTTCTTGTCGTCAAGAAGTTTCTAGTGGCCTCTGAGCTAGCTGGCACAAGTAATTAAGTTTAATATACTCGATAGGCTCATACCGACCTTAGTCCTATGTCAAACCTATAGGATATATTATTCCAATGCGCAGAGCCTATTAGGGAAATAGGAGCTACACTACATGGCGCCCAACGGTTTGGTAAGGCAGTAATTCAACGTTAGATACTGAGTAACTCAGCCGTGCTTCTTCTTTTCTCTCAGAGACCCCTACCCATATACTCCTAAAGACGTCTGGAGTGGGCAGGGTTAAGTATCCACCACGGCTACATAGGGTAGTACCCTATATATTAGCTGTTTGGTTAGCTCAACGTTGAAGGATACAGTGTTCCAAAATATTGTGCACCTTATCTTTGTTTCCTTGAAACTTGTTCTACATTTTTCATAAAACAAAATGTCCTTAAGCGGGGACAATCCCGCCGGAAACGGTGGAGCTGCGGCTGATCCAGCCCAAGCAGCACTTTTTAACAATACAGGTTTAAATGAAACCGAGGAGGGTGTCATCGACATCGCTCCAAACTTAAGAAGAGCCATTACTCTAAAACTTATAAAACATGGCCTATCACCGAGAGGAGGTAGAGCAGTTTTCGTGATAGAGGCACATGAATCCTTTCAGACAGAGGTATTCTATTCATAGGTAATATTTCCTGAATCCAATCCAGTAACTCACACATTTCACTTCTACAAAGAAGATGGACCACCAGAGGAATACATTCCTTTCGAGGATATTGAAATTCCATTAACATACCAAGAGCATCAGCTCTGGTTTAAAGGCGCCCTAAAACATCACAAAAACATAACCAGGCTCGGTCCACTAGGTAGACCAGGAGCAACATGGCCGATTCTAGCCGGGCTATACACCTCATCCCGACATCGAAATAATGTCAGATGAGCAACTACTTACTCAACTCACAGAGTTAATAAAAATCTACAGACAATTGGTTCAATATGTCATGCGGACTTTTACAGTCCAACCACCATTAACAATTCCAAATCAAACCCCCACCAGGGGAATACTCTAAAAATTACACCACAGACTCTATACGCAGTCATGGGTAAAATGCCCACTAAGCGGGAGCAAATTCCATTTTGGATAGCTCAAAAATTACTCAAATCGAAGCAGTATTTCCAAATACTAGCCCACATGAGAAACACAGAATCCTAACCATTAGTTTACCAATGGGATCACACCACAACTGGAAGACTGCACCACTTGGGGCTCAGTCTTTGCTGCCATCTATACTAAAACACATGGTATTCCATCGATTGCGGTAATACTTGATGTCCTAAAACAAATTCAAAACGAATACGGGGCAGAGCCTGCTTTAAATTTAGGTATGAAATTACTGAAAAATTTCGACCAGGTCTCAACAATAATATTATCTAATAATAAAGGGGAGGCAGCAGCAGTGGCGATCCGACAAAAATTAAGGGAATTTGATGTTACAGAACATCAAACAGAGCTACCCAGAATAATAGAACAATCTTATGCAGAATTAGGCAGAGATAGTTTGGGT
Organism: Calotriton arnoldi; assembly: GCA_963921515.1. NCBI lineage: Eukaryota > Metazoa > Chordata > Amphibia > Caudata > Salamandridae > Calotriton > Calotriton arnoldi. The sequence continues at coordinate 1,445,724 of CAWUFW010004093.1, forward strand.
GGAAGACCAGTGAAGCCGAAACTATCTGAAAGTCCTGAGAAGGACCCAATTAAACAAACTCCTACATCTTCTAAAAAGAAGTGGGAGTCTACTAAACAAAATTCAAATGAGAAAGGTTCTCAATCCCGAGGTAGGTCTCCTCAAAAGGAGCCCTCTGAAAGGAGGTATAACCTCAGGAATAGGGATAATTTGAGAAAACCTGATAGGTATCAAGATACTGATACACGTTCCTCTCGTCCCTTTCAGGTCTCATCACAGACTTCGGAAAGAAGAGGACGAACAGAACATAGAGAAGAACGCGTGAAATCGAAAGACGACAAACACGCTCCAAAAACTAAAGCAAAACCTCAATTCTCCAAAAGAAAGTAGCAGGTCTGAAAGTAAGACATGCCGAGAATACTGAGAACACAACTCAAGAACGGAGAATGGGCTCAGACAATGCTGGACAGTGCAGCAGAAGTCACAATAGCTCACCAGAACCTAAAGGAACTTCTGGAGATAGTGGACTTGAATGAGTACATTACAGTAGAGACTGTAGACACCAGGGTTAGTACTCCACAAAAGTTATTTGACATAACACTCCGGATGGAGGGAGACAAACCTAGACAGGTTAAAGCACTCTTTTGGGAAAGACTATCAAAGGGTTATGACATACTTCTAGCAGAAAAGGACTGGCCACCACAATTTGTCAGGGAGTGCCCACACGGCGAGGACATTATTATGCCTGCCTTCTCCAATCACATACCAATTCACCTAACATATACATATGCCAGAAAATGGGCAGTGGCCCAGGCTCCAGCATTATATAAAAATCATGTAGTATGGGATGAGGACTCACCTCACCATAAAATAAATCTGAAACATGAACCAACTGCACAAAGGCAGTATCCTATTAAGCAAGAAGCTAAAAAACAGGTCAGGGAGATCTTAGATCAACTTGAATATCAAGGGGTGATTGAAACATGCACCTCCTCAATGAACAATCCTTTGTTTCCTGTCTCCAAACCAGACAATACATATCGTCTAGTTTTGGACTACAGACATTTAAACACTTGTTCTAAAACTTTTGCAGTGCAAAATGCACATAGCACAGCATTAATGAATAACATTGTGCGTAAAAAATACAAAACAACATTAGACATCTCAAATGGTTTCTTTTTTCAAAATATAGCACCTGAAAGTAGGTACTTAACAGCATTCTCCATAATGGGGACCCAGCGTCACTTTTGTCGACTCCCACAAGGGTTCAAAAACAGCCCAGGTTTATTCTCAGCGAGGGTAACGGAGTTACTACAAATCTATGACAACGAGGCATTGTCCTATGTCGATGACATCTATCTGACAGACGATGACTTGGACAAACACTTGAACAGGATGAGCACCATTATATTGGGATTCGCCTCTGAGGGCTACAAGTTCAACTTTAAAAAGTCCCGAATTGCCCATCTCAATGTCCTATTTTTGGGATATGAGCTTTCAAGTGAAAGCAAGAGCTTGGCAGCTAACTTTCTAGAGAAATGTGCGCTGCTCCAACCTTCAAAGACGCTAAAAACTTACAATCCATTCTGGGTTTCCTAAATTTTGGAAGAACATACATACTAAACTATGCAGAAAGGGTTAAACCTCTCTACGCATTAATTAAACCTGATTTTTCAATCAAAAACTGGACAAACGAACACACAGAAATTTTGCGTTCACTCCAGGCTAACATGTTAGCAACAAATCACTTACAAACAAGCGTAAGTCAAAGAAATTTGGTGATTCGAATAATTTCGGGTCAATGTGGATTCACCTACTTAACCTTCAATGAGGGTGAAAAAGTACCAATCGCGTACAAATCACATTTGTACACACAAGCGGAAATGCGATTCAGTTCTACTGAAAAATTCTAACAGCAGTTCAAACAGCTGTAGCAAAAGAAAGAGCCTTAGCCCAAGGGAAACGCATAATTGTCGTAACCCTGGTACCAGCTTTAGAAGCGGTCACAAAAGCAAGCATTCCAAATGCTAAAGCACTACATCCGAAATGGATACAATGGGTTAATTCTCTTGCTGCACCTGATGTTGAATATGTTTTTGATCCAGATTTAAAAACACAAGCATTTCTCCAATATGAACAAGAATGTCCTCTGCCCACTGAGATTCTGCCTCTCGATCAGTATGAATTTATAATTTACACTGACGGATCCGCACAGCCCGCAACAGGGAGTAAGCAAGCTTACAGTTCAGCGTGTGCTATCGTTAAAGGTCGCATGCGAAATGGCATCTTCAGACCTATGGTCACAAAAACTCAATCACTAGGTGATTGTACAGCTCAGCGAGCTGAACTACAGGCATTCAAACTGGCACTTGAGAGTACGGATCGAGAATTCCTCACACTAATCGTGTGCGATTCCTTTTACTGTGTTCAGTCGTATAATGACTATATACGAACCTGGCTTGAAAATGGTTTCAAAGATGTGAAAGGTGTCACAATAAAGCACAAACTGCTTTGGGAACAAGTAGTTCAGTTGAAAAACGAACTACCAAAGGCTCACGTGATTCACACACTGAGTCATCAGCGTGATGGCGTTCACGTTGCAGGAATTCATTGGCTGACGAAGCCGCAAAGGGGGCTGTTCAGACAGCTTCCGTAGCTGCGATCACTCGTTCAAAAACAAAAATAGACGGTGAGATAATGTTAGCTGTCAATGCTTCGAGCAAAGGCAGCAGTGCAGCGTTACCAAAAAAGTTTCCACTCAAGTACTCTTATGTAATTGATGCGAACAACGTTCCTTTTGCTCGAATCCCTGGAGTGGGGGATAGGGTAATTCCAAATAATGGAACGAAGAGCAGCCTTAATTTATGCAACACATTTTGGGGAGGGTCTGTCACATCAAGGGATCTCAAACACAATTTTGAAATTAAAAGAGATGTACTTGTGGCCTGGAATGAATACACACATTCAAATATTCATCAACAACTGCTTAGACTGTAAATTACAGCGAGCGAGCCACCAGATACCATGCTGCGAATGCGGCAGCCCAGTACAGACACCACTGTTAGACAGTATTAGGCTATCTACTCGCCTGCGTCCCACTGGACAAAAGCATTCCCGCAAATACTGAATCTAGGTTCCTATGGTTATGGCCTCAGTGCTCGGCTGACGCTCGAACTGTTATAAAAGATTTGCGAGTCTTTATCGGCACATACGCAATAGGCACGCTACATTCTGACCAGGGTCCTGCGTTTAGCTCTAGGGCTTACAAGGAGGCCATGGCCAGTCTGGGCGTTGCATTGCGGTACTCCTCTCCATTCCATCCTGAGGGAAATTCTGTTGTGGAAAGGAAAAACCGGGACATAAAGCAGTCTATAACAGCTAGGGTATTAGGTGCGGGTGATGGGTGGGTCAAACACCTCAATAGCGTACAGCGCGCTCTCAACAATCTGCCAAGAAGTTCTCTAGGGGGGGTCACTTCATATGAGGTCCTATTTGGGACAAGAATGTGGGTTCCAGACTTAGAACACGTAGGCACAGTGGTGGAAAATAAACTATTTGATATCAAAGATCGTTTGGCTGTTTTACAGGATCTTAACAAATTAAGAACGAAACAAAGCAACGTATCCCTACAGCCACCACCACTGGGGAAATATCGGCGGTCCCAGCAAGGCCTGTCTGGATTCCGAAAGTTGGGGATCTAGTCAGAGAAAAAATCGCGGACAAGAAGGAATTTGGACCTTCTTACAGACAACCGGTACCTGTTCTAGCTGTTCAAGGAACAAGGACAGTACTTCTGCCGCCCCTTGCTGGAAGAAAGGAGAAAAGATGTGTGTCCATCGACCTGATCAAACCACAGTATGTGGCCAATACTAAGCAGTAGGCCTCGTGGACTCCGACCTAGTAGCAGACGCACTCCTCTCGCTACTATTCAAGAGGTTCAGACTGAAAGACTGATCACGATCGAGAATTCAGCTGTAACAAATGAAGGACTAAGCAACCAAGCTATGGAACTCATCCCTCTTGATAACCAAATAACAGTTCGTCCAAATACACCTGTCTACACCAACGTGACACGTGATGAACTGTCTCCTGTGATTTCAACAAATCCTGATGCAATTCCAACAATTGACAGAACTGCTTCTGGCTATTTCATTGACTTTGATACGTTCTCAGAAGATCCAAGTGAACCTGAAATGACGCCAGCATCATTCAAACTCAAGCAGCAAGTACAAGACTTTATTCACTTTCTGAAAAAGGCTTATCTGATTTCGCCATGGATTGAACTCTGGATTACATCTGGACTTTTTGTTTTTCTGCTCTGGCTAGCATTGGTAACAACAGTAAGCGTGCTTATAAGTGGCAGATACATCCATGTGAACAGTGAAGGAAAAGACGTAAACGTACTTTTGAAACCTCATAAATCTTCCCATCGTGAAGCAAGAGACTTGTCATCAGTGAACATCACAGCTGTTCCTATACACAATGGTATAGTGTGGGACAAAACAGATTATGAAATTTTCGGACCAAAGCAACAATTGAACATTCCACATTTGTTTAAAATTTCACTAAGTGATTTAATTACGTCCAGTACCTATTCAGATGATTGGGACTTTGAGACTGTGACTGACATAATGTTTGATCTAGAAAAATCTGCTGCATTTTCTAAAAATGAATATTTAGAGGGTTCATCAGACTATGAAGAACTGTATTGTTATAACCACTATGGTCATCATTATTTGCATAAAACTGCATATCCAAGAAATGTGTTTATGTTTAACCAATGGGAACATTGTCCTACACCACCACAAGGTAGTTCAAAAACTTTTTCTAGTAAGTTTCCATATTTTTCAGGATACAATACATCTGACCCAGAAACGTTTTACTATAGAAATATAAACAAAACAGGACTGAAAACTATGTTAACAAATACGAAACAGATTTACTCTGCAGCATTTATTGCCCAACTGTCTACACAGGGTTTCGACTTATGGAAAGACACAATTGAGACAAAAACTGTCTGGGGTAGTAAAGATTGGCAAGTACAGGGTATAGAAGCTTTGTTTAGAGCCTGTATCATCCCTGAACAAATACTGTTTTTGAATGAAACCGTCCAACAAACATCTTGTCTTGGATTAGCCAAGATCAAAGAGATGAAATCACCTTCTGTGCCAACACCTGCCAGTGATAATAATACAAAGGCAGTGGTGACAGTTGACAATATACTACAACTCAACAGATCTGATCCAAATTGGAAGAAATGGTTGATCTGGCTCATAGACACAAACAACTGTCAGGAAAGGTTCTTGAACAAAACTCAGGGCTTTACTATACATAGGCCAGACCCAAGATATGTCCAAAGACAACATCCGGGGTAGTAACAACATATAGTGTAGGAAAATTATGCCTCGATTGGCTGCATAAATCTACACTACAGGATGTGAAACAACACTTATCCTTACTTACAGGAGACGCAGATCTTAGGGAATTCTTGCTTGGACCAAGAAAACCGGGTCAAAAACGTTTCATATATGCCGGCATTTATGCTGCTTATAATGAAGCATGGAAAGTGTCACAGATGGAGGCCGCAGAACGAATACGTGAACTTGATCGTATTAATTTAGAGAAAACACTCTCTGTGGTCGACAATGGGTTAACAACTTTGTCCTCCAGAATATATTCATTGGATGGCATTGTATCCTCTGCTATCAACATTCTAGAACAAGATTTGGCTATGTTACAACAAGGTCAATCCCAATTACGTTCTATAGTGTTATTGAGCTGGACGCTGCAATCTTTGCGAGCGGGCTATGTGCCTTGGTGTTTCATCAACACGTCGTCTCTGTTTGCAGAATACAATCTCACTGATAAACAGATCGAATTGGCACAAAGAGGAGCAAGGTATACAGTGCTAAGCATTGAAAAACTGGAGAAGTTACCATTCACAGTGGCAGAAAAACCAGCTACAGAATGGGTTATTCATGGCAAAATAACATTACCTGTGACTACTTTTCAGTTTCAGTATTGCCTCAGACAAGTGCAAGCAGGCAAATATGAAAGGTTGGGTAAGGAATACATTAAGACATCTTGGGATTTACCGTATACACATAGATGTTGGAGTGGGGATCGTGAAGTGTTTCTAAGCGGTACCAACTGTAAACATGCACTGACCGGTTCACTTATGTGTCAGGACATTTCTTTACACGGGGCTTGTAATGGTTCTGTGGCGAATTTGTCTTGCCATCAGCGGGGTACACCGGCTGCTGTGATTAATCCAATGTTTGGACAACTTTCTAACGGGAGTTACCTCATGTTGAATGATCAGAGTTGCTGCGGAATGTTGCCAGGCATCCCATATCTAGTAACGGTCAACTCCAGGGTCACTTGCTGTATGCAAGTATTGTTTCCCCCAATAGACACAGTCAGGGAGTCGCCGCTATGGCCTTCGCTGAAAGTCTCCTTTATAAGATTTGATACTTTGAGCAGAATGAAAGCCATGCTTTTACAGCAAACAGTGCCTTTGACCTCGGCCAAAGAAACCTATGATCTACAAGTAGCAAGGACTTCGGCTGAGATACAGACTTTAATACGTACAAACTGCCCTATACATTTCGTAGAAATGATATCGCGTATCTTTAACATGTCAGATACGACCGGAATTGTACATGTATTTAAGAGCATTTGCTCCGGTCAGTTAGCACCTTTCCAGGCAATACTTAGCATTATCCCCAACTTTGCACATTCGGTGTTTGGTGGCATACCATTAATTCTCGCACTTGTTGCCGGAATTTTATTCATCTTTCTGCTATTGTGCTATGGCCAGCCTATTCGCAGACATCACTCCGAGCGAAATGGAGAAAGCTCTCCTTGAAAGAAAGTGCTGTGAGCGAATAGTACAGCTATTGGGCATGACTCGTCTACGGGACCATACAACTTGGTTCCTGTCATTTAGACCAATCTGGCAAGATTGCATCTTACCTGTTCTACGATGCCTGCTATGCGGTGAAGAATGCGTGTTGGATGCTTGTCTAACATATCCATCAGCCACGCCAAAGGATGTCGATACTTTGCTGGTACCGATAACGGCCCATGCTTTGTGTTGTCCCCAGAGGCTACCAATCCTGATGTCAGCATTCATTGAGATCTCACAGACGCTTCCGGCAGCTGCTGAGGTACGAGAGACAACTCCAGGCACACAGGTAACAACGGACGCTTGAACATTGCTGCGGCGACCTATGCTGAGAGCGATGCTTCACATCTTTGTGCGGTCAATCTCTTACACGAGGTGTTTCAACTTACACCAACGACAGTGGATGATGTTTTGTCTATTGAAATAGATGATCTCATGTTTACACCAGACCCGTAAAACTGACTCTGATTCAGCATACTGTGTTCCAGAGATGCAGTAACAATTTGGCCTTCATTTTTCAAAAACTTGGAACTCTACCAAATTTGAACTTTTGTCCCATTTTTTCGAACGAAAATGGCACTTCAATCTGCTTAAAGTAGAACTAGCCTTATAATACGGACTTGGCAGTACTTCCAGGGACACTTAGTCATCTTGTGTGTCTAGAACAGTTCATTTAATTTTTATGACAGGAAATAACTTTGATTTTGAACAAACTTATCGATCATTTTCGTCATATGTAAATATTGCTTTTATATTTCATTCCGATTGCATTTATTCCGAACTTTATGCTGGAAATGAAAAACATTGCTTATATGATGTACAGAAACCTTTGCATTTTTAATATGTCTTTTAATGCTTTTAGGATTTGTTTTTATATGCAGTACTCCATTTTAATGTTTTAGCATTTTATATGTTTAGCATTTTAGTATTATCGTACACACGAAAGAGGAGTGGGTGTTGTATATTTCCTAGTGTGTCCATAAACGGGCTTTCCAGACTCATGTCCTTATATAGGCACAATTCACCTTGCCCTTATATAGGCAAAAAATCCTAGACCTTATTTAGGCATAACCCATGCACTCCAAATACAGGCATGGATTCCGACATCCGTCCACCCTAGCCTCACACCGAGTTCATGAAAAAACAGACCCTTAGGCTGCGGGAGTTTCCCTTGCCCAGGACTATTGATTTCTTCAAGGACTCATATATTATGCATGAACCATTATTCCTTAGGGGTTCATTCATGACGTCTTTCGCTGCCCAACTCACGTCAATGCTAACATTTTCAGGTATAAATATACCTTCCCAAACCCCTGTAAATCAGAGGAGACCTCGACTTCAGAGGAGCCCGATTCCCGGCCGGACGCACTGAGAAGACGCTGTCATTCCTGCACGCAGAGAGTCCAGCTTCCAGTGATCTAACTTCCCTTGCGGGGTGTTGGAGTTCGAGTCTGGGAAAGAGATTCCTACCTCTCTCATTCTTCAGGTATGGAGCAGACTAGAACCTAGAGGGACTCTTGGCATACTGGACTCTTGGCATACTAAGCTTAACATACTCAGTATACTCTAGTCAGGATTACATCACCTACTTCTACTTCTCCCTACACCTAGGATAGGTTAGGAACACTGGGGTAGAACTAGGCTAGAAACGCATCGTATGAGTACTCGCATTTTTAGGCTGTGTCATTTTATGTAAATGCATATATGCTGAAAAGATAATGCTAACGCAGTATTATTTATTTCTACTGCTCACTCTGTACATTATTTATCTCGCATACTGTCTTGTGATCGTAACAGCACATTTAACTTACAACAGAAACAAGACTGTTCAATAAATCCTTTATTGAAACGCCCGTCTGTTATTTCTGTGTAACTTTGAGAGTAACTAGACATGCACGACTGAGCTGAGTGAAATAGTTATCTATTGTTTCTACGACTCTGGGATACGTCCTGATTCTGTAAGGGAAACACAGTGGTCATGTTTTGCGGCTGCCAGAAACTACTCCCTTCTTGTCGTCAAGAAGTTTCTAGTGGCCTCTGAGCTAGCTGGCACAAGTAATTAAGTTTAATATACTCGATAGGGACATACCGACCTTAGTCCTATGTCAAACCTATAGGATATATTATTCCAATGCGCAGAGCCTATTAGGGAAATAGGAGCTACACTACAATATGTCCAATTGGCATGATGTGGACAAATACTAGTTCAGATGATGTGGTGTGTGGGGGATGGACATGTGCACTTGTCAGTTACATAACTTGCATTCCCCATGTCCTAGGATTGTGACACAGTGCAGACTGTTGTTGGCAGGCTGCCATGGCCATGTGACTGGAGACAGTGATGTATGACTTTGCACGCATGCCTGTGTCATGGCATTAAACTTCCTAAGAGTGATCCTGCAGGGGAGTGACATGTGCAACATGCACCCCATTGTGGCATGGACTATCCGGACATGGGTGCATCATGGTGTCTGGTGCTGGTATGCATCACATGCATTTCTATTTAGACTTTGGCCATCCCTTTCTCCGGACACCTGCACTGACTCAGTGGCAAGAGATGTGATGTGTGCATGTTCACATACTTCACCGTGTTCCCTGCAATGTCCAACAACTGTGTAGGTGGTGCATGTGTCCACACTGGGGTCTTACCATCAGACAGGCACCAGACAGATGGGTGCAAGGGCAGGAGGGGTGTGAGTCCCATGGTTGACCATCAGACTGACAATTGGCTTCTCCAAATATGTGTGAGGAGTTTTGGCAATGTTCAACTAAGGATGCCAGGGCTGGCTCTGTAAGTGCTGTACTTACTGTGGTGTGTGCGGTCAGTGCAGGTGACTGATGTTTGTCTGTTTCCCTAATTGTTTGCAGATACATCCACGGCCACAGGAGGGGACAGCTCCACGGACCAGGAGGAGCAGCGGAGCCAGACTGGGTCAGCATCCGACGAGTGGTCAGAGGGTCCCAGTGGCACGGAGGGCGAGGGGAGTCACACCGAGGAGTCCTCAGCACCATCCACCTCAGCTGAGGACCACAGCAGCTCGGAGGATGACTCCCTTGTGGAGGCGGGTGTCAGCAGCCACCACACCCCCGCTAGTCTGTCTGGCCCCGCCACCACCACCACCAGCACCGCCCTCCCATTGGCTCCAATTCCAGAGGTCCGTGGAGGCTCCCGTGTTCAGGAGCATGTCTCCTTCGTGCCAGGCACCGCACCCCCTGCCCCTGTGTCCCCTGCTGCCCTGAGTGAGGAGTCTGTGTACCTACTTCGGCAGCTCCATGTAGGGCAGACAGCAATGCTGAGTGTCCTCCATGCACACACCACTCTGTTGACACAGCTGGTGTTGTTCATGGAGGGCATCTCGATGGGTATGTCTGCCCTACAGAGGAGCAATAAGTCCATTGACTCCTCCCTGACGGCAGCAGTGTCCCTCCTCCAACAGTCCCTCCCAACTCCTACCTCTGCCCCATCCACACTTCCTGGCACCCTACCTGTCCAAAGCACATGCACACCTGCACAATCACCCAAGCACACAGACACGAGCAGCACAGACACACCCAAAAGAAAGGCAAGACGTGCACACAAGCATCCTCAGGGGACAGATACCACACACACAGGGGATGTGGAACAGACACACACACAGGCATCCACAGTCACTCCGCAGTCCTCCAAATCCTCTCCCTCCAAGACCCCTTCCCTTGCCTCACCTGCAACCCCACCTACACAGCAGGTCTTCCTGTGTGACCTCGGCCTCTTCCCCTCCAATCCTGCAGATCCGGCATACCGGGGGAAGAGGAAGTCCACCCACACAGAGGAGAGTGCCCCTCACCCCCGGACACCCTCCCCCAGGCGCAGGCAGACTGAGGACCCCATTCGGAAGTCCCCCGGACCAGGAAGGGCAAGACCCCACCACCACCACCACACAGCTCCACCACCCAGTCTCTCTCCTCCATCCCCCAGGCCACCACTCCACAGGTTCCACCGCCACACCCTGCCCCAGGTTCCCCCACACACCGATACCGCATCCCCAAACTGCTTAGGCCCTCCCCCTGCCTCTTGCTCTTCCACCCCCAACCCAGACGCTCAGCCTGTTTGTGCCACTGGTGTGGAGACCGGGTCCCCCCTCTGTCCTGCCCACCTCATCTGCCCCCCTTCCACTCCCTTGGAGGCATGCACTGCAGTGGAGTCCACAACCACCCCGTCTGACTCAGGCACTGCAGTGGGGACCCAGTCCACTCCATCAGACCAGCCCACTGCAGTGGTTGCAGCACCAACACCATCTGACTTGTGCCCTACAGTGGTGCCGGCCCCCCCTGAGTCAGACACCTCCACTGCAGTTGCTGGTGACACTCCTGCACCCACCACCCCTTCACTGCCTCACTCTGGCATCCCCTGATCCTGTCCCTGCGGTGCCTGGCCTGCCCCTTGTATGCCCCTCCAAGGGGATGTCCCCTGTCCTACCAGTGCAGGCAAGCAATGGGTGACAAGTTGTCACATATCACCCTGTTGGGACTGTGTATTTGGACTGGCCATTGGCCTTAGTTTAATTTGGACTTCTGATTTTTTATTGACATTTGCTGAATAAAGCCTATTTTTGTTTACTTGTGGTTTTTCTTTTGATGTACATGATGTAGATGAGTATCATCATGCATTTGCAGTTGTAATAGTGTTCAGATCAGGAAATGAAGTGTTGCAGTGATGGACTCCATGTGGTCCATGGGATATGTGTCCTGTTGTAGTCTGGATCTATGGCATCCTCTGCTGCAGTCTGAGGGTGTGATGTTCAGCATATGACACAGGGATGTACGTTTTGCATTTGTAAATTAACATCTTTGTCTTACAGTGATGCACATCTGGTGGGCTTACCACTGTTCCATGTTTCTATTTCCCTGACTGTGTGCCCATCTCCACTGGACATGCAGTTTAGCACACCAATGTTGAAGGACTCATCAGTGTATACAGTGCACCTTGCTTGACACGTGTTTTGGGTGTATGCAGATGACTGACGTGACACTCCCGTACCCAGGCTGATGTGAGCAGAGCCTTCAGTGTTTTGTAGTTGTTGACTCACTGACCGAGTGTTCTGTCGACATGTTTGAGTCGTGCACAGACAAGGTTTGGCACAGCGGACCTTCCACAACAGTGGAGTGCCCTCATGGCAGTGTGTAATCCCATGACATTGCCTGGGCCCGTGTTTTGTGTTGTGTAAGCATGTCTGTGCGTGTACCCTTCCCTTTTCCTACACAGGCTGTGTCCCTACGGATGTTCCTGTTTCTGATGCTTGCTGAGTTGTTCTGTGTTCATCCAGCATCTTGGACCTGGTTACTCCGGGATGTGGGTGCATGGCAAACTAAGGTTCATCAGGTTGTCATCCCAGGTTGTCTTTGTTGTCAGGGCTGGGGATGTGGGCAAACGCAGATGGGACACATTCAGGATTCCCCTTGGCACTTGTTGGTTACACATGTCATGTAATTTACAGTCTGTGGTAGCTTTCAGTGATTGTGACACGTTGTGTGTGTGACTGCTGCCACTCCTCAGGGTCAGAGCTGCAATGTTGGAAGTTGTGTATGTGTGTTCTTTGTGTATCACCTTGTCTTCTTCATTGGTGTGTGACTATGGCCAGGATCCCATTGATTGTGGTGGATTTCACGTCATGCCCATGTACCGCGTAGTGTGCAGTGTGTCAGACATTCACGAGTCTTGTTGACTGGCCATGTGTGATGGGTTTCTGCACCTTAGTTCCCACCACCACCCCTGGGATTGTCATGGGTGCATGTGCAATGTCACCAGTCCATGTGAGCTTCACTGCTGCACATTGGTGGAGATCAAGGTGTGTGGTGTTGAGTGTGTGCAAATGTGAGTTGTTGCACGGCTAGACCCCTACCTCCATATTGGCCATGGCTGGCAGGCCGTGCTGTTTGATTTGTGCTTGTGTAGGTGTGATGGTAGTTTGTTGCTCAGGACACATGGCTGTGGTTCACAGTGTGAATGACATCTACCTTTGTCATCACAGTGGGATTATCATGCAGGCTAGTGTCACCACAATGTGGGGCCCCTGGGGGTAGTGATGTGGTGGGTCTGTCTCTTGCTGTGTTAGTTGCTGTTCCTACTAGCTTGTGTGACATGTGTAATTTGGGCTCCCTCTCATCTAACAATGCCTCTTTGCCCACATAGGGGAATCCGATCCATGAGTTACTTTTGTATGGCACTGTATACACATCTGTGTACTTGGAATTCAGGCCTCCTCATGTGTTGTGTGGTTGCCTGGGGACACTGGCACACACCCCCATCACCTGTTGTGTTTGATATGCAGTGTGAGTCTGCCTGTTTGTGTTTGTGCATTTGCACCACTGCATTGGCATATCTTGAGTGTGCCATTGGCTGTATGTTGTTTGGTGGCTTTCCCCTGCTGTCCCTGGGACTCCTAGGTCATCAGTCAGCACAATAATCATGGTTTGTATGTCCCATTGCGGCCATGGTATGGTATTTGTTCACCTGACATCTACAGTCTCCACAGGATATCTACATTTGTGTGTCCATTTGTGCAGATATGTGGGTCTGCATTATGATGGTCACTTCTGTCATTGTGTTATTTGTGAATGTTGATAATGTGAGCCCCCATGGGCGATGTTTGTGTGCACATGGCCAAAGGAATGTTTTATTTGCACTGCACTGTTTGCCTCACCCAATCTATGTTGCTATGGGACACAAGCACTACTATGCCACTGATGTGTTTGTTGTTGTGTGACCAGGAATCATCCATGCAGTTTGGCTTTGGCAGCTTTTACCCTGACTACACTTCCCTTTTGATCACTGTGGTGATGGTGCTTTGGGCCCCATTGCCACACTGTTCAAAATGTACATCAGCTGTGGACCCCACACCTACCTTTTGGTCACTGTGTTGATGGGGCTTTGGGCCCCATTGCCACACTGTTCAAAAGGTGCATCAGCTGTGGACCCCACACCTACCTTTTGGTCACTGTGGTGATGGGGCTTTGGGCCCCATTGCCACACTGTTCAAAAGGTGCATCAGCTATGGACCCCACACTTCCCTTTTGGTCACTGTGGTGATGGGGCTTTGGGCCCCATTGCCACACTGTTCAAAAGGTGCATCAGCTATGGACCCCACACTTCCCTTTTGGTCACTGTGGTGATGGGGCTTTGGGCCCCATTGCCACACTGTTCAAAAGGTGCATCAGCTATGGACCCCACACCTACATTTTGGTCACTGTGGTGATGGGGCTTTGGGCCCCATTGCCACACTGTTCAAAAGGTGCATCAGCTATGGACCCCACACCTACCTTTTGGTCGCTGTGGTGATGGGGTGTTCAACCCCATTGCCACAGTGGGCATGGTCGGCTTGCATTGTGGAGGCCACACACATTTATGTGTGACACATGTGCTAGGGGTCACATTGTATGTTCAATGTCATGTTCAGTGTTGTAGGCATTTGTCACAGACTACACACGCTTGTCATGGTGTTGGGGGGGATGTAATTTTCAGACATTCCTTATGTGGGAGTATGCTGGTTGTGTCATGCATTACCCATCCTATGAGTAGGGGTGGAGGTAGTGGCAGGCATCCAGCCCCCCCTGAGTAGGGGTGGTGGTAGTGGTAGGTATCCATCCCCCTAAGGGTGGGGATGGTAGTAGTGACAGGCATCCAGCCCCCCCTGAGTGGGGTGGTGGTAGTGGCAGGCATCCATCCCCCTAAGGGTGGGGATGGTAGTTGTGATGGGCATCCAGCCCCCTATGAGTGGGGATGGTAGTAGTGATGGGCATCCAGCCCCCTATGAGTGGGGATGGTAGTAGTGAGGGGCATCCAGCCCCCTATGAGTGGGGATGGTAGTAGTGATGGGCATCCAGCCCCCTATGAGTAGGGGTATTGGTAGTGGTAGGCATCCAGGCCCCCCTGAGTAGGGGTGGTGGTAGTGGCAGGCATCCAGCCCCCCCTGAGTAGGGGTGGTGGTAGTGGTAGGCATCCATCCCCTAAGGGTGGGGATGGTAGTAGTGACAGGCATCCAGCCCCCTGAGTGGGGTGGTGGTAGTGGCAGGCATCCATCCCCCTAAGGGTGGGGATGGTAGTAGTGACAGGCATCCAGCCCCCTGAGTGGGGTGGTGGTAGTGGCAGGCATCCAGCCCCCTGAGTAGGGGTGGTGGTAGTGGCAGGCATCCAGCCCCCCCTGAGTAGGGGTGGTGGTAGTGGCAGGCATCCAGCCCCCCCTGAGTAGGGGTGGTGGTAGGCATCCAGCCCCCTGAGGGTGGGGATGGTAGTAGTGACAGGCATCCAGGCCCCCTGAGTAGGGGTGGTGGTAGTGGTAGGCATCCAGACCCCCTGAGTAGGGGTGGTGGTAGTGGTGGGCATCCATCCCCCTAAGGGTGGGGATGGTAGTAGTGACAGGCATCCAGCCCCCTATGAGTGGGGATGGTAGTAGTGATGGGCATCCAGCCCCCTATGAGTGGGGATGGTAGTAGTGATGGGCATCCAGCCCCCTATGAGTGGGGATGGTAGTAGTGAAGGGCATCCAGCCCCCTATGAGTAGGGGTGGTGGTAGTGGTAGGCATCCAGGCCCCCCTGAGTATGGGTGGTGGTAGTGGCAGGCATCCAGCCCCCTGAGTAGGGGTGGTGGTAGTGGTAGGCATCCAGGCCCCCTGCGTAGGGGTGGTGGTAGTGGTAGGCATCCATCCCCTAAGGGTGGGGATGGTAGTAGTGACAGGCATCCAGCCCCCTGAGTGGGGTGGTGGTAGTGGCAGGCATCCATCCCCCTGAGTAGGGGTGGTGGTAGTGGCAGGCATCCAGCCCCCTGAGTAGGGGTGGTGGTAGTGGTAGGCATCCAGCCCCCTGAGGGTGGGGATGGTAGTAGTGACAGGCATCCAGCCCCCATGAGTAGGGGTGGTGGTAGTGGTAGGCATCCAGGCCCCCTGAGTAGGGGTGGTGGTAGTGGTAGGCATCCATCCCCCTAAGGGTGGGGATGGTAGTAGTGACAGGCATCCAGCCCCCCCTGTGTGGGGTGGTGGTAGTGGCAGGCATCCATCCCCCTAAGGGTGGGGATGGTAGTAGTGATGGGCATCCATCCCCCTAAGGGTGGGGATGGTAGTAGTGACAGGCAACAAGCCCCCCCTGAGTGGGGTGGTGGTAGTGGCAGGCATCCAGCCCCCCCTGAGTAGGGGTGGTGGTAGTGGCAGGCATCCAGCCCCCCCTGAGTAGGGGTGGTGGTAGTGGTAGGCATCCAGCCCCCTGAGGGTGGGGATGGTAGTAGTAACAGGCATCCAGCCCCCCCTGAGTAGGGGTGGTGGTGGTAGTGGTAGGCATCCAGGCCCCCCTGAGTAGGGGTGGTGGTAGTGGTAGGCATCCATCCCCCTAAGGGTGGGGATGGTAGTAGTGACAGGCATCCAGCCCCCCCCTGTGTGGGGTGGTGGTAGTGGCAGGCATCCATCCCCCTAAGGGTGGGGATGGTAGTAGTGACAGGCATCCAGCCCCCCCTGAGTGGGGTGGTGGTAGTGGCAGGCATCCAGCCCCCTAAGGGTGGGGATGGTAGTAGTGATGGGCATCCAGCCCCCTATGAGTGGGGATGGTAGTAGTGATGGGCATCCAGACCCCTATGAGTGGGGATGGTAGTAGTGATGGGCATCCAGCCCCCTATGAGTAGGGGTGGTGGTAGTGGTAGGCATCCAGCCCCCCCTGAGTGGGGTGGTGGTAGTGGCAGGCATCCAGCCCCCCCTGAGTAGGGGTGGTGGTAGTGGTAGGCATCCAGGCCCCTCTGAGAAGGGGTGGTGGTAGTGGCAGGCATCCAGTCCCCCCTGAGTAGGGGTGGTGGTAGGGTGGTGTTGGTGGTAGGCATCCATCCCCCTATGGGTGTGTATGGCATTGGTGATGGCCATCCCACCCCTATTGTTCTGCTGTTGCTAGTGTACGTCATTTGTGCATCCCTATGTGTGTGTGACATATTTCGGGTACGTGTTGTTTGTTTGTATTGTTGGTGTTTGACTTACCGTCTTCGCCGTACGCGTCCGTGCCGGTCCCGGTAATAGATGTAGAGTATAGGTAGGACCTGCGCAATGGTATTCATGCTTGGATCGTCTCGTTCGGGTTTCTCGTGTCTTCGAGTCGTACTCGTAGCAGGCTTGTTCGTCTCGTAGCCGTGGATCGTCTTGTGGCGCGAAACGGAGCTTATGTACGGCTCACCCGGATGCTCAAACGTCCCGGACGTAGCGACGGGTTCGGCGCGTACGGAGTGCGCATCGTACTCGTCCGGCCGGAAGGTGCTGTGTATTTGCTTCCGTACGACTCGATTCGGCGTTTACGGATCCGGCTCGGGCGGGGAACAGGAGCTGGATTGGGTAAGTACGGCTCGCTCGGAAACTGGGTTGTTATACGCATCGTACTTGTTTGTCCGGACGAATATTCGAATCGGTCGGGAAACACGCAATCGGCTGGGTTTTTTTCCGGACGAATACTGTTAGGTGCGCTTCCGGCCGAGATCGGAATCGACCCCATAGTTTCTTGGCTTTTGTTTTCTAATATGCAAAACACAAAAAGTTATGCAAGTTCTTTCCTACCAAATGATCAGTGTTTTTTCTGGGCCTTAAAGCTCATTTGTAGAATACACAATTCACATTTTGAAGAAATGATAAACTGCAGATAATACTGTTTATTTACTTTTGTAGCTGCCTTTTTCATTCCCAGGCTGGGAGAGCTGGAGCCCTCAACCTGTTCAAACCAGTAGCCATTTCTCTCTGCAGCTCAGCAATTAGATGGCCATTCCATACTTGGAGTGTGAACTTAATACCATCATGTTGATATAATCTTCATGTATTTTTTAAGCACCCCCCTTTTTTATAATTAGAATTATACATGTTCATTTATTCAGGTGTACATTTTAAAATGCAAATGCACAATTACCCAATGTTGGGGCATTCCACTTATTGTAATGTGATATTTCAGCTTGTTTGAATATATATTGTTTATTTTTAACATGGCCTGAAATTTAAAACAGTAATCAATGCTTTTAAAACAGTAATCAATGCTTCACAGAGTATAAGTAGGATTTATTGAGTAATAATTAAAAACAAAAATATTCAGCAATGTTCAAAGAGAATATATGGAACAAAGCATTATTAGATAGAAGAACTTCGATCCAGGGACTTCAGACTGAGGGCTGTGCAGTAGCTGTAATCACCTTTCCTTGTTGACGGCTATTGAGAGGCTCACCCAGCCCTCAGAGTGGTTAATCTGCCTGCTCAAGTATAAGATAGTCTCTGTGATGCAGAGATGAGAACAACACCTGTCTCCTTATTGAACACTGCTTCTGGGATTCAGAAAAGGTATGCAGGTGTAGGCATTCTATGAAACTCAAGAAGGCCCCTTCTGGTGCTAAGATCTGCTTACTTAGTCAAGGAAAGGGGGAAAGGATGTGTTGGGGTTATTGATGTAGGGCAACTCTAAAATACCATCATCATGTTACAATATTTTCTGTTGCTCTCCCTATTAACAAATATCATTGACACTATCTTGTTTCTTTGTATAAAAACTACCATTGACATGTGCACAAGGATAGGATTTTAATTTTAAAAAAATTTGAAAATACATTACTAGTTTCCTAGTGTTCTTGAGTCTGTTTATTCATTATGAAATAGGGTTTGGGATCCATCAACTGTTCCTGTGAGTCTGACTGGACTGATAATTTCCTAATGTGCACTGTACTCATATTTTGCTCAGTGGACTACAGGGGATTGCAGCCCATCAGGTTCTCTGTCCCATATTGGTATACATTGACTACATCCTTGGTGCCAGAGGGTCTAGCATTCTTGCTCAGGCCATGTTCTGGAGAGCACATTTAAATGAGTGGATTCCAATCAAAATCTAATGTATTGGATTGTGAGGAGAATCAGATGGCCGCAACATCTTGGCACAGTGTTAATCTTAGATGAAGTGATGGACCTCAGCATTCAATGGAACCCCAATAGACTGTGAGTGGAATCCACTCAGGTAAGAAGACCGGAAGGCAATGTGATGATGTGGCACCCATCTTAGATAAGGTGATTCCTCTCAAAATTCAGTTGAATCTCATTGGACTCTGAGGTGAATTATCTAATGTAAGATGGCTGTGGTCATGTTCACACGATGAAGTATCAACCATTTTAGATAAGGGGTTTACCAGAGAAAAGGAGGTCTGGCACATTTCTGCACCATTTATGTTGGTAGAAGATAGACTCAGTGAAGGATGATGATCACACTATAACTCCCTCTGCCCTCAAACAATTGAAAACTAACCTGAATAGTGGTCGCATGCAGAGTATAAGAAAAACTAAGGAAGCATTTAAGCAAATAATTACATGGATCAGTAAATATAATTTACTATTTACCATGTTTATATATTGTATTTTTTCATTATCTACCCATCAGAAACAGCATCTTATATTGTACCTCAGTCATCCACTCTTTTTTTATGCTGTTAGCTGCCAGTCATGCTATATTCTTCTTATGCCCATTTGTAAGATATTTCAGCTAGTAATATCAGACCACTCATCATTGAATAAGTGATTAAAGAATTGAATGACTTTGGTCAACAAATATCACTAGTAGATCCTAGTCATCAATGTAAGCTCAAGCTTTCCTGACACATAATCAATCAGTTCTCCAATGTCGCTATAATTCTATCACTTTTTTTAGAGCGAACATTGTACGCAATGGGTACATGGTCAAAGCAGTGAGTAAATTGTCAAGGCCCAATGCCAGTGGTTCTAGTGGCAAGAGTGCTATAACTATAACCTGAGGAGAAGATGCATTCCATCCAACCTTGGAGATGGCAAATGTGGCTTTACAGGGATGGCAAACAGAAATGGAAACAACATTGAAGGATAAATTAACCAAAATCTGATTGGTTTCAGGTGCCTCATGATGATGGTCTCACACTGAATCCTATACTGCAATAATTAAACTTATGAGTGTTTAACTGCTTCACCCTTCCCCCATCTACCACATTCTAGCCTATTCCACAAGCAGCAAAGCTGCAGTCATTGTAGATGGAATAATATTTAACCAAGACCAAAGTGGCACAATCCCTCACTTGTGGTAAAAAGACATTTTGCAATGGAAGTTTAGACAGTCACAGTCTCATGTATGGCTGCACAATATTTTCTCTCAATGAACGTAAGGTGAGTTTCTTTGATTTACTCAAAAAGTGACTTATCTGTCATTGCACTTTTTAAACACAAGGTTGGTTTTAATTGATAAAGTTACTCTCAAAATGACACTTCTTTTAAGCTGTAAAATTATTCTGATCTTAAGGTTGGAACAATTTAGAGAAAAACTTGTATGCTTAATGGTTTGAGACATTGATACTGTGAGCCATCAGGTCCTTTTGGATCTCCTGGAGGAATTAGAAATCAAGCAAAGTGCTCGGACCTTGTTTTCTAATTTTTTAGTTTCTGGACTGGCAGAACCCTAAACGTGGCTATTGCGACCTTCTCTTCCTCCATTAGGCCAGTATATTGTGGGGTACCCCATGTCTTTATTCTCTTCGCCTCTTTAATCATTCTTTCCCTGACCCCACTGGCCCATCTCATTCAGTCCTTTAGCTTTCACCTGTGCATGTGAGCGAATAGCACTCAGATTGTAGTGAAAATTGTAGCACTACTGCCAAACTCTGGGCTTGCCTATCTAATGTTGAACTGTGAATTCCCCTTCATCATAAAGTAGAGACGTGATAATACTGAGGTCCTCTGGAATCTTCTATTTTGTTCACCCTCGCTACGCCCTAAGTCTGTACCTTCAACATGCATTAAGCCTGGGTGTTAAATTTTACTCTGAATTCACCGTAGCTGATTAGTCAAGTCTGTTGTCAGCTCTTGTCTGCATTAGCTGCTAAGCTTGAAGAGAATTCTACTGTTTTCTTTCTCCCACAAGGCCCTGATTCTGTTTCTTTTATCTCTGATTGATTAGTCTACTGTAATTGAGTTTACTTGGAAATTTTGGCCTCGCTGATCTGTAAACGTTGGTCAGTCCAAAACTGCTCTGCTTGGCGTGGTGTGGCCAGCTGCTGCGGGAAATGGCCACTCACTAGCGTGGCTCCGGAGCCCTCACCCGAAATCCTGTTGTTAATCCGTCCTTTATCTGGACCCAAACCTACGAAAATAGCGTTATAGCCCTGAGAATCAAGGCGCCGCTGATCCGACATACTCGTGTTGCACACCGATGCAAAGGGAAGGAGAAATCCGATAACGAGTGTGAAGAGACGGAGGGGAAGATGGCGGAGCCCGGGGTCGCATCTAAATAGCCGGAGGGCAAAAGTGAAACCGCCGCGGACTCGGTGCATCGGTGATTGGAGGCCCTCTGAAGCTCGGTAGAGGCAGTGAGAGGAATGGCACTGCAGCCCACAGTGATCTCCAGACTCTCGGGCTGCTTGGTAGCCCATTTAAGTGCAGCGAACTCCGGCAGCCCGCCCAAACTAATGGTGGGGACTCTGCATGGGTTGGAGCGGCGGAAAACCTCGGAGCTGCGGACACGCAACAATTCAAGATAAAACTGTGTGAGGAATGAACCACATTGGACAGGCAAGACGGGACTGTGTGAGAGGGCAATAGCGGACCAGAAGCGATTATTAAATCGCCGTCGCAAGTGTTCATCGGACAGGGGAACAGCGAGCCTCACAGCGGAGGTGAACACCCCTAGGGGGAAAATAAGGCAGAAGCGGTCCGGGGCACATGAAGACCTCAGCGTAGGACACCCGGTGAGTGAGGCGCCGGGGTCTCCGCCCGACCAGGAAAGGTGGAGTGCTCCGACGGCTGCAACGGAGCCATTATTAGTGAACTGCTGGGGAAACATTAAGAGACAGGCCAATAGTAAATGTGCGGGGGAGTAGACACCACTTGCAGATCTAGGTGCCTTGCTTGGAGGTGCGTGCTGCCTGTGAAAGTGGTGCTGTTGTCAGTTATTTGTGCTCTTCTATCCACCCACCGGGAAGTTAGTGGAGTACAACTGCTTAGTACTCTGCAGTACAGTTCCACCTGCCCTTGAGCGCCCTCCTCTGTCCACAATATGGAGCCCAGCATGACCTCAAGATCAGCCCGGGGATCCAGCATGTTGCTTCCCCCACCACCATCCGGCCTTCTACCCCTATGGACATCTCCAACTCGAGGATCCCTCCAGACCCAAGACCACCACCCTTGAGTGCAACACCACCTGAACACCTGGCTGAACGATGGCAAGAATTTCCTGCTCTGTAAATATGTAATATATAATTGTCCAAGCCTAATCGCTGTTAAAATGTAATCCAGAGTGAATTTGCAATTTGTATATATATATATATATATCTAACCACTAGTATATGTAGTAGACCTTTGCACTTACTACCATTCCTATGTGATCTTAGAGTTTAACTGTTTGTATCTCTTCCTTGAGTGACTTTACAACTTGTACATTTGCAATTTTTTCCGCCTTTTACTCCACTTGTATATATAACTCTAACCACAAGTATATGTAGTAGACCTTTCTACTTACTACCATTCCTATGTGATTTTAGAGTTTATCTGTTTGTATCTCTTCCTTGAGTGACTTTACAACTTGTATATTTGCAATTTTTCCCTCCTTTCACTCCACTTGTATATTTGCAATTTTTTCCTGTTTTTATCTCTTTTGTAACTCATGTAATCCAAAGTCCTTATGTAACGCAACTGGTTCTTTTGTAAAGCGCTCTGACACCTTCGGGTAATGTTCGCGCTATATAAAATCGCATTAAATAAATAAATAAATAAAGTTAGCTTTGGGTCTAAGGACTCAAGACCACATATGCAAGACCTTGACTTCTTGCACTGACTTCCTGTTAAGGAATGTATCATTTTTAAGTATTTATGACTGGTCTACAAAGTGGTGTACTATACCAGTCGTTCCCTCCTTGTGCCCTACTTTAAGTGATACCATCCGACACTTGTCCTCAGATCTATGGGTCACCCTTTACTTGCGTATCTCAGGTTCAGCTGTCTTCTCTGGGGGTCTAGGCTTTCTCAGTTGCAGTCGCTTTGAAATGGGACTCTGTGCCTTGTCACCTCCATTAGGAAGTGAACTCCCTGAAGTTAGGAAGGCCATAAAAACGTGGTTATTCCCACAGGCTCTATAGTTTGGTGACAGTTGCTTGTTTCACATTGTTTTCCCAGGGTGAACATTTTTGATCTGTAAGCACCATAACCTAAACCTAACCCTAACATTGCATACAAAAAACTTCACTGGGCCTCTTGATTCTGTGGTGGAATCCATTGAAAAAGGGCTGCATCCTGGCTTTGTGGAGCTTATATTATCATGGGAATATTACAATTCCCAAAACACATTCCAGCTTTTCATTAGGAAACTACCCACAATGGTTTAGACAGAGGTGATTGTCCCTTAGTCATTGAAACAAGAGAAAATGGTTGTTATTAGAGCACCATCATGCATCCTGTCAATATATTATGTCAACATGTCATGCTCCAGCGCGTAGGTGCACGCACTCTGAATGCGAAGGCATTTGTGCTCAGTCACATGTGTGTGTTCAGCATGAAGTGACCTTTTACCACAGCTGTGGTAAAAGGTTGTCATCCTCTAATGTACACAGACCCACTTACAGTTCATTTAGTAATAAGTGAGAGAATGAAGAGTTCCACTTCTTTGGAAACAAAATGTTTGAGACAACATAGAGCCACATGCATCAAACTTTGTAATTGTGATTCCTAAATTGCGATTTTTAAGAAATCGCAATTTAGGAATTGCAATTGCTTATTCATGTAGGAATCGCAAAAAAATTGCAATTCCTATCCATTCCTTAATTGCAACTCGCAAATGGCGAATCGCAATGAAGGAATTGCTTCCCATTCATTCCTAGGGGCCCAGAGGCCCATAGGAATGAATGGGAATTGCATGCACAATTTGCGTGTACCAAATAGGTACTCGCAAATTGCGCATGCAATTTCAAGGGTGCAAGGGTGCCAAAAGGACCCCCTGATGCACCTTTGAAATTGCCATGTTACCACATGTTGCACACACACATGCCCCAAGGGCATGTATGTGTGCAACATGGAACTTTGAAAAATGCACTTTTGTGCATTTTTCAAAGTTCTTGCAAATTACCATCAACTTTGAATTGATGGTAATTTGCGTTTCTGAATAGCGAAATCGCAACATTTTTTGGGTTAATTCATTGCATTTAGGGAATCGCAATTGCGATTCTCTAAATGCAATCATAATTTAAATAATCACAAATTTAGCAATTACTTAAATTGCGATTTTTCATTTGGGATGATGCATCCCAAATGCAAAAATACCGGTCGCAAAGGGGCAGTTTCTGCGAATCAGCCCCTTTGCGACCAGTAATTTGAATGATGCATGTGACCGTATTCGCTAATAGTACTAGTAGTTTGCATTTAGAGCAGTATCTTATCACTTTTTTTGAGTGAAATCCTTCTTACAAGCCAATAACAGTATAATGCTAGTCCAAAAACAGACAAATAATAACCTAGAAGTTTAAATACATTTCTTACATTTAGTCATGTGAAATGAGTGCTAATCTTGTATCATATTAGATACCATTCCACTATTCACATTGTCAGAAATCTGTAAATCTTAGGTTTTTACAAACATAGTTTCTAGGTTACTCATACTGCCCTTTACTTACTACCATGGATTGTTTGCAAGAAGGAAAATCAGCTGAAGAACATACAGTGGATAAGCCCATTAGCATATGCAGCATTTTCCCAGTTTTTTCTTCACCATGATATTTTTTATTCGAGTGTGAAATACCTTCTCCCCACACTCTGTAAGCAAAAAAACAGAGGGCAAATTGTGCTTGCCAGATTTGCTAAGGGCAGCACTATGTGGTCATGAATGCTGTTTATACCAAGTATGCTTGGTTCAAGGTTGATGCTTTGTACAGAACGAAGCAGTGGCAGTTCTTCCTTACGAGCGGAGGAGCGTCACACCCCCACACTGCTGCACAGAAAGATAGAAAAATAGAAAAGTAATAAAATGATTTTATTGCCATTTTATTTTTCCAGCGTTCTGCCTAACGGATAGTGAGGGCGGGGTGGGGTCAGTGCATCATTGCTGCTGATTGGCAGCAATAAGGAGTGGCCCCTTCAGTTTGAAGTTCGTATGTCGGTTTGGCCAGCTATCTTGCTATGGCCAGCCCGACATGAGCAATTCAAACTCTCCAACCCAGCAGTCTTAGACTGCTGGGTTGGAGAGCAGGCACAGACCTCCAGTGCCTTTTGGAGCCCTGAGCCAGCCTGCTCAAGCCAATCCAGACACTTCACTCATGCTGCTAAAAGCATGAGCTCACAACAACACACATGCCAATACTGATGATTAATCATACATCATTCCATGATATCACACGTGACACTCAATGTGACCAAAGAAGGTTTCTTTGCCTAATATTTCATTTCATTAAGTTTAAGCTTCAAAATGAGAACTCAATTTTTGAGGATTTCCAATGGTTTACACAAAAACATTAAACACATTTTACATAAACCACACCTGTTTTGACACATACATTACATATATTACATATATTATACTTTAAACTTATTGGAAAACACAAAACATGACATAGACAACAAATTTAACATTTTTTTTAAAAAGTGAACAAGCTCAAGTTCCAAATTTTTCAAAAAAAAGTGGACAACAAAGCAAAACATTGAAAAGTGAAATTAAAAAGAAAAGGAAGCCCAAGTTGGTTGCAAATTTCTTTAAGAAAAACAATTTCTCAACAACCTTGGTCTGGGCAGTGACCAAACAGTGTACTATTCAGTGTACCCAAATGACTTCAACAATCTTTTCACAAAATTTCTTTACAAAAATGAAAAGGAGGGTTGGCCTGATAGTATACTTTCAAACACATGTGTGGTCATATAGTGGTCAACGCGTTTCGAACCCAAAAATTGATTTCTCCTCAGGACCTAGAACTTTAAAGAGCTTTGGTTGAGATCTACCGATCTCTTCCGTTAAGTTGGTCCAAAGTTTGTCTCAGTTCAAACGTTATGACATCTGAGTTGGTTTGGTGTGGTGTGGTCAGATGAAGTGTATCGTTTGTCTTAGAACCCTTTATTCATCTATGTGATGTCACTTGTAAAACGGAGACGCACTTGTCTTTAGAAGGCTTGTGATTTGAACATTTTTCGGGATGGGAGCGCGCAATTTTTTCAATGGCAGACAGTATATTTGAGCTAAAAGCATGAGAGCAGCATCTGGATTGGATAAGGTAGTTTTCTTTGGGTCATCACCTCACGCTCAGAGGAGTCGGAGCCACGGACTGCAGAACATGAGGATTTGCTGCAGGCTAAGGTAAGTGAAACTTTTATTTCTTTTTTGGTAAATATGGTGCCTTCCTGATTCGCGATATATTTTGAATGTGTGTGTTTGTGTGGCTGTGTTTCTGATTGTGACTGTATGTCTGTGTGTGTTTGTGAGCTTGACTGTGTGCCGCACCATTTTTGTTTGTCACCAACCCCTACTGGAAGAAAGGCTACGAGGCATGCAGTGTAAGTTAGATTTTCAGCCACAAAGAGAAGAGCTTACAGTTGCTCCTGCCTCAGACCAGAATGTGACCTACAGCTATTCAGGAGAAAGCAAAAGAACACCCGATTCTCACTAGATGACTTCCTTAATTGTAAAGAAAAATACAGCTATGAGTATGTGCTGCATGGTCAGTCATGCATTTTCTCTTCACCACCATCTAGTTTGCAGTTATAAAAGAAAACATTCTTTTTAGAGGACAAGGCTTTTATGGCTTGTCCACAGAAATGTGCTCCCATCACTCATGTAGATGAAGCGTAGCTGCTTTATTGACATCAGCAGGTCTATGTCCCTCCACTCCCCTGGGTGATGGGAGCCAATAATTGAACAGTGATGAGTGGTGCAGCACTTTCTCTCATCTTCCAGCCCACCCACAGCATACAGCTTTCTTCTGTGACTTTGGGGCAGAGGTATGTAAAACGTCTACAAATGTTGCTGCTGGCTTTCAGATAAAGTATTATAAGTGAGAATGGAAATTAGGCCATATCTCTTTCTTGAGGATTATCTATTGCTCTCCTAAAATGCTTCAAATATTTTTTAGGCAGTGAAGAACACTAACTACATATTTTTGTCCTTGTATTTCACAGAAAAAAACAAGTCTGATCTCAACTAATAAAGGGGCACAAAAGTCACAAGTATGCATAGAAACACCGGTTTCCTATTTAAACATTCAATGGTCTTAAGGACTGAAAGTAGATAAAGCACATATCATTTGTTTAATCGAAGACCTGTCCAAAAAATAAATGATATTTCATCAGATGACAGTCCAAGTATCGTCAATTCTTAATTTAGCTCTTTCTTTAACAAAAACATTAATTTATCCAGTGCATTCCTCTGGAGAAGATACAGGTTTATTGGGTGAAAAACGCTTGCCAGTAATTACCCAGCCTAATGCTCTTGGACCTGATTCACTTAGGCTCTCATAACGAGTGGCCTGTGAACTCCGATAGACCCCATAATGAAAGCTACCCAGCCTATGAGAATTAGAAGGTATGTGTGTTTCACAAAGAGATTTCGGCTGTTGAAAGCAGATCAAACCTCAATGTGAAACAACTAGTGAAAACATGCAGGAATTGGTGCGAAACCCCAATTTCAGCTTGCTATTTGCCTCTTTTATCCACACACTGAAGATGTTCAAGAATATCTTCAAGTGGCTTCCTTATCAACACACACAGAACCACCACCCAGGCACTCATCAACAGAAAACTGGACTACGGCAACACACTTTCTGTTGGAATAAACACAAAAATGATTAAAAGGTCCAGACTATACAAAACTCTGAAGCCATTTTCACACTCAGATATATTAGGAGTAGTTGACAACTTAGATATGCATGCTGGATTAATGATAGTTGTGGAAGCAGTGTACATCAACTATTGCATTTTATCTTACTGTTTGTTAATGTAAACAGAGTTGGGAATAAGAGAAGTTACACATATGCCTGTATGGAAGGCAGTTTTGCAATTTACAATCAACATATTTTGATCATCATTAGCCATATGTCAGAATGGGTCAAGAATATGTTGACCATCTTGAAAAATTGATAACAATTTAATACAGGGTTTGACACAAATTTAACTTGGCGTTGTTTCATGAATAGTTGACACACGCAACATATAACATGATATATATTTGGATAACAGAGAAAGAGATACTCTGAGCCAAACCTACATTGTATTAAGTTTAATAAAGCCAAATACCTTCATTCAAAGATATTTAAGTTACTGTAGGTCATGTACACATATATGAAAACACTGTAGTACCATGTTTGAACCATGGACCAATATTATCCATGCTGTACATTGCTTATGTTACCTTTGTTCGCACTGCAGCTATATTTTTGACATTACATATACAATATCGAGTACATGACTATATCAATGTAGGCCATAGGTTCTTTGAAAGTTGTATGGTGGATGACCTTGTGGTCATGTACAGACATGTGCCCATAACTATTTTTATGTGTCTGTGTATGTACGTTTCCTAATTGAGGAGTAAAATGGTTTGGCATGACACACAGGAAATGTTATATTGTTACAAGGGTGTGTGAGTTATTATTACAGGGCCACAACTGGGGGGCATACTATGTGCAAAGGAATCCTGTGCTTTGCCATTGTGTCTCCGAAGATGACACCAGGAGAAATCAAAGAGCTCAGTGAAATTCAGCAACACCAGGCAAGGTCACTTTTGTGTGGCCTTAAGTGGGTTTGTACGTAACTTTCATGCAAAGCACCATCCTTCTGTAAACTTACATGACATTTCAGGCTGGTAGGCATTTTATGGGTGGATGATGGACATTCATATGCATGAACTCAATTCTTTACACACATTGCCAGATTGAATGCAGCTACTAATTACGTGAATGCATGTAAATAGTGTAGATGCCAGACCCAGGAATGACATTGTGACACATCTATTGTACCCCTAGTTTTTTCCTCTATCAACATGTACTACCGTCTGCAGCACTTGTGGAAAGAGGACAAATGATATAAGGTTTATATTTCATTATGATTTTATCTCTTCCTGGCAATAAACAGTTGGTGAGCCATAACACAGACACACTTGCACTATGGTTCAAGGGTGCCTGTGTTATTGATGGACTGTCATGGTCCCTGCCATGGCTTGCCCACATGCTCCCCACACATAGCCCACACTGACAGGCCTAGGCCCTTAGCCCTGCCCAAAATGTTATGTCCTGCCCCCCTCCCTGGGTTCTGGTTTCATTCATGGTATCTGTCACCTTTGCCAAATTCCTGGTGGCAGTGGTAGGCCCCAATGTAACATGGAATGTGTTTATTTGACTTGATTTGAAGACGCTTCCCTGGTGGCAGTGATAGTACCGTAAGAACATGTGAGCTATTACCGCCTCTGTGACAAACATGTGTCCCAGCACGCGTTGAAAATCTCATGGGACAGCAAATCTACTCATGCTCGGGCGGGCATTTTGGAGGGCACCTCTATATAAACTACACCTGAGCACGAGGCTCTGCTTGGCCTCGTCATCTGCTGCAGCACTCACCTGAGCCTTCTGAGTTCCTATGTCATCCTCCTTCTGACTTCCAGCACAATCCTCTGGAGCCTTTGACTCCACTTCGGACCTCCCTTGACACTTCTCCTGTCAGCACGAACCCTGTAAGGCAAGAAGCTAGATTACAAAGGTATTGAGCAACGGGTGTCGCACAGTGTCACGCAACAAGACAAGACAATTTTCTGAGGTATTTAATAAAAGGGCACATGTGGCCCCTAGCAACAGAAGAAAGCCTGACCAGTGCCATAGACATTGCCTTATCAAAGAGAGGAAAGAACTGTTAAGAGATTAAATGAACCTAGCGGTTGATGCTTAGTTTGAAATTTGTTTTCCCTGCAAAAGTATTTTGAACATTATAGACTGTAATGCATTGTCAGTAGAGGCAGAGATTTGTGAACTTGTTGCAACATTAATATGGTTCCCTGATGCATGAAGGGAGAAACTAATATGACTGCTATGCTTGACTAAGGTGTCCCTGATGTATGACGGATAATTAACACGACTACTACTACTTGAAATGTGAGAACATGCTGCAGGGAATAGTAATCTTGATGAATGCCCTGATGTGTATTGTTCCTGATTTGAGCATAACATTTCAGTGGTGAAACATGTCCCAGACCAGGAGAGGAATGCAGTCCTCAGAGTGTCTTCGCTCTCTCTCTCTCTCTCTCCCATTCACCCTTACGTTTGGGTACTATTGCCAGTGCAGTATCCACCAGAAGGCTAAAGGAGTGACTACTGCCACATATGTGGCTGGCCTCTGAGCTTATGCCTCCTGTACTTCTTTGCACGTAGAAGAAAATAGTTTTTTAAAATGGATTTTATGTCTACCTTCATCTGCTTCTCATACAATTATACATCAGGAGGTTAGAATGCAGTTTTTGGAAGATATTGTCCTGGTGAGACCTCCGTTATTATGGTTTTCCATATGGGCAAAAGATGAGACCGGTTTCACCAGATCAATTATCTCAGATTGTCTAATCCTGGACAACATTTTAAGTATCCCTTGGCTATCTTACATTAATTCTTTCCCTTGGTAGATGGTTTAATTTATCTATCTGGTTAGACCCTACACAGGAATTATCATTAACCAAGAGGATGATCAAACATACATTTTCACAGTATAGATTATATCAGCATAAGGAGGTTGATAGAACAAACACACCAGTCATTTTTTTTTAAGTCACTTGATTTGGAGGAGGGTGGAAATAGTTATCTATTACATGTGACAAATATGCAACAATCGTTTGTGCTTGTAAGATTGAGATGTGGCATTGTGCATCATCTAGTGGCTTTCCCAAATATGAAGTCCTGTCCTTCAGATATTACCTTTTTCCCAAATGATGGTCGAAGTAAGCAAAGCACGTTGCACTTTTTTTTGTTTTATACATTTTACAAGAATCTTAGATGTTTTTATCTTAAACCCATGTTTATTGTACAGAATTTCAGATTACATAAAGCTGGTATGAAATATTTGATTGCATTAAGAGAACCCTCTGTGTGCTATAATGTTGCCCTTTTTATCTTGAAAGCCATTAATGTGAGGAAAATTCTCATTTATTAGTGTGCCCTTGAATCATATTATGTTTTTAAGTACTGTATATAATCAATACATGTAATTGAATCTGATATTGCGATGTTTTAATGTATTTAATGTATGTTTTAGCTCTTATGTACTTTTATGGCTGTTTATAATAGCCGAATAAAGTTTTATGAATCGAATCGTAGTTCTCAGAAGGCTAGGAGGTGCAGCATTGCCCCATCGAACACTCCTGGAGTTCCAGTGAGTGGCTTACGGTGACATACTGCATATGGTGCCCCACTGCATGGCTAACCTAAGAATGCTCCATATCTTTGCAGATATGGTGGATGTGCCCTCTCTCCCTTTGACGTAATACAGCACATCATCTTTGTTTGGTAGACTGCATTGCATAAGGGATTAGTAAATATGATCTCCATTGGTACCCAATTGGCTATCTGGTTGGTTGCATTACTCCCACTATTTCTAATTGAAACACTTTATCGGTGATATATTTGGATATTGTCAAATGCATTTCTGAACCACATAAGAATAATTAGATGTGCGATTTGACTTACCAATAAATAGCTCATTTCCATATCTTCCATTCTGAAAACACTCATTTATGGTGCTGTGTCTATGTACAATAGGCATCATGGGCATTTCCAGGGTACTTGGCTAAGACACTAGTGAGGAGTCCATTTTAATCCACAATTTCCTGCACATTGACTGAGTAGTCATGCTTCCAATAGCGGAAAATATGCGCATTAGCTGCAGGGGCACCAATTGCACATGGGTGCAATCAATTGCACTAAGAACATGAGGAAATCCTGCAATATTGTGAAATCCTTGCTTGGTGGCGAATTTGTTGTTGGCTGGGTTTAGGAAACAGCAGGTACTGTGGACAGAACTTTATTATGGCATCCAACAAATATGGCATAAATGATGAAAAGGCACCCTGTGATATGACAAACAACACTGCAGAGGACTTCTGGAAAGAGGCCAAACCCAACATGTGTAATACCGCTATCAATTTCACATGTGGTGAGGTGGCATTAGTCCTTCATGTTGTTGGTTGCTTGATGAAATCTTCTCCACCAACATCAGAATGCTCTCCTTCTTGAGTCTGTATAGCTGGAACACCTCCTCCTCTCTGAGATCAATGAGGGTGATCCTTTGTATGAGTAGGCGCTCCCTCCTTGTTCTCTGTCACTGTTGGTATTTTTTCTAATTGCAAAATAACTACCTTCATGGGTAAAGGAGATTACCACAGAGGTGTGTTGGAGTTCTTTTTATATTGATGGCCTTGCATTACTATGCGTGCCATTGTTGGCAATGTGCAGCATTCTGATGCATTTCCGTTATTGCGTTACACTGCGTGATGATGCTTCATGCAGTGCAGTGATGTGTTAGCAAATTCCACCTTGTTACTGTTGTGTTAGGTTTTGCTTGGGAACACCTACCTTGCACTCATTTATATCTGTGTTATATGACGTACCTTACTCCACACCTCCTTAATACAATATTAGGGACACCAGACCTGAAGTGCCCCCGATGTGGCGAACTGGATGCCAACTTCGTACATATGACCTGGCTACGCTCTGGGGCTACAAGGTACTGGCGGGGTAATGACCGACTTGGAACACACATTAGATCACACAAGCCTGTGGGAGCTGGTGTTTTGTCTCTTGGGATAGGCCCCGTCCCCAAAACTGTCTAATGTGGGTGCCAGGTTCTTGCATTTGACTCTGATATTGGCCATAAAGACCCAGACCATGCTTTGGAAATCCCCAGACCGGCTGCCTCACTGGAAGTGACAAAATGAGGTTGAGTGCTGGGCTAGGGCAGAGGAAACTGTGCCAAGAGCAGAGGAGAGTAGAATTCAATGGTATCACCCAACAGCTGATGACTGGGCATCTCTCCAGACAGCTTTCATGGAGAAATAGAAGGCACAGGGGCATGCACCGGATGCTGGGCCAAGGTTAAAATAGCCGGACTACTGGGCATGTGGTTCCTGGATTTCTGGAGACCACTGGTGGGGATACCAGCCTCTGCGAGAGAGGAGGACCATCTGTCCATCTGCTATCACTCTGAGCACACAGGGACTCCAAAGTGTTTACCTAGAGTTTGGTAAGAGGGAGGGAGGATAGACCAAAAATGGTTGTGGACCAACGTGGTGGCTGGGGCAGTGGGTCTGTGAAGGGTGCTGGGAGACAAGTGGCTACAGTGTACTCTTGTTATACACTCAAGTTCACTGCTCTACTGTCATGCAATATTGAAATGTTCTAGACTGTAATGCCTGCCAAATTCTTTTACATACTTCTCTGACATTGTTGTTGTGTGTTGCCTGCAACCCTTACTAAACAAAACATTCAAAAAAACGTAATTCCTGCGGCACGCAGGCTGACACAGCGCAGAACTTGCACCATGTAAGGGGTATATTTACGAGCCCCGTTGCATCGCTCTTGCACCACGCAATGTGGTGCAAGAGTGATGCAACTCAAAAATGAGATATATGAAGCCACGCAAGACCACCTTGAGTGGCCCTGAGTGACTTTATAAATCAACTTTTTTTGTGATAACCTAGCAAGTTATTTAAAAAATAAAGTTGAGGACATTTTTAACGACTTCATTCTCAACAATGGAACCAACCACTTATTACAAGTCATCACTCAAACAGATCAAAGTGAACAGGCTTTCTGTGAGTTTCCAGCTATTCCTCCTGAACGTATGATTTAGCTTTTAAAACAAACAAAGTCAGGAGCTCCCTCAGACCCATGTCCTACAAGGGTGCTGCACAAAATAGTTGATTTTGATGCACCTCCACTCTCCTCGCTGGTTAGCAACATTTTAAAAACAGGGATCTTCCCCACAGAATGTAAAAAGGCTTCCATTCTGCCACTTTTTAAGAAACAATCCCTTGACCTGGGTGAAGAAAAGAACTATAGCCCTATATTGAGACTCCTTTTTCTAGCCAAAGTACTAGAAAGACATCTCAAGGTCTGTCTCACTAAGTATCTGGATCAATTGGCATCCTGGATAAATCCCACTGCGCTAGTCACAGTATCCGAGGATGTTAGGGAAATCCTTGATCGTGGAGACAGGGCTGTGGTGGTCCTTTTGGACCTATCCGCAGCCTTCGATACAGTAAGCCACGCAATTCTGAAACAGCGTTTGCTAGACATAGGTGTCCAAGGCTCTGCTTTTAAGCTTCTTTGTGCCTTCATGGATGAAAGAGAAAAAACTGTTAGTATGGGAGACTTTAGGTCAAAATCGTTCTCCTTACCTTGTGGAGTCCCGCAGGGCTCCTCGATAAGTCCCACCTTAATTAATATCTATGTGGCCCCTCTTATGGGACTGATAAGGCCATATGGTTTTTCTACAGTGTCTTATGCGGATGACACCCACATTATCGTTCCCATAAACAACAACATTGAAGAGGTGGCTTCTTTTTTTTTTTTTTGTCCTCATCACGCAATAACTGAATGGAGTATATTCAATAGCAAGCTTACCACGTTAGGGGAGCCTTTGTACCATACTGTACCGACTTTGGAGCTTTTCCATCTCACACAGCTTGATTTAGCTTCACGTATGAGAGTGTTCTATTGGACACCAGGCATCCCCTACGCATCTTGCCTACTCCTTTCTTACAGGGAGTCGAAAACTGTACCAACCTCTCCCATCTCTTTATTGCAGCAGCGCTTAATCATTGGACTTCCATCGATCTTAGTTATAGCCCATTATCTGTCCAATACTGTTCCCACATATCCCAAAAATGTAATCTCTTGCTATGTGTACCAGCCCTATCTAGAGTATTTATCCTAAGCACTGAATTCAACCATTCTTCCTGGGTAGGCACTGCTGGACTAACCCATTTAATACAAATCTCACGCCATGGCCAATAATACTAATAAAAAAAGCAGATTTCTTTGTTTTTTAATTAAATTAAATCCTACCCTGTCTTCCGTAACCACATCCACTCCAAACATAACTAATTGGACGCTTACCTGTATTTCTTGATTAAATACTTCTGAAAGGATCTTACCCACCGCTTCCCAGAAGCTCTGTAATCGGGGGCACTGCCAAAACATTTGGATATCATCCCCTCGTTCCTCGTCGCATTTCGGACACCGTCTCACACCTCCGCTTCTCAATTTAGACATCTTCTTTGGCGTCCAATATGCTCTATGCAGGGTGAATAGATAATTTTTCCTGAGTGGTGCAGATTTAATGACATAGCCATAAGTAGCTGCAGATACGTGCCATAATAATGATACATCCAGCAATGGCAGCGCCTTCCCCCAGATCTCGATGGGTAAGGTGAAATCCTCCCGTCCTTCAGAAATAAGCGTCCAATATCAGTATGCTACTTCTTTCATAAAAGATTTCCCTTGGATCTTAAACTCCAACTCTGGGTTTCCTTCACCTTCCTCTCTCAAAGATTTTGCCCAGCTAGTCAATTGATAAAATTTAGACTTAGACAAAGCTCCTTTGGTCAATACAGTTAAAAAGTCCCAGTCAACGATTGTGGACCCTGTTAAGATCTGTCCCCATTCCACTATTCTTTCATCTCTTAAAGGAGCAGATAATACGTCCTTTAGACATTCCGGCGTTCCTGGCGAGTCCCAGATTGGAGCATGTTGACTATAATAAGGAATCTTCCACAAACGCCTTAACTGGACCCACAGTCTGACAGCCGAGTCCAAAACCTTTAATTTTACTTTCTTGAAGAATTTTGTATGGCCAAATTTGTACAGAAAATGACTTCCTTCTGGGCCTGTCATAGCTTGCATATATTGTGGAAAAAAACGGTAATCCTTAAATAACACTCTGAAGTTTTTGAAATGAAAAGCCCTATAATATTGGAGCAGGTCTGGGCTGGCTATACCACCCTGTTCTTTCTTCATCCTTAGTTTCTTCCAGGAAATTCTAACCCCTCTCGAAGCCCAGATGAAACTACTAATATCTCACTGCATTCTATTAATCCACTCTTTTTTAAATTCCAGGGGTATCGTATTAAAAATATATGTGAATTTAGGTAGTATCATCATCTTGACTAAAATGAGAGAGGGAGACTCCTCCATGTATTAAGGAGTTTTTTTGACTCTGTTTGAACTTTATTAAAGTTTACTTCTTCACCTCTCCCACAATCTGAATGCCCAAATATCTGATTTGTTGTTTTACCAAAGGATCATTATATTGAGTATTCCAGCCCATAACCTCAGTCTTCTGCTGGTTTATTTGATAACCGGAAACTTTGCCAAAATGTTCCATTATCTCTATTATTCTTGGGAGTGAAGCGGTCAGGTCATTTGTAAATACCATTAAATCGTCTGCATAAAGTGCGACCTACTTCACCCAATTCCCGAAGCTGAAAGGGGATATATGGGGGTTTGCCCTTAAGGCATTGGCTAAGGGCTCTAAATATAAATTAAATAGCAGAGGTGAGAGAGGACACCCTTGCCTGGTGCCCCTGCCGATGCTTATCTTGTCTGTAAGGGACCCATTAACTAACACACAAGACGATGGGGATTTGTATAGTAATCTTACTGCTCTTGCAAAATTGCTCCCCAATTTAAGGGCATCTAATATTTTATGTAAAAAACCCCAGCTAACCCTATCGAATGCCTTTGCGGCATCAAAAGTGATTATCGACAGAGGGAGCTTTTTTTCCACCGCCAGATCTATTGCCCCTATTAACTTGTGTGTGAGCTCATAAATCTGTCTGCCTCTTATGAAGCCTTTTTGATCTTCATGGATTAAACTCCCTGCCCTCTTCCCGAGTCTTGTTGCCAACAGTTGAGTGAAGATCTTATAGTCACTGTTTAGCATTGAAATGGGTCTATATGACTCACATCGCTTGGGATCCTTCCCAGGCTTTAATATAATACATATAATTGCCTCATCCCAAGATTTTGGAGGTTCCTGGCCCCTTAGAAATATGTCGTTAAATAAAATAGTGAGCTCAGGCGCCAGTTCCTCCTTCAATGCTTTGTATATTTCGTTTGGCAAGGCGTCAGGACCTGCCGCCTTCACTTTTTTTAAACCCTTTATCGCCTCAGTAACTTCTACTTCCGTTATCTCAGCATTTAGCTCTTTTCTATACTCTTCTGACAGGGTCTGTTTAGTCCATAATTTAAGGTAGTCCCTATAAGATCTTCACTAGGTTGAGTGTTCTCCGAATATAAATCCTTAAAAAAAACTATGAAAGGCATTTCTAATGTCTGTCTCTTCTATGGTAGGGTGTACCCTATTTTCCTCATGGATACATGCGATCTTATTTCGACTTTGTTCCATCTTGGCTTTCCATGCTAACAGCTTGCCAGACCCTTCCCCATATTGGTAATGAGCAAGCTTACTTGCCTCCCATTTTTTTTTTATTCTAATATCTAAAATATTGGAGAGCTCTCTTTTCTTATCATTTAGTTCCCCTGTAAGTACTTCTTTTTTATCTGTCAAGTTTTCTTCCCATATTCTCCTTTCTAACAACTGTATTTTTTCCTCTAGGCTCCCAATCTCCTTTTTACATAGTTTATTTCTATGGGCAGCTAAACTAATCAGTTTCCCCCCTAAGTACCTCTTTATATGCATCCCACCTAACCTGACAGGAGGTCTCATCAGAATTTGACCAAAAGAAAGATTTAGTGTCCCTTCTCAGGTCCTCTATTATCTGGGGGTCCATAAGCAAGGTCCTATCTAATGTCCATCTAGATTGAATCTGTAGACCCTGTATCTCCATCCCCATCATTACTGCTGAATGGTCTGAAAAATGAGCTGGGAGGTGTTCCACTTTCCTTACATTTGCACCTAATGACTTGTCAATTAGGAAGTAGTCGTTCCTTGAAGAATGACCTAGTTTTTTGTTTTTAAAGGTGAACATTTGGGATTTTAGGCCCCTTTCTCTCCATATATCAGTCAGACCAAGATCCTCTTGATATAACTTCGACCAACTCCTCATTTTGGGTAGTGTAAAGGTTTTACTTGGTGGGTACCTATCTTTCTTGGGATCAATTAGTATATTAAAATCACCCCCAAAATAATTTGACCCGGGGCGTCCAAAAGATGTAAATTACGGGCCTGATTCACAGAACTAACTTACGACAAAAACGTAAAGTTAGTACTTTTTGATATTCACGGAATACACTTACTCATTTTGGTATTCACAGAAGTTAGTAGTCCTAACTTTAGGACTCCTAAATGCCTTCTGTGAATACCGAAAGTCTTAAAGTTAGGATTTTTCTCAGTTAGGACTCCTAACTTCTGTGAATACCGAAATGAGTCCTAACTTTACTACTCCTAAACCGAGAAAAATCCTAACTTTAAGACTTTCGGTATTCACAGAAGGCATTTAGGAGTCCTAAAGTTAGGAGTCCTAACTTTACTACTCCTAAACTGAGAAAAATCCTAACTTTAAGACTTTTGGTATTCACAGAAGGCATTTAGGAGTCCTAAAGTTAGGAGTCCTAACTTTACTACTCCTAAACTGAGAAAAATCCTAACTTTAAGACTTTCGGTATTCACAGAAGGCATTTAGGAGTCCTAAAGTTAGGACTACTAACTTCTGTGAATACCGAAATGAGTAAGTTCATTCTGTGAATACCAAAATGAGTAAGTGTATTCTGTGAATACCAAAAAGTACTAACTTTACGTTTTTGACGTAAGTTAGT
Organism: Calotriton arnoldi; assembly: GCA_963921515.1. Lineage (NCBI taxonomy): Eukaryota > Metazoa > Chordata > Amphibia > Caudata > Salamandridae > Calotriton > Calotriton arnoldi. The sequence goes on from CAWUFW010004093.1 coordinate 1,484,361, forward strand.
TCTGTGAATCAGGCCCATAGGGCCTGCATTGCCGAGGGGTCATCTACGTTAGGACCATAGTATCCTGCTATTGCCAATACTTTACCATTCATTCGTATGTTTGCTATGACCCACCTCCCATTTGTATCTATCTTAGATGACTCTATAGTCGCATTTGCTGATCTTTTAAAGAGAATAATTACCCCCTTAATACAACATGCCTGGTCAGTGCATATGTAAGATTCTACCCAACTATGCTTTTTCAAAATGTCACCCCATTCTGCCTTTAAAAGATGGGTCTCTTGAAGAATTATTATATCGCACTTTATACATCTTAAATATTCTAGGATTCTTTGTCTTCTAGCTCTGACCCGCAGACCGTTCACATTCCAAGTTAGAACGTTAACTCCCATGTTTTATAAAATGTGTTTTTTTTGTGTTTTTATTTATCCATGTCTTGCGCAAATCGGACCAAACCTTTTTTTGTTTTTTCCCCATATGCTCCCCCACCCTTAGTGCACTTTATTTTACGTGAGTTATTTACCGCCCCTCTTCCCTCCCTTGCCCACCCAAGGAGAACCCTCCCTTTTTCATTTTGGCGAGTCAGTCCCGCCGATTTGAGTGCCCTTCTCTATAGGCATTTTATCCTTTTTATGTTTTTTGTGCTTTGATCCTACTTATTAAGGACTCTACCTCCTTTGTCTCCCTCAGATTGAGCATCTGATTATTCTACATTATTCTCAGCGATGCCGGAAATCTCATTTGTACTGAAGCTCCCAAGGATTTCAACTCCTGCATATATTGACCAAGTTCCCATTGACGGTCCTGGGTCGCCTTCGATATATCTGATCTTATTCGAAAGGACCAATCATTCTTTTTATAGAATCCTGCTCTTATCGCCTCACCCAGTATTTTTTTCTTCAGTGTGTAAGTTCTAAAATTGATTAGGATCTTCCTCGGGTTCTTTCTATTCCTACTTTTCCCAAACGGATCTCTATGTATCCTTTGGATGTCTTCATAAAGAGCCTTAGTTTCACTCCAGGGGAAGAATTCTTTCAACAAGTCCACCACAAAGATTTTTATGTCTTCCCCTTCTAGACCTTCCGGGACATTTAAGAGTCTCAGGTTGTTTCGTCTTGAATGATTTTCCAAAGTCTCCATCTTCCCTCTTAGCTCTTTCTTATTTACCTGCAGGACTCTTCATTTCCTCTTTGTTAGCCTCTACACTTTTCCCCAACTCTTCCACCGTGGCCTCCACTGTGCTAATTCTCTCCATAATCGTATTGATCTTGGTTTCTAGGACCTCACATATTCGGAGCTGGTTTTTCTCGGAAGTGGCAAAATTTGCTCTCATCTCAGAGATCAATAGCTCAATTAAACTGTCCGTACTTTTAACTCCTTTTACCCCTTTAGATTCTAATACATGAGGCTCTTCACCCACCCCAGGCACTAGCTGGCTCATCGGGCTAGTATTAGCATCTTCCCCCGTACTTTTATCAAATTCAAGCCTCTCAAATCTATTAGCACTAAGCGGGATGCCTGTTGCGGGGTCGTCTTCCGCCATTATAACTTTTTGTCCACTTTCAGTGTGTTCAGTGTGTTCAGCCCTATGTTGTGTATCCTCTTTTGGAATAGATTGTTTGACTTTAAAATAGGATCTAAGTGAGGGAGTGATTTTTACTTTGGTGGATACAGCCCTCGTTCGAGCTGATGTTGTGATAGACTCCAGGATTTGTGGAGGAGAGACCACTTTATTGTTTTTTTCTTTTCCACTCTGATTCACTGCAATAGTTAAGCTCTGCGGGTGTTCTACAACTTTTATTAGATTATCTGGTAGATTTCTACTTCTCAGGCAGTATCTTAAACCTCTACTCACAGGAGCCTCCCGTAACTGTTCAGTGGGGGTATCAGTAATTTTACACTTCTCCTGACCACCGCACTAGAGTCTGAGATTTTCCTGGGCCTCCCCCCTTAGCCGCCTCACTTACCCTATTTGCTCGTATTAAGGTTCTTTGACCTATTTGCTGTGTTCGCGGGGTTTGCGGAGTTCGCCCTCTCCTATTCTCTGTTGTTGCCATGGGTGCCATGATGAGAGCTGCTGGCGCCGCTGTTTTGCTCTCTCTGCGGTCGATGCTCGAATTGCTGGGGCTGAGTGATACTGTTCCCCGGAAGGGTACCCTGGCCGCCACCTTCCTGCTTACTCTCAGGACCAAACCTGCTTGGGACCACACCGAGCCATCCCCGAACGCAAAGGCTCTGCTGCTGGAACACGCCGGGACAGCTAGAACATCGGATATTAACACCCAAACACAAGTCCTGAAAACAGGTCGAAGGAGAAAAGAAGAAAAAAAAAGACCGCCTGAGGTCGCAAGGCATCTCGATCGCCTCTATCGCCTTACAACGGCGAAAAAAAACGTCTCGGACATCACAGGCATCGGGAGACGAAAGAAGAAGAAATCCCGTAAGTTAATACATACTTTGGCACATCATTCCTGTATTTTAAGTCGTAGACTGCCTATAGAGATTGGGAGCTCCCGACCAGAGTTCCTCTCCGGCCGCCATGTTCTCCCAAAATGTCAAAAAACAAGAGGTGGCTTCTTGTTTCAATAGATGCATGAGTGCTATTTTGCACTGGATGAGCACCCATTGCCTAAAATTAAACTCAAGAAAGATTGAGGTTCTCCTTTTTGGGCTGGACACCTCTTTTTGGAATAAGTCTTTGTGGCCAGAAGCCCTTGGCTCACTTCCTGTCCCAGTGTTTAAAACTAGGAATCTCTGAATACTTTTTGATAGAAATCTTTCCTTTAGTGACCAAACCAACTACCTAACATCCTCATGCTTTCACACCGCTAAAATTCTGAGGAAAATCCTTCCCTTTCTACCATCAGACTTACAAAAAACAGAAGTCACTTCATTGGCACTATCAAAACTAGATTATTGCAATGCCCTCTATGTTGTAGCCCAGCAGTGTGTTCTGAGTAGGCTCCAGAGACTGCAAAATGCAGCAGTCAGGGTCCTGAAAAAATCAAAAAGTTTGAACCCGTGACTAAAGCTAGGGAAGAACTCCACTGGTTGCCTGTCAGAAATAGAGTTGCCTTTAAAGCACTCTGCATTGCCCACAAAGCATTGCATCTTCAAGGCCCTGAATCTCTGATGAACAAATTTTTATGGTACACCCCAAACAGACATCTACATTCTGCCACTACTAAGAAGCTGTCCGTTTTTCACATCTATAAAGCCTCCTGGGGAGGTAGAATTTTCTCTCATGTCACATCATGTCTCTGGAACCAAATGCCAGAGTACTTAAGGAATACCCCCAACTTTCTGGTTTTAGAAAGCTTCTTAAAACTTGGCTTTTCACTTTCCCTCTGTGAACTCTATATCTTGATCTGCAGCACACATAGAAAGAGGAAAATGCCTCAGGGGAATGTTATTGTGCAGGAAGGTACTCCTTCCGGCAAAAAAAGGCCACCTTACAATGCAACAAACTACAATTGGTTCTGTCAGATCAACAAATTCTTAGCATACCATAATTCAAATATAGCAAGAAGCACACCAAGAACGAGACTGTATGATTTAAGTAATCAGTATATTATTCTTTTTTTCTTTTTTATATAAGGCTGTCACATAAATAATTCAACCAATAAAGAATAATTAGTGAGTGACTTTTGGTGAATAAGTGAAAAAAGTGACAAAGTGATACAGTGTATGGAATATATACAGTGAGAAATGGGAACAGAATAAAATGTATGACTCAATGAACATCAGTCCTTGTACAAGTTAATGTCAAACCCCTAGATTAAATCATATTCCAACTTGGGGGTGAATGAGACTGTAAGACATGGATTGATGCGAGGCGTCGACGTTTCGTCCCAGGGACCAGCGTTACTCAACAAATGTCACAATGGGTTTTCTTCAGGACAGTGAAAAGGAGGACAGCCAAGTGTAGTGGAGATATCCACGTAATCAGTTCGAGAAAAAGGGATTTAACATTTGCGCTCCATGAGGTGCAACTGCTACTCAATCATCCATTCAGATGTGATTACTGGAAGATGATACCCTGATTGCATTGGAGATCAGGATTGTATTAAAATCACACTGGGAGAGGCTGATCTGGCAGAGGGCCTGATCATGCTTGGCCTTATAACTTATCCCCCTGGAGGATCAGGTATAGAGTTCAGAGCTTCCTACCTGAGCCCAAGAAGCTCCAATAACCTTAGGGAGAATAACACAGGTGGAGCTTGGGTCTCAGTGCCCCTTGTCAAATGGTGTGCCTCAAACTTTGCAGGTACATTGTTGACTATTGAAGTGTGGGTGGGCAAATAGAAACAGTACGGAGAAGAGAATGGCCAACTCAACCCCTTCTTTTTTTAATTTCTTGCACTCTCTGAGTGAAGGCTCTTGCCCCACTCATTTGTAAACGATTACCCCTCCAGCCATTGCATTGAGCTAACTGGTGAATGGCTACAGCAGAGACACTTGTGCCTGACAACCTGATACAATTACTTCAGATAAATCTGTACACTTTCTTGAATCTCAAGCACAGGAAAAGCTAATAGAAACCATGGCCAGAGGATCCACAAATGGTACCCCCCAAAACCATAGTTTAGCCTAACATACAGCAGGAGGTGGGTCCGGGAATTCCATAACAACAGATTGTTTTACACCAAGGATGGTATCAATGGTGAGTTGGAACATCTCTGGATTAAGAATGAAACTAGTGGATCATGACTGGAGAGCTTTTATTGATAAATTAGATTTTTGTATTTTCCAAGAAAATGGGCTACTGAGGAACATCACAGAATGAAACACACACATTTTCAAGTGCTGGCTGAGAAAAGATGGGTGTGTAGACCTCAGGGGTATTGTGTATGTAGGTACAAACTTCCCTCCTGTTTGACTTAAAGCCTATTCCAGTGTACTCGCCAGATTTGCTGGTAATTAGAATTATCTCGAAAAATTATAAACCTATCCATTTAGTCAATATCTATAACAGATGTATCAGCAAGTCTATACCCATTGTGACATTTGTTGAGTAACGCTGGTCCCTGGGACGAAACGTCGACGCCTCGCATCAATCCATGTCTTACAGTCTCATTCACCCCCAAGTTGGAATATGATTTAATCTAGGGGTTTGACATTAACTTGTACAAGGACTGATGTTCATTGAGTCATACATTTTATTCTGTTCCCATTTCTCACTGTATATATTCCATACACTGTATCACTTTGTCACTTTTTTCACTTATTCACCAAAAGTCACTCACTAATTATTCTTTATTGGTTGAATTATGAACTTTGAAACTGCTTGATAGTCTCCTATTCAAGCACAGTAATGGATTCCTATTTTTATTAGGTGGAGACATCAATACAACTTTTGAACCTTTGAGGCTGCTTAGTGAGGTGGGGAGAGAGAAAGATGAAAACTGGGATTTTTCCCAACTGAGTAATCCATATAAAATCCACTTCTCCAGGTCAGCCCTGCAACTCATTGATAACGTCTTCCACTATAGCCTACACACGTGCAATGGCTGCTCTTCATCAGACGTAGATGCAACTCCTACTTTTAAGAGGTTCTTATACAAGCATCATAGATTACATACCTCTGGATCTACATTTATGGGGAGAGATGATTGACATGCGGGTTAGCCCTAGATAGGAGAGCAACCATGATCCTTTGATTCTCCATTTATCAGATCACATTATTCCAGATGTTACAAGGATCTCCAGCATAGAGGCAGCTGACAGCGTTGATGAATAATAAGAAAAGTGTGAAATGGATAAATATTATTAGCAACCCTACAATACTGAAATAGCTCTATGACACTATTATTTTAATTTTTGAGCTTTTTGATAACGACATAGGACAGCCTACCTTGATAATGGAAAGCCATAATCTATTATTTAGTAATCTAAAAACATTCTTCATGAAGAACTGCAAGGTAGATCGGAATTGAGTTATAGGTGCTGCAAGGTTTAACAGAAATAGGAAAACCGAGTGAAAGTTGCAATAAAAACAGGCAATAGGGACAACATCATACAGACCAGCAGACTATATCAGGACAGTCTTAAATGGGCAAAGATTGAATGGGACACAGAGAAATGGAAAGAACTACTACAAGCCACCAGGGATGAAGATACAAATTCTTTCAGGCAATTAATTAGTTATGATGGCAGAAAGAATCCAAGGAGATCAGAACTAAATATCCAGGCCAATAAGTGGATTAACCACTTTGAGTCTCTGTTTACTGAGCATCAAGAAGGTGATGGTTACAAGTTTAAAATGCCGGCAGATCTGACTATTTCTGAACATACTATCTAGGCCCCATATATTAATACTCTATCAAATACCACAGCTACAACAGGTGCCTCAATTCCTAAGAAATGGAAAGGATCAGAGACAGTCCCTGTTTTTAAGAAGGGAAATAGATTTGCACCCAGCAACTATTGCTTCATCATCCTGATCAATAAACTACAAAAAATATTTGGTCAGCAGTTTCTCAACAGGCTAATGAGCTAAATGTCAGAAAAAGATATAATAAGCCCATTTAAGGTAGGGTTTAAACCGAAAACTAGCACAATCAATTCATTTTCCTCTCATTAAATGGAAGGTGGCTGATATTAGTGAAGGAAATCTTTTTATTACATTTGCCGACCTCTGGTCAGCATTTGACACTGTACCTATGAAGACACTTTGGCATGTACTGGCAGAACTAGAGATGCCTCCACCTTTGCTTGATATAATAACAAGACTTCACACAGACAACTTTGTCCAGGAGAGGATTAAAGTCAATAAGAGGTTTCACCAAGGTTGTGTCCTCACGACCACTCTGTTTTTACTTTTTATTAATGGTTGCATAAATGCTTTACTCTGTTGTAAGAACGACAACGACGAAATGTCAAAAACAGAGAAATGTCTCCAAATACTTCTCCAGAGGTTTCAACTATCTCTAGAATCCATGGGCTGAAAATAAATGTCCAGAAAACTAATTTTTTGGTAGTTAACCAACACGCAAGAACACAGGGCAATATAATTTTAGACTCAGTTTAAGGAATACGATTACTTAAGTGTATCAAGTAGGCTGACTTGCATGCGTGGAACAAGGAAATCTAGAAAAGTACAATATTGCTAAAACATAGAGTATCATTGATCACTAGCTTTGCAGAATGTTAAATAATGAAGCCAGTATCACCCACTCTTGAAAATGTAGAGCTCAGCCCTTTATGGCTCGGAGCTCTGAGGTATTTGTAATCTGAGCAACCTTGTGATTGCTGAAAACACTTTCATGTGATTGCTATTAAAACTACCCCAAAACCCTCTGATATTGCCACCAAGATTGGAACTTGCTCTGAAACCCTTAAATGAACACATGCAGCTGAGACCAATTTTATATTAGATCAGGATTTGGGTAGCAGAGGAATTAGCAATGTACACTGTGGGATTACAGGATGTCCTAGATAGGGCTCAGACATCAAAATTTCCTTGAAGAAAATATGTTAAAAATAGTTTAGCAGAACTTGCATTACATCTGTATTGGGTTAGACTGTCCTCCATCACCCTAAGTGCCAAACAAACTGTAAAGGAAAGATTCTGGTCTTGGTCCACTGGCAGAGTTCACTTTTCCCCAGCACAGAGTGACACATGATTTTTAACAATAAAGTGGGATTGCAAATGTAAAGTCTTTTTGGATTATGCCCAGTCTCCGTTAGCTAGATCTCTCTACCTTAAGTTGCAACGGGGGGTACCCTTACTTTACCATCATTTACATCTGCTTCACTGTACAACATACAATCAAGCATGCTGTGTCCAGTCTACCAACAGTCAGAAGAAACGGAGGGGCATTTCCTATTCTTTTCTGCAACTTTCAATAGGGTTAGGTCTAAATCGGTTAAACCACTGAGTTGGTCCAAATGGGTTAAACCACTGAATTGGTCTCTAGGCATAAGAAAATACAATGTGGCCCTAAGAATCTGTAAATATGACACAAGTCCTCTCATGGTGTTGGAATTTCGATTTGCCTGAGAACTGCTTGGCTATAGAGAAATAAGCTGTTAAAACCTTCTCAATTGGCAATGCCACACCATGTGTGATACAGAAGTCATGTCTTTGGATCAACACATTAGATCAACCAAACTGTGAAACGTTTTCTGGCCACCATATCATCAGGGATTGTGACTGTGTCTGTCAGTATTTCTAGTGTCAACCCTGAATTTCTCAACAGGTCGTTCCGCCACTGCACCTGCACAGAGGTTGGAAACTGAACAAAGTACCTCTCTTCCCCCCAAGGCAAAGCCCTCAGTGATGACAATGTCCCTGAAGAGGTGGACGTGGATGGCAGTCCTGGCCCATCTGGTCAGCCGGGGCAGACGTCAACAGCGGGACTCACTGTGCCCACAATAACACCTCCCACCCCAGCTACAACAACACAGCCAACCACTGCCCCTCAACCTGTGCACCTAGCACAGTCAGTCCCATCCTGTGCCCCCAGTCCTGGATTCTTGGACAGCTAACACCTCCCCAGTCATGGAGGAACAAGGACCCAGTGGGTGGGTGCAGTCTGAGCCAAGGGCACAGGTCAGTGGGGGTAGGTGTCATGGGAGGGTAACTGTGGGCCCGCAGAGAGATCCCACTGTGGCCACAGTCACCCACGCTGCCATCGCCCAAGTGCTGGGAGTATACCAGGAGTCCCAAAGTGTCATGAGCCAGGTATTGACCGAAATATGGGAAATGAAGGAGCTGCAGAAGGACACATGCCAGGAGGTTGCAGCCATCCACACCAAGGTGACTGGCATCAACACTGAGGTGGCCTCCCTGGTTGGGGTGCTGCAGGACATTAACACCTCCCTCTGCAGGGCTTTTCCACCTGAATCTACCCTTTCCTGTGGTCCAAGTACATCCAGACCATCAACATATGCTGCAGCCACAGGAAGGGAGGCCTTGTCAGAGGAGGACACGCCTGCATGCACCCCTGTCTCAGCAGCTCCAGATCCCCCCTCTGGCAAACTGATGGGACGTCTAAGCAAAAATACAGGACCTAAGGTTGGCAAGATATCCACCACTGCCAGAAAGAAACCTTGCCTCTAATGTCAGCCTGTGTTTTCTACACATTCACCTTGCTGGACTATTCCTGCCCACTTTTCCATATCTGGGGCCGTATTATGCATTTTCATTGTTTGCACCAGGCACACCTATTAAAAGGTGTGCCCGGTGCAAACAATTAAAGTGCACCCTATTAAGGTGAATGTGTTGTGCCAGGGCAGCCACGAACTTTTGCTGCCCTGGGAGCAGCCGCTCCATGTTTTCACAGTGCAGGCGACACCCGCCTGCACTTTTACAGGGGATTAGAGATCCTCTTGCAGGCGGGTGCAGTCAGTGACTTCACCCGTCTGCAAGGGGATGTCTGGGGGGTCCATAGGACCCATTTCCCCACTCCAGAGGGCAGCTCTCAGGGGGTGCACTCATAGTGTGCCACCTAGAAGGTCCCTGGGAGGTTCTTTTCCTCTGTGCCCCGTCTGTAATATGGCGAAGGGGCAGAGGCACAGGAATTCACTCATTTGCATAGTGCATTTCCATATGCAAATGAAGGAGTGCCCCCTGAAGGTAGTGCTGGCGCTTTAAGCGTGCCAGCAGTATCGGTATTACTGAAGGGGAGGCACAAGCGTCTGCACCCCCTTCTGTAATACCAAAGTGCCCCGTGAGGGTGAAAAGCGGGTGCAAACAGCTGTTGCGCCCCTGGGGCACTTACTGTAATACGGCCCCTGATGGGATGAGTATGTTGGACTTTGGACACCTGACAATTTGGACTATACTACAATGGTTTCATCCACCATAACTGAGGACTTCACTTATTGTTGGCATTGTGTAATTTTAGGCTAATTTCTTGATCTTATCCATTCCTTATTCACTTCATTAAAAACACAGGTCATCAAAGCATTGTCTCCTGTTGTAATTCTCACATATTCCAATGTGAATGTACTACCATGTAAACTTTGTAATGTCAAAACTATGGGCTTCTGCAAGCATAGATATGTTGTATGTGAACAATGTTCAACTCAGGAACACTACCATGTCACAACAACGCATACATACAAGTGTCTGGGCTGAGAAGATCTTTATTCCATTGTTCAAATTATAAGCTGCAATGATGTCAGCCTCATAGCAAATAAGACATGACTCAGTTAGTCTGTGCCAGTGATCACATAATGACTTGCAGACTTTCACAACATTGAAGGAGGGGATACATCTGACAAAATCCTACACAATAGGCAACAGTAAATTAGGTCTGCATCATCAGCTGGAACCATATTGACTACCTCACAAAAGGAATCCTACATCAAATAAAGAAATACATAGACACATATCAGTACAACAGTTTCTTGCCACAGGGCCATTTCAATCCAGTGTTGCTTGCATCTGGTGGAATGTCACAAACAAATGTCAGTGATGTGCTACAAGCACTTTGGCCTACAATGAGAAGACGCATAAACAGCTAAATTCAGGTCATACACAATGAGGATTTAGCCAATGTGAAGGCAGGATAGCATGAATTGGGCACAACAGTGTGTTGGATCACATGATGGCACACATTTTGAATTAGGAACAACACATCACAAGGAACAAGTCCAATGGAAGCCAGGTAATTACATCTTATCGCTGTACAAGCTGGTTTAGTTCCGGAATTGTACACCCAAATTCTGTGAAAGGACCAATTCATGTCCACTTTGTATGTTTGAACAGCAAGATATACCTGCTGATGTCACAACTCTGAAATGTCCAAATGAAGATGGTATGGTGAAGGTACCTAAAACAGACCAACACAGAGAGATTAGAAAACATACATATGACACGCATCACATTGTCAGCTCTAGAGAACACAGTTCAAGACAGCATTTACAGCTGAACAAACCTACACTTACAATACAAATATCTTTCTCCAGATATTTCCAGACCCACATATTCCGAGTATGCAGCATTAAAATCCTCCACACAACATCACTACAAGAGTTGCAAGAATAGTCAAACTCATCACATCTCACACCATACTTACACTCAGGAGAAGAAGTTTTGTATGAGATCTTGATGCAAGTCAGCTCATTCCTCTTCACCACTATCATCATCTTCATTTGGCATTTCAGGGTCCCCACCCAGTGGGTCTTCGTGGCCTGCATCCTCTGCAATGCAAGGTATGCTACATCACAAAGCAATGTTGTGGAGTATGCAGAAGGCCACAGTGATCTTACACACCTTCCTGGGTGAGTAGAGGAGGGCTCCCCAAGTCCTGTCCAGACATCCGAATCTGGCTTTCAGAAGCCCAAAAGTCTGCTCCGCTGGCCACCCTGTTCCTTCCCCTGTTGTTGTAGAAATCCTCAGTGGTGCCAATAACCATGGCCGGTTGGGATACACTGAGTTTCCTAGGTGGAAGATAGACAGACGGGCAACATTGTGTTACACATTTTCAGATTATACTACCTGACATTTCCCACACAAAGTAAGGACAGATCACACTTGCCTATAAGCCAAGCCCTCTCCGGTAGTAGTTGTGACAACAGCTGGGGTATGGTGCTGTTCCGCAGTAAGAACAAATTATGTGCAGATCCTGGAAACCAGGCACATATGTTTGAGAAGTACAAATCTGCTAGTAGACAACTGCATGTTGATAGGATGGAAGTGCTTTCTGTTACAGTACAATTGCTCACTGGCTTGTGGCGGTACTAAGGCAATATGAGTGCCATCAATAGATCCAATTACATGTGGGATGTAACCAAATCCACAGAAATCCTCCTTCATGGTGGCTAAATCCTCACGTCTGAGGAGCAGGATGTAGTTGGTCATGTGTCCCAAAAGTGCTGCTCGCACCACTGTGAGTACCAGACTGAACAAAGGTTGTGACATTTCACCTGAAATAGTGACAGTGAATTAAAATGAGCCTGTGGCCAAAATATACACAATTGACATGAGTTTAACAAGTGGTGGTATTGATGTAGGATTCTTGATGTGAGGTAGGAGGTCAGGCTCCAACTGATAGCATAAATCCAACTTAAATCCAGGATTGTTTGATGATTCAAACTAAACTTCTGGATAACATGCCGCTCTTCCATGGTCTGTGGGTCTGAAAATGGGCGGTACACTGGAGCCTGACGTCTCTTCCCTCTCCCGGGGTACCTATGTGAGGAGTACCACAAAAATGTATATTTGTCACAGTGTGCAGAGTAACATATGTGAAGAGTAAGGCAAAAGTCATGTGTCTGAACACTAATGCTTCATGAAGCATAACACATTTTACATCATCATTGTCATAACTTAACATCCACCAGTCATCCTCAAGGGGGCCTTTACAGGTCTGTAACAGAATTGTGCACATCATCAATTCAGAAAAGCTAAATTGCACTATGGTGAGGGTAGCATAACTTTCCATGTGAAATACCGGAAACCGTGGTGCACACTACGCCGCACACATTTTACTTACGTGCAGAGTAATGCACTACACAGATGAAGTTTTCTACTGGACATGACATGGTAATGCACCATTTCTAAGGTAACACCTGTGCCCTCATTTGTAGTGGTGGTGACACACTTAACTGTCACCAATACAGTGTTCCCAACCACTAACATGGCGGATGCCTGACCTCGCTAATTAGACATGTCGTACATACTCCACCTGCAGTAGTTGACCGCGCTGTGGGCGGTCACACACACAGCGGTCACAGCCATAGGCTAACGTTTAGGATACTGGCGGTTGCAGCCCAATGGCTGGGTGTGCCAGGATGATCGTGTATGTGGCGTACATGTACGCGGCGGTTGGAAAAAATCTCACGTCCTCATGACACTGCTGCTATCAACACCTTCTCCATTTTAGCTGCTGTTTGCCACCTCTGGGAGCAATAATTGCATGCACTACAGGGGACAGGGTCCCTCGCTTTACTCCAAAGGAGCTGGTTGCCCTGGTTGACAAGGTCCTTCCCCTGTATGCCAAGCTCTATGACTAACCAAAGGAACAGGTACGTTTCTCAAATACATATTGAACTTCATTTCACTGCTTCTTTCCTATTACCATAGGCTACAATGTGCCTCCGAGTGTCAGAGTGTAAGCAGTATATTGATTGCAGACATTGTGTGGCTCCTACATAGGGCCCATATGTGATGGATTATGTGGCCCTGGACTATGTGGAGAGAAGGACACCATTGGAATCTGTGATAAGGGTGATTTCTACGTGTGTTACATGCATATCTCTATGCAGGGCTCAACTTCATAGTAGCTACAATTAGTTCTCAAATCACATCATAGTATATATGAGTTGTTATGTATAGGCTTCACACCATGAGCCATTTCTGTATACTGTTATAAGCATTTGAGGATCATGTTAGCCAAGTGCACCATCCCACAGATCACTCAGGCCACATCACACTTCGTAAAACAGTTGTCTGGGGGGTAGATATACTTAGGCTTTCCTGCTTTCAGTTTCTATTTTTGGTAAATTCTGGTGGGGTTTTTTCCGTGTTTTCCAGTGATTTCAGTACCTTAAAAAAACAGTGGTTATCAGTGGTTACGCATGTTTGTGCCATTAAAACCAATAGAAACAGTGTTTTCCATACCATTTTGGTGGTGGCCCATGTGCAACACACAAGATGAGTCATTGTTAGTGTAAGTGTGGTAGTAGATGCATGCTGCTGTGCTGTGGCCATTGTCTTTTTGGCCTGGAACACAGCAGAGCCCTGTTCACATCCAATTATCTCATTTTGAGCAGAAACCTGGCTGAGTGAAGTGAGTTATCATCTCATGTGCTCAGTAAATCTGGCTGACAATTGTACCACACAGGCTTGTGTGAGGAGTGATGTTCCCTCACCACTGTCTCTTACGATGGTGGCCGTATTGCATGTCACATGACATAGAGTTTGGGACTCTAGTGATCCCACATCTTCATGTGACAGATGTTTACGGACACTCACAACCTTCAAAGGTGAATTGGCTAGTAGATATACAATCTATGACTGGCATCATCACCTGTACCAAACAGGATTTGGGATGTTCAAATGGCTTTAAGGAGTCTTGTGCTGTGTGAATTCAGAGTATGTATCTCCCAAAGGTTTGGATCTCAGTGTTTTCTGAAAATGTTATCTGCTAAATGTGATATATCGATAAACTACATGTGTACAGCAGTCATTTGACTTTGACTTAAAGCCATGTTACATGTCATTTCTGATACATCCAGGGCAGGCAGAGGAGATGGGGCCGTCAGTGGGGACACAGCTGGTCATGGCAGTTCCAGATGTGATACGTCAGACAAAGAGGACCCAGTGACAAGGAGGGTGTAAGGAGTCCCCGGATGAGATCAGCTCAAGCTCATCATCATCTGAGTCATCCTCCAGTGGACACTCCCTATCCACGTCTGTGACTGAAGGGAAGAAATGGAAATGGGTGAGTAAGCACCCCAAATCCTTCGATTCCGGCGACTCAAAGTGAGCGGTCCCACCACCACGATTTGCTCATTGGAAAGCCAACTCGTAATTCGTCCAGAGGTGAACTTCTCTGTGCCATGCTATGACAGCTGCTTTTCCCCAACCGCCATTGTGGTGGTCGGCGAATGGCTGGCATGTCGGCAGTGCTCTGGTGGTCTTTCGTTTTGCAAACTACCAAACTTAGGGGCCGATTACGATGGCGGATGGACTGGAGTCCGTCCGCCATGGTGGTGGCGACCGGGTGGATGGTGGATGGTCCGTGGTGGATGGTCTTTGCGTCCGCCGCGGTCGTGGTCTGGATCCCACCGACATCGTAATCTGGTGGTGGGAAAATCGTGGTCCGATGTGGGAAGGACCGCCACCGCCGGGCGTGCAGTGGCGGTCCTTCCGCCATCGTAATTGGCCCCTAAGTTGGCAACAGTGAATCCGATGTTGCTACTACGGTGGTCTGAAGACTGCCAAACTCATAATCAGGCCCTTAGTGCAGATTTTTGGAGGTGTCTCCATATGCTTTGATTGTAATGAAAGTAACAGCCGTGTATGGCTGTGCGGGGGTAAATATTTAAAATGGCTTGAATCATGGCTTGTTTAGAGTCTATGATTATTTTTTGTGGGTAGTAGTTATTTGCTTTATGTTTAATGTGGTTTAAGAGTTCGTAGTAAGTGCTGCTTTGCTTATTTGGTAATAGGGCATATATAAAAGGGATATTTGTGCTTTGATATTCACCATGTATGGTGTTTATCCAAGTGAATGGTTCAGGACACATTTTGAAGGCCCCATTCATCATCCAGGTTTGACAATGGCTTAGTTTCAGTAAGTTATTTGCTGCAGAAAATATTAAGATTTGTTTCTCATTGTTTAAGTTGTAATATAAAAGGAAAGGTTCCTCATTATGTGTCATTGTTAAATGTTCAGGTATTTCTATGTCTTTGTATTTTCAAGGGCAGGTGTAGTATCAGATTTGGCATTTTTAGTTTGTGAAATTAAAGGTTTTAAAGTGTGTATAGGCGGTAGTTGCCTTGTGATGTGCTCGGGGACTTTAGGCAGTTTATCTTTTTGGATTTTGGTTGTTGGTTCCTCGGAGCTAGTACTTGCCTCTCTTATATCCTGTAATACCTCCCTTACTTCTAATTCTGTCACATTGGGGGGGAGGGGGTGTTGTGTTCTCTTACATGAATTGCAACGTCCTCTTTTGTAGTGCCACTCCCATAGCATGCATTAGAATACTTTTTGGTACATTTCCAATTCACATTTTCTGTCGATCTACTTTCTTGGTTGTAGGTGTAACTCATGTGACTTAGTAATTTCTTTCCTTTTTGGGATGTTATATATTTGGTTTGCTGAGTCATTGTCTCTAAAGTAGTGTAACATTATAAATAGATATAATTTTTTTAAAGTATATGCATTTATTTACATATGAAATTATGCAGCTACTTCTAGTTTTTTATACTTACATATATGTTCTTTTTAGATGCTTCACACTGTTTTGCAGCTTTTCAGTTGGGGGTGTTGTAATGTGAGGCAGGTGCTTTCTTTTCGGTTGAAAGAAAAAATTGCATCAGTTTAAGTTTAAATGTTTATTTGTTGGTAGTTTCTAGCGGTTGAGGTCATTAGGTTTATTTTCACTCATTATTGGGGTGAGTTTATATTTTTTAATAATATTTGTATATTTAATTTGTTATATTTTTTTGCTCGTTTGTAATAAGTGGTTTTTTTTTGGCAGCGTATCGCTTTTAGAAGTCTTAATGTTTTCTTTTAGGAAATACATGTAAAGAGACAGAAGTTGGAGAGTGAGCTGTTAATTATTTGCTATTTTACATTTTTTTGGTCATGTACTAGTAAGTTTTAGTTTAAATATAAATTTTACTTACTCAGGTAGTTGTTGAGATGTATATACTTCTTCCTTAATTGTCTGGTCAGAGAATCCAGCAGAGTTTCCTCACCTTGTAGGTTTGTTGGTTTAGATGTATTTAGTTGGTAATATTAATGTGGCTTTTATATTGTTGATTTAATTGTTTGTCTGACTTTACTGGTTAAGGTTGTTTATAGTTAGATTTCTTGGGTTATTTTAGTTTGCTTTTTTCAGTTGTGCCATTCTATGGTAAATGCTAATTTAGGTTTCATTGATTGTTGCATGGATTCTGCTCAGGAACAGAACTATGCTTGGAACCATAGAACATCGGCATCTAGGGACTGATACTACCTCAGTACCTATCACCCTGAGTACGACTAGCTATAGTGCCTCACTTATCCTCCTAACCTTACCAGAGAAACAAGTGAGTTGGCACCCCAGAATACAACCCTCTCAGCACTCTCAGGGATCGCAGTAACAGGACACACCCTTTCACTCTCTCTCTGGTACTCATCCACCTTGCAATAAACTTGAGGCACAAAGGAAGAGTAATCTAGCACCTGTTCTCCTGTCCGTCCAGACTCCCGAAACTCCGTCCAAATCTTCTCTGTCTGGTCTGTTAATCAATTGCTGATCAGCAGCTAAGCACGCCGCAGATATTGCCGATCTCATCCTTTGCAAAAACTTCGACCTAGCAATCCTAACAGAATCATGGCTCAATGAATCCTCATCTCCATGCCTGGACCTCCTAGTCCCTCCTAACTACAACATCGCAAGGCTGGACAGACAATCGAACAAGAAAGGAGGAGGCATCGCCTGCATCTACCGCTCTAACCTTCTTGTCACTGAACTTTTGGCGGACACCACCGAATCCTGCGAATACCTCGCCCTCACTATTTGCAGCAACTCCACCCAACTGTGCAACCTACACATCTTTTACCACCCCCCTGGCAGGAACGACTCCTTCACCGACCACCTCATGGAAATCATCACAGCTAAGATTCCCACCAATGCCAAAGATATATTCCTAGGTGACTTTAACTTACACTGGAACGATCCCAAGGATCCACATGTCAACGCCATCAAAGACCTCCTGGCAGATCAAGCCCTGACCCAAGCCTGCTCACTACCAACTCACTCAAAAGGGGCCACCCTTGACTGGATCATCTCCAAAGAATCAACTGTCAAGCTTATCTCTATTGACCCATGCGACTGGTCTGACCATCATGCCATCACCTTCCATCTACCTGGCACCCACAAGACTAAAGCACCGCAACCGACGATTCCTAAACGCTGGATCAGAGACACCAAGAACTTGGACCGCAATGAACTTGAGGCCCGATGCAAATCCGACCTCCCCCCCCCTTCGCATATCACAACAGTCAGTGGCCTCAATGATCACTACTCTGCGACTATCTCAAGCATCCTGGACGATCTAGCCACTCTTAAACTGAAAAGAACCCAAATCAAAGACAGAAACCCCTGGTTCACGGGATCCCTTAATACTGAGAGGAGAGCCCTCCGGCAAGCTGAAAGATCCTGGAGGCAGCACCCCTCTACCACTCATCTAAAACTCCTCCGCCAGGCCAGAAATGTCTACAACAGGAACATACTCAACTCAAAAAAAGACTTCTTCAGAACAGAACTAGAGAAAGCCAAGAACAGACCCCACAAGCTCTTCGAACAAGTCAAACACCAATCTAATAAACTGGCCAAAACATCAAAAGAAACCCCCAAATCTCTTATATCCTCAGAGGAATTCTCCTCTTTCTTCGCTGACAAAATCTTAGCCCTCGGAAACAAACTCAGCTCCATCACACACCCTCAACCCCTTCCTGACCCGCCGCCTCCCACCGCGACACACCCACAGGCTCCACCCAAAAATCATGCTCACTGGACTGTCTTCAAAGACTATGACGAAGACTCCATCTCTAAAATTCTTTCTACCTTAAACCCGAACAACCATTTTAATGACCCGCTCCCTGCCAACTGCCTAGCTGCCGTCGCCCAATCCATTATTCCCAGCTGGACTACAATAATCAACGCCTCCCTCCAGCAGGGAACGATGCCTGACTCTCTAAAAGCCGGCCAAGTCCTCCCCATTCTGAAAAAGCCGTCACTGGATCCAGCCTCCCCCGACAACTTCAGACCCATCTCCAACATCCCACTCTTAGCCAAAGTGCTGGAGAAATGTGTGCAACAGCAGCTAAGTCACCACATCAACAACTTCCACCTGCTGGATGACTTCCAATCCGGATTTAGACCAGGGCATAGCACCGAAACCACCATGCTCCATATCGTGGATGATGCCCACCAAGCCCTTGACCAAGGCAAAACTTGTCTCCTAATCCTCCTGGACCTATCCTCGGCCTTCGACACGGTCAACCATGAAAAACTTCTCGAACGCCTCAAACTCAGGATGGCATTGGATGGCACTGTTCTAGATTGGTTTAGGTCCTTCCTCCACAACCGGTCACAGAGATTCCTAATCAACGGCAACCTATTGTCACCATCCCCGGTCACGGTTGGAGTCCCTCAAGGATCAACCCTGTCCCCCACCCTTTTCAACCTTTACCTAGAACCGCTTACTGAAGTATTACGCGCAGCTAACATCTCCTATCATATGTACGCTGTTGACACCCAGATCTACATCAAAATCTCTTCTCTTGAAGAGATTCTCTCCCTGAACGAAGCGCTGAAACTCACCGTCCAATGGCTCGCATCCAATCAACTTAAACTCAATGCAAAGAAAACAGAATTTCTCCTGATCTCCCCTCCCAATACCAACCTCGAGATTCAATCATGGATTAAGGCTATCACAGCCTTAAATTGCCCACCGATCATTGTGAACTCGGCTAAATCCCTGGGAATTACCCTTGACAGCAACCTGAACATGCGGGACCACATCAATTCGATGGCCAAAACAGCCAGATTCAAACTGAGCTACCTTAGGAAATTGAAACCCTTCCTCAATGCTCCCGACCTAAAAATGGCAGTCCAAGCACTCGTCATCTCTAGACTGGAATACGGCTGCTCAACCCTCTCGGGTTTACCTAAGATCTCCCTGGCACCTCTTAAAGCCTGCCTCAATGCGGCCGCCAGACTACTTACCGGCACAAGGAAATACGATCATATTTCCCCACACCTGAAAGCTCTCAACTGGCTTCCCCTGGAGGCAAGAATACAACTCAAACTAGCATGCATCACGCACAAAGCTTTATACTCTCACTCCCCTGCTTATCTGACACAGAAACTTGTGATCTCCGGAGGAACCAGAAACTCCCGATCTTCCAGAGACCTCTTACTCCAACCTGCACGCTTTCGGAAAACAAAACCTACAATCGGGCCTTCTCAGGGGCTGCTTCAAGAATATGGAACTCTCTCCCACCCGACATCAGAAGAATCCCCTCTCAGACTCGCTTCAAAAAGGATGCCAAAACCTTCCTTATGGGCAAATTCCTCGGCTAAATATTGACTCATCCACCACTATGGCCCGACCTATGGCCGTCCACTACCTCCCTTCGGACTACCTTGTCACCCCATCAGGAACTTGGGGCCTGGCTTGAATAATTGTAAATGTAATCTGTAACTATGGCTTCTCGCCTTGAGTAACTGGTCTTGTAAACTGTAAATATGTGCTCCTCTTTCCCTTATGTACCCAGCTACCCTCCCCCTTACTACTCGAGCTGCTACTGGTTGATTCTAAGTCTGTCTATATATTGCGTTGCTCTCCTGTAAAGCGCTCTGATACCCTAACGGGTCAAGTTCGCGCTCTTTAAAACACATAAATAAAATAAAATAAAATAAAATAAAACTACTGTGCTCTAAAATGCAGTATTCGTACCACAATTACAATACAAATGCATATCAAAAATACCATTAGGGTGGCTAATGAACCATATACTGTAAAAAGCCCTGTCATGTTATAAGACAGATTTAGCCCAAACCCCCCTCCCCTTCTACTGAAGCTAAATGATTATATATCAAAGATCTCTGGGATCAGTGGCAGACCCCGTACCTTAGCATTCACAGATGGACATTCAACATCTCAGCTGATGTAGCAAACTTGTCTCAGCACCCTCGCTCAGTTTGTTTTCTCTAGCTCCTGTACTCTGTCATATGGTAAAACGTGTGTGCTCATAAATAGCAGCTGCGTTCTTTTGTTATCTCTAGGTGCTAGTGTCTGACCAGAGAAAATACAAGGGCCATTGTTGTTTGACCTTGTCTAGCATGTTCAGACTAAATCCCAGGAAAAGAACAGAAGGTGAAAACATATGCAGTGATGTCATCAGTGATGTCACTGACCATGTCATGAGTGATGTAATATGTGAGTCCATAAGCAGTGTATTGCGGGAGCATAAGTTATAGTTAGCTTAGGTAACTATAGCTGGTGATTTTCTATGGTTTTGTACATGTGAAATATGAGCCTAACTACAACTTCCCTGTAACCTTTGTTTTATTTAGTGAATTTCTATGATTTTTTAAATTCTATTTCCTAACCATAATGTCCCTGTAATCTTTGGTTTTTTTTAGGGTAATTCAAAGGTTTTTCAAATTCTATTTCCTAACTATAACGTCCCCGTAACCTTTGTTCTTTTCTAAAGTATTTTGTCCATGTAATGTTTTGTTTTTTGAGTAAATATCTAGGTTTTATTTTTACTACTAAGTATTCTACAATTCATTTTGATTTTTAATTTAGCATTTTTTTTAACTGCAGACATTTAAAAAAATACTTTAAATCTTTATTAACAGGTAAAATGACATACATAGTTAATGTAAAATATATAATGTTTTTGTAATTGTAATTATACAATTTATATATTATTTTAAATACATTTTTGGTTTGGCAGTAGTGCTGCGGGTCGGAAAACATAGATGGGTTTTTAATTCCAATCATGTGATCAGAATTAATTTGCTAAATCAGATCGGCTGATTCACGGAAAATTGTAAAGATTATTTCACATATGTACCTCCCTCTATTTTCATTAATGACTTCAGTGTGAACATATTTACAAGTATATATATATAGATATGCCCCCCTATATCTCTTTTTCATAAAAGTTACTCATTTTACGAGTTTAGCAAACCAACAAATCAACGGGCCAGAATCACAAATTCACCCGATGACACACCCAAACTTTGCCTTTTGATTGTGTACATTATGACCCCACCCATGTACATGTGAAACCAGACCCAAAAATAAATAGTTATTTCTCCAGTGAACTTAGAAAGAGTATTGAAAACTAGTGCTGCTCTGCTTTCATAGAATGACTGAAGCTTCATCTTCTGTCTACGATGAACATCCAGAACTTGTTAGGGATGAGAAGGAACATACACCACCGCCAAGAAAACAAAGTGATGTCTGGAAGTATTTTATAATACCTTCAGGGGAAAAGAAGGTTAGAGCTAAATATGTGCAGTGCAGTGTTTGCGGGAAGAAGTTACCCAGGGGCACTGCCAGAAGTATGGGACACATTCCATGTGGAAGCACTTAAAAACAATTCATGAAAGAGTGTACAACCAGATGATGCAAGAGAAAGCAGGAGCAGCAGGACAGTACACCTCTACAGCACCCTTGGGAGAACCTTCATCAGCTGCAGTCATTACCATATCAGTAGCCTGCGAAAATTTGAGTGAGATGTTTACTCATTGTGTTAAATGCCACATGCTTTGCTGTTACAATGTCTTCTGTGGGTGCATTCTTGGATACAGTGCAGAAGCAGTGCTATTATTTTCTTTTTTGCTCCAGTTACCACATAATGTTTTACGAATACTGATGCAAGTTGCTACTTTGCATTTCCCTACCCTTACCCTTTTACTACCCTGTTTACATTTTGTTAAATAAATAAGAAAAGAAAAGAAAAATCCCTTTTACAAAAAAGTGGTTCTTTTTATAACCACCATCTGGTCAAGCAAAGAGATAACTCTGTGTTTTTAATGTGTCAGAGTCTGTATCAGTGTGAGACTGGGTGTGTCAATGGCTGTACCGGTGTGTGCCGGTGTGTGTCAGTGGCTGTATCGATGTGCGCATGAATGTATCAGTCTCTGTATTGGAGTGTGGCTAGGTGTGTCAGTACCTGTATAAGTGTGTGCCTGGATGTGTAAGTGGCTCTAATGGTGTGTGAGTGGATGTCGTATTGGATGTATGAGTGTGTGCCTGGGTGTGTCAGTGGCTACATCGGGGTGTGCCTGGGTGTGTCAGTGTCTGTAACAATGTATGCCTGGGTGTGTTAGCGTCTGTATTAGTGTATTGCTAGGTATGTCAGTGGCTGTATAAGTATGAGTATGGATGTTTGAGAGGCTGTATCAGTGTTTGGCTGAATGTCTAAGTGGTTGTACTGATATGTGACTGGGTGTGTCATTGGCTGTATGAGTATTTGCCTGGGTGTGTCAGTGGCTGTATCAGTGTGTGTATGGGTGTTTGAGAGGCTGTATCAGTGTTTGGCTGAATGTCTAAGTGGTTGTACTGATATGTGACTGGGTGTGTCATTGGCTGTATGAGTATGTGCCTGGGTGTGTCAGTTTCTCTATCAGAGTGTGGCTGGGTGTGTCAGTAGTTGTCTCAGTGTATGTCTGGGTATGTCAGTGGCTGAATCAGGGAGTGCTTGGGTGTGTCAGTGACTGTATTGGTCTGTGCATGGATGTGTCAATCTCTGTGTGGCTTTAACAGTGTATGGGTGGGTGTGTGAGTAGCGCATTGGTGTGTGGGTGTATGAGTGGGTATATCAGTATATAGGTAGGTGTATGAGTGGCTGTATTTGTGTGTGGCTTGGTGTGTAAGTGACTGTGTGAGTAGGTGTGTGAAAGACTGTATGGGTGTATGAGTCTATGTAAGCAGGTGTTTTCATGTGGAAATGGGTGTATGTATGGGATTTTGAGTAGGTGTCTGAGTGTATGTGTGAGTGTGTTAGTACCTGTGGGAATGACTCTAAAGGTGTGTAAGTTAATGTATGAGTACCTGTATGGGTGTGCTTGTGATCCATAAGTTAAATTAGTAATATACATTTTAATAACTGTATGAATACATTATATAAACATATTATAACATAATTAAAACCAAACAATAAACCAAATAAACATAATATAACTTATTTAAGTATTTACAAATACACTTGTATACACAAGTACGCCAAATAGATGCAGGTATGTGTTTAGACCAGCAAGGACAAAACAAAGTGATGTCTGGAAGCATTTACAATACCTTCAGTCTAAAAGACGGTTACAGCTAAATATGAGCAGTGTAATATTTGTGGCAAGCATTTATCCAGGAGCACTGCCAAGAAGTATTCACATAGGACAAATTCCATGTGGAAGCCCTTAAAAACAAATAATGAAAGGGTCTATAACTGGAGGATGTGGAAGAAAGCAGGTGCAGCAGGACAGTCTACCTCTATAAGATCCTTGGGAGAACCATCATCAGCTGCAGTGATTACAATACCAGCTGCCTGCGAAGACAGACTTGAGTGAGATGGGTACTCACTGTGTAAAATGCCACAAGCTTTTCACTGTAAAAATGTCGTCTGTGGATGCATTTTCCTTTTTTTGCTGTAATCAGGTTTTATACTCATACTCTATAAATGATGTACTGTTGAAAGAATCATCATTGAATAGTGGGGAAAAATGTTCATGAAGCTTGTAGGAAAACAATCCTGAGTGAGTGTATGTGTGGATGTGCCAGTACCTGTGTGAATGACTCTATAGGTATGTTGGTTCATGTATGAATACATATATTGGTGTGTGTGTGACCCGTAAGTTAAATCAGTATAATACATTTTTTGAACTTTACAAATACATTTTATTAACACATTACAATACAATTTAAACCAAATAATTAACACATAAACATAACATAACTTTTTTAACTTTTTACAAAAACAGAAACACACCCAAACTTGAACTTCTGATTAGCTACACTAGGACCCCACCCATGTACTAGCAGTGCTGCTGTTTATTTACTTTACCTCTCCAAATTTGATAAATTTGATGGAATGCCAATGTGGGACCAATGAGTACTTGTATCGTCATCATAGTGAGCTCAAGTACATGTTGCAAAATTTAGGATTATCAACTTATTTTCTAACTCACAGTTGTGCAGAATATCCATGGGATGACTTACAAGACTTTTTGAGAGAAGCAAACTCTCACATTAAAGGCATCAAATTCAAGAAACTAAAATATTTTTTGCCTCATTTGTGCAGTGTAACATCTGCAGCAAGCAATTATAAAGAGAGACTTGTAAAAAGTATTCTTATGGGATAGGTCCATGTGACAGCATATTAAAACCGTCCATGAAAGGACATACAATAACTTCATGCAGAAGAAGGCAACTGGAGGAGAAGGTCTTGGGGGAACCTTCAAATGTTCCACAAATAACAGTACCAGCTTACTGCAATAACTTATCTGAAATGGTGAAATTATACAATTTAAACCAAACAATAAACAAATAAACATATCTTATTTAACTATTTGCAACTACACTTTGTGCAGGAGTACTTCAGATAGATGCAGGTATGTCTTTAGACCAGCAAGGACAACCTGGCCCTGAGAGATGCCCCTCCCAAAAAAGAGAGTAATGTTTGGAAACATTTCACTATTCCTTCCGGAGAGAAAAAGTTAGTGGCAAGTTTGTCCAGTTCAATGTCTGCAGCAAGCAATTGTTGAGACAGATTGGGAAGAAGTAATCCCATTAGACAAGTTCTATGTGGAAGTACATCAAAACTATTCCTTCAATGCATGTACCATCGCATGAAGAGAGAGAAGGCAGGTGCAACAGAAGAACAATCATTATCTGCAGTAGCCTTAGGGGAATCATTGTCACTGGCTGTCATAACTGTTTCAGCTGTCTCCGATAAGATAGTAGCTCACTGTAGCAAATGCCAGATGCCTCTGGCTCTAAAGATCTTGTCCATGGCTGCATACCTGGATACATTGAAGATTCACTGTTGTTAATAATTTTTTTGCTCCCCGTTGAACCTTCATATTTTTCACAGACTGAAGATAGTTGTTCCTTCCCACTTGACTTCCATCACCCCTTTTAATACTTTGTTTATTTTCTTCCTAAAAAAAGATTTAAAAAATAAAAACTGTTAGTGCTGCAGGTCCACTACTAGCATTTAATTTACAGGCCCTGGGCACATGTAGTGCAATCTAATAGATACTGACAGTTACATTAAATAACCTAATTATGGTTAAGTCAATCAAACCATGTTTAGGGGAGAAGCACATATACTTTATCACTATCTGGCAGTGGTAAACTGCTCACATTCCTGAGGCAAACTGGGTGTCTCAGTATGTAACTGGGTGTCCTAGGGACTGTATGGGTGTTCAAATGGGTATGTAAGTGACTGTATGGATTGGTAACTGACTGTGTTAGTGTGTGTTTGGGTATGTAACTGAGTGTGCAATTAGTAGTGGATACATAAGTACTGTGTGAGTGTGTGAGTGAATGTGTAAGAGATTCTGTCACTGAGTAGATATGACAGTGGTTGTATGGTTTTCTAAATAGGCACATTTGTGGCTGAATAGGTGGGTGACTGGCTGTACAACTCGGTGTATGGGTTTGTAAGTGTGTTTGTAAGTGACTGAAACTAAAAAGTACATGTCTTACCTTTTAACTACAGAGCACACTACCCATTAGGCTACCTAGGGTACCTTAGGGGTGACTTATGCATAAAAAAGGGAGAGTTTAAACATTGGCAAGGGGTATTAAATGTCAAGTCGAAGTGGCAGTAAGGTGCACACTTAGGCTCCGCAGTGGCAGGCCTCACTCATGTTTAAAGGGCTACTTGAATGGATGACTCAATTAGTGCTGCAGTCTCACTACTAGCATTCATTTACAGGCCCTGGGCATAAGTAGTGCACTCTACTAGGGACTTACATATCAATTAAATATAAATATACCAATTGTTGATAAGTCAATGAAACCATATTTTGGTGAGAATCACATACATTTTACCACTATCTGGCAGTGGTAAACTTCAGATCCCTACAGTGAACTGGGTGTCTCAGTATGTGACTGGGTGCCTCAGTGACTGTATGGGTATCTAAATGGGTATATAAGTGGCTGTATGGATTAGTAATGGCTGTGTTTGTGTTTGGCTGTGTAACTGTGTGAGCAAGTGGCTCTATTAGAAGTGGATACATAAGTACTGTGTGAGTGGATGTGTAAGTGATTCTGCTATTGTCTGACTGGATGTGACAGAGGCTGTATGGTTTTCTAAATAGGCATGTTTGTGGCTGTATTGGTGGGTGACTGACTATATTCCTTGGTGTAAGGGTCTGTACGTGCATGTGTAAATGACTGAAACTTAAAAGTACATGTCTTACCTTTTACCTACACAGCACCCTGCCCATTGGGCTACCTAGGCCGTACCTTAGGGGTGACTTATGTGTAAAAAAAAGGAGAGTTTAAACATTGGCAAGGGGTATTAAATGAGAAGTCTGCCTAGCAGCAAAACTGCACACACAGGCTCTGCAGTAGTATTCCCGAGACATGTTTAAAGGGCTACTTGTCAGGATGGGTGACAAGGAATGTCAGTACTTGAGTACATATCTGAGTGACTCTATCAGATGTTCTGTGGGTGTGACACTGAATGTGTAAGTATGTCGCTGTATGACTGGCTCTTTTAGAAACTATGGATCTGTAAATGTGTATTTAAGTGGATGTATGGATTGTTTACTGGCTGTCTTGGTGAGTGTTGGGGTATGTAACTCATTGTGCAATTGGCTCCGTTGCTGCTGTATACATAAATGCAATGTGGGTGTGTGAGTGACTGTGTAACTGCCTCTGTCACTGTCTGAGTGGGTGTGTTAGTGGCTCTATACTTTTGTATATTGGTATATGTGTCACAGTATGGGTGGGAGACTGGATGTATAACTGGGTCTCTAAGTGCACATGTAACTCACTGAAACTTCAAAGTACATGTCTTACCTGTTAAGCACATAGCACCCTGCCCTATGGCCTACCTATGGCCTACCCTTGGGTGACTTATATGTAGTAGAAGCGGAGTTTAAGGCTTGGCAAGGGGTTTTAAATGCCAAGTCAACAAAGGCTCTGCAGTACCTCACCCAAAACATGTTTAAGGGGCTTCTTGTCTGGAAAAGTGACTAGTAGTGTCAGTACTTGAGTACATATCTTAATAAGTGTATTTGTCCCTCTGTGGGTGTGTCACTGGTTATCTAAGTAACTATGTCAGCATATGTTTGGCTCTCTTAGTAACTCTACGGGTCTGTAAATGTGTTTGTAAGTAGCTGCATGGATTGCCTACTGGCTGTGTTAGTGAATTTTGGTGTATGTAACTGTGTGTGCAACTAGCTTAGTTACTACTGGATACATAAGTGCCTCTGTTGGTCTCTCACTAGGTGTGTGAGTGGCTGTATGGTTTTGTAAATAGGTATGAGAGTAGCTGTATGGGTGGGTGACTGGGTGTATAGGTGTGTAAGTGCATGTGTAACTGACTGTCTGAGTGTTGGGTACTTGAATGCCTGTACAGTGTGTGAGTGGGTGCGCCAGTGCCTGTATGAGTATGTAAATAATTAGGTAAGTATAGGTATAGGTGAGTAAATGGGTGTGTGAATAGTTTTATGGGCTCATGACTGAGTGTGGCAGTCAATGTCTGGCTATATGAGTGGAGGGTACATAAGTGCTTTTATTGGACTATAACTGGGTGTGTAAGTGCCTCCCTGACTGTGTGAGTGGGTTAAATTACATTCAATTAAATTACTTAGTATAAGCAAACACCCACATCCAATTTCAAGCACATTCATTCATACTGGCTTAATAAAATCCTATATTTCCAGTATACCAATTCCTCTTTCTCATTCTCTACTCACTCTGTTTTTAGTTAATGTTCTCATCTAAGTTGCCTTCTATTTTACCTTGTAATATAGTGTCTAGAAGCTACAAATTCTCTTTCATCTTACATACACTCACAATGTTGTATCTAAATATACTTTTTATACTGAAAACTAATTAACATACCTGAAAAAGCTCTTTGCTGTTCTCCTACTTTCAGATCTATTTCTGTTAACATCTGTTTTCATTTCATTAGAAATCTATAGTCAAAGCTATGGCAATGCTCCTCCACTCTCAGGACAAAAGCAGCTAAAATGGCTACCCTTCTCCATGTGCTCTTGCTTATACTCATGTAGTTAACAAATCACAGGCTTCTTTCATTTTTTATTTTTGTTATACCACTTCTAAATGGTCAGTATTTTTTAACCCTTTCCATGTTTCCTGAAAAGAAGCCCAATTCGGTTGTTTTTGTCTGCTAATCCACCACGACCCTCAGAGTGTCCCACTTTGTAACTTCGCAGTGGACCTGTGCATCCACACAGAAGCCTGTAGAAGCATTCAACAATCTACTATTAATAGTTTGCATTTATGTTTTACTTTGGAAAGACTACTCAATTAAAAGTCAAACACTCTATAATTACCAATATGCAGAAATGTTTAGTCCCCTCCCCCATATTCTTTTAGCTCTGTGTCCTTGGTTACCATGATACCAGCACTCTATACTTACCACTAGGTCAAAAGTACACATTACTTTCTGTAAGCAGTATACTAAGTTCAAATTAAACTGTAGAGGGTGTGGTTGACTTGTTGTAATTTCAAGCACATCTCTAACAATACAACTATTTTTTTTTCAAAACCAATCACAGATATAGTTACTTTTGTCTCCAAATCATTACCTAATTTTAGTTCCATGCACATCTCCACCATTCAATCAAATATGTTCTCTTATATTCTACTTCCTGTCCTCAATTTAAGCTCCCTTTCATCTTCAATACTGCATCATTCTAGTGCAGCCTTCTCCTTTTTGCTAGTCCTCTTTCCCTCCAAAATGGTCATAGTGCGGAATTATGGGTCATAGTTTAGTGTTTTGAGCATCGCGGATCCCAAGGCAAAAGCACACATTTTACACATAATAGCAACTGGTTTTCCTGAACCAAAATCATTTATGTAAAACAACAACACATTTAACATAGGAGTACAACTGGCTATATGGGTATCTAAGAGAGCATGGGAGTGGCTGTATAGGTATTGAGTAGGTGTGTTAGTGGTTTTGATGTTGTGTGAGTGGGTGTATAAGATGCTGTGTGGGTCTAAAACTGAGTGTGTGAGTGGTGGTATGATTCGCTTAGTGTGTGAATGTGTGACTGGGTGAGTGAGTAGGTGTTTGGCTGTGTGAGTGTGTGAGTAGGTGTGTCACAGACTAGATTGGTGTGTGAGTGAGTGTGTGACTTAGTATGACAATGGCTGTGTGAGTGGCAATATGGGTATATGAATCACTGTGTGAGTGGTTGTATGGGTGTGTGAGTGGGTGTGTAGTGGTTTCATGGATGTGAGTGACTGTGTTAGTGGTTGATTGCATATGTGAGTAGCTCTGTGGGTATATGAGTGTCGGTGTGACTGGTTGTATGGGTGTTGTAGTAGGTGTGTGAGTAGGTGTGAGTGTGTGAGGGGTGTGTGGATAGCTCTGTGGGTGTGTACGTGGGTGTGTGAGTACTTTCTCTCAATGTGTCTGTGGCTGTGTGAGTACCTGTGTGGACGTGTGATTAGTGGTATTGGTATAAAAGTGTCTGTGTGGGTCCGCGAGTGGGTGTATGGGTGAGTCTCTGGGTGTGTGAGTGTCTGAGTGGGGGTATGAGTGGGTGTGTGAGTGTCTGGGTGGATCTATGAGTGGACATATAAGTATCTGTGTGGGTCTGTGAGTGGGTGTGTGAGTGTCTGTGGGTCTTGGAGTGGGTCTAAGAGTGCCTGCATGGCTCTGCCAGTGGGTGTGTGAATGCCTGCATAGGTCTGTGAGTGCGTGTGTGACTGCCTGTGTGGGTCTGTAAATGGGTGTGAGAGTACCTGGGTGGGTGTCTGAGTAGGCCTGAAAGTGTTTTTATTCTGTGCATCATGATTTGTGAATCTGTCAGAGATTTGCACTGGGGGGCTGCACTGAGCATCGTGGGTGATTCGCAAATTCCCAAAGTATAAAAAATACTCTCATATAACTCAACTTTGTATCCAACATAGGTCCCTCTGACACTGCTCTAACACATCCATGGGGTCAGGGTACTTCTACCCTGACCCCTTTAATTATTTTCCAGAAAATATTCTAAGTCCCCAGGACTGTTCTCTGATACTTAAAATGGCAGCAGCAACCTCCTGGTCAGGTTGTGGACAGCCAATCATGGTGTTGCTGGTGGCGCGTGACTTCGCTGATCCACCGCTGGGGATCCGCGGAGGGTTCGCGTCCCTAGATATACATTTTTTTTCTTTAATAACTTCACAACTGCTAAATGGATTTACACCAAATCACAGAAAGGGCTCTTTCTGGACCAAGACCTACCTCTCTGCCAAATTTGGTGTAATTCCGTACAGTAGTTCTGGCTGTAGTTGTGTTCAAAATCCCAATGGGAACGTGCATGGAAAACGCACATCTTTTGACACCCCATTTTTCTCGGCCCCCGCTTTACGGATCACCCTGAAACTTTCCAAAGTAGGCTATTTTTTGTGAAAATTTCTTGAAGATTCATCAAGCGGCACCAAAGTTATAAGAAAGTCAAAGAACGCTTTTGCTATGGAACCTAGGTCCTAACTATAACTACCTACGGGTGACCACCAGTAGGTAATATATATATATATATATAAATTATATGATAATCCTAAATTTGCATTTTCGGTCATACATCAATAAGTCTTTTTTCCTTTGTCAGTCGAATATATAAGACAAGTTGTCCCAGATTAATCATTGTGACATAGGCCCACTGGGGCTGAATTTAGTGCATTTTGTTAATTTTCAATTGGTCTTGCAATGCATAACCAATTTAGTTCCATTTATTCCAATCTTTGTATATAGCCATGCATTATAAAGATGTTCCAAAATGGTCGACTGTTTTGCCTTTAGAATCAGTGCAGATTGTATGCCTTTTTCTATGTCAATTATGTTTGATACTTTATTTAATACTTGTATGGTGAACATAGCAGCGTCATGAACAAGGCTTTCAAGCCGAAACGCGTAGATGTTGTCTGCCTTTTCTTTGTGTTTATTAATAAATCATTTTTCGTTTCCACGGAGTGCCGTCTCCTGCTTGAGTTTGCTGGAGCTGTCCTGTATATATATATATATATATATATATATATATATATATATATTTATATATATATACCTTGGATTCCGTCACATTCGCAGATTCCTTCCACAAAGACGGGCACGGACCACGGTATTCGTGCATATATTTTCGTTTATTTTAGTCATTCATTACGCGTTTCGGTTCTATCGAGCCTTGTTCACATGATATATATAGATAGATAGATAGATAGATAGATAGATAGATAGATATACATATATATATATAGATACATATCTATATCTCTCTATATATAGGTATACATATATATCTATGTATTTATATATACACACACATGCATTTACACATATGTATTTATTATATGTGTGTGTGTGTGTATTAATATTTAAGTTGAAGCATATCTGTTTGTAGTTAATGGCCATATTTGAGCTTTGTTATATTATTATAAATTTAGTTATATATGTTTTTGGGGTCAATTGTAAATATTTTGGTGATGTAAGCACATTTTGAATAAACAATGCTAGCATCCTGGAGTTGTCCTGGTGTTTCCTTATCAGCGGGGACAAAGATGTTGATATATGTGTGTGTGTGTGTTTGTGTGGGGTGTGTGTGTGCGTGTGGGTGTGTGCATGTGTGTGTGTGTGCATTAATATTTAATTTGAAGTATAACAGTATGTAGTTAATGGCCATATTTGACTTTTGTTATATGTTTTTAGGGGTCAATTGTAAAAATGTTGGTGATGAACTATACTTATCTTTTATTTAAACGTGTATAAAATGTTTATGTTTATTTTAGATAATTGTATGTAAAAAGTGTATTTTTTATGGTTCTCCATGATATTGTAAATATTTTGGCGATATTAT
Organism: Calotriton arnoldi; assembly: GCA_963921515.1. NCBI lineage: Eukaryota > Metazoa > Chordata > Amphibia > Caudata > Salamandridae > Calotriton > Calotriton arnoldi. The sequence goes on from CAWUFW010004093.1 coordinate 1,516,596, forward strand.
TGTAGTTGATATTGTGTGAATCCATATTTTTAACATATATGTTTATTAAAGGTGACTTTATTTTTGTTTTTGATATTTGTGTTTTTGATAAAAGTAAAAATTTATATTTTTAAAAACAATATTTGTGTTCTCGATATTTGTGGTTTTACTAGTTAAGCATAGGAAGGCGATATTTTTGTTAACAATATTAATTTTCGCATATTTATGTGCTTCGATATTTTATGCATCCATATTATCAATGATCCGAGCTTTTCATCTCACAGTTTGTAATGTTTCAACACCAGGTCACCCAATGTCTTTTTATATCAGTGTTGGTGCTCACAGCAGCTTACACTACTCAACATACGCTGCACTCGCTTAATAAACAAGGTGAGCTAAATCCCACATCCAAATATTATTCTGGCATGGTGAATGTGACACAGTGATAGCAATCAGTTTCTATTGCTCTTGTTTTCAATGCAAACAAAGGGCAAAAGCTTCCCTCCAAATCCCTGTAGGCAATTTCCTGAAAGGATCATTTCTTTCTGGGAAGGCTTTCCACTTGAGTCCTGTGTCTCCACCAGAGAGATAGGTTTTATCAATTCATTCTAGAAAACTTTTTGTGGTGCTGGAGTGAATCCCACCCTATTATTTCACCGAGTCTGAGAAAACATTGTTTTGCTCATATCATGTTGAAAATATTGATTTTAATAAGTGTTGTATTAATTTTTCTGTCTTTTTATCCGTTCCTGCATATCGTTTTACTGGTCTATGTTGTTTATATTACTTCCTAATTCCTGTTCTCGATCTCAGCTGATTTTAAAATAGAGAAACGTCCCAGTGAAAGAGAGCTTTCACAGTGTCTCGCAGCAGGCTACTTTTGAAGAGTTTTGTGTTGTGATTCGTGGCTGTAGCAGGTCCAGGTTGCCTTTACTATCATTAACACCAGAAACAATGACGAGTCAGCAACATTCAACAGTCAAGCACCTTCAGTCACAGATCACAGTGAGGTGTGTTTAATTTACACTCAGGTGGCTATAAAACTATTAAACTCACAGTTAAACGCCAGTACGCCCTTTATTCTGTGGTCTGCTGTAAAGGTCTAACATTAAGGTAATCATCTAACTGCACATTTTGGGCCCGATTCACAAAAGTAATCTGAGACAAAATCCTAACTTTGCGACTTTCGGTATTCACAAAGGGCATTTAGGAGTATTACTACTCCTAAAAAGTTAGAATTCCTAACTTTACTACTCCTAAATGCCCTTTGTGAATACCAAAAGTCGTAAAGTTAGGATTTTGTCTGAGATTGCTTTTGTGAATCGGGCCCAATTAGCTTTGCGGAGATTTCAACCAGTTACAGCATTACCACGGTATTACCATTGCAATTCTTGCATATGCTCTCTTTGATTATGGAAAGGAAAAGGCTATTTTTTTAAGAACTTGGGAAAAGTCTGCATAATGAATTAGTGATACCTTTATAGTGAGTTACTCCCATCTTGTCCACAGGCCAGATAAATCCACAATTTCTTGTGGTAACTTAATTAACTAATTAACACTGCTGAGCATTACCTAAGAATTCAGTGGTGAATAATAAAATCAGGGTATATTTTTCAAAGACTCATAGATTTACACTAGCATATGTTAAGATAATAGAGCTTTAGCCACGTAGGGTCCGATTTGCAAACATTTTTCCGTGACTTACACTCCAAATACTCCATTCTAGGAGTATTCCTGGCTTACTCGTAAACGTCATGACTAAGCTCGGAGTACTGTAAGTGTATGTAAGTCACCACTACACCGACACCACTCTTTGTGAATCAGGCTCCTATGTTTAACTCTAGGCCAAATATAATGAATATCTACAACTCCTGGAAAGCACTTTAACAATGCAGTCATGGCCTTTGACTGCACTTCCCTTAAAATTACACACAGCTCAACTCAACTTTGGTGGGTATCACATGAGTTTCCCTTTATTACATGCTCACACGCACGCCCTTTCCCTTTCACCTACTGTGGTGGACCAGCAGGACTGACGCACTATTGCATTCCTATGTGTTGTCCTTATTTTAATTGTTTGCCCGTATCTGCAGCAGATGACACAGAGGAAGCTCTGAGCAGGATTCACTCTCATTCTGCACACAACAACAAAGTACAGAAACAGCAGGACAACCACATATGGAATTTACTCACTTAGGCGTATAGATTTTAAGCAAATCCGATGTTACAGAGCTGGGATTGGATCCTAGACCGCTTGGTTTTAAAGCCAACAGCTGACCTCTTATGCCAAATCTCCAACTATGTTATTTAAGTCTAAGCTTGTTTTTATTGCAGAGAAGATGGGGGGGAATTTAGTTATTTGCCATTCACACCAGGAAAATACATTCACAATCAAAATAAGCATAGAGGGATCTATGCAATTCACCTAGAATCACAAGATGTGCCCGAGCTATGATTCAAACTCTAAGCAGAATCCAAGGTCAGCAGCTCATTCCACTAGGCAAAATCTTCACCACATATTGCTCCCACTGACATTTTACCCTACATCTTTTTAGGAGGCTGTGGCATTTTAGATGTTAACCATTCAAGCCAAGTCAATGTCATAATTTGTTTTAAGAAAACAAACCTGGAATCTCATGCTAAAATGAAAAGTCTCACCCACCAAAATGTTGAGAGGTATTAAATTCAGGAGTTAGCCAGTAGTACTGCAAGAGTAGGTCAGATCACACCTACTCAGGGCACAAATCGTTGCAAATTATGGCCAAAAACATAATTTATTGAGGACAATGCTGCAACCACAAGAATGCTTTAGGTTGTTAATTAGGATTTTTTTTTCCAATGGGAGAGGTCGCTTCATTGGCACCCAGCTGGATAAGCAGTCACAATGTGTACTTGTGGATGAGATGTTCCTTGAAGGTCTTCAGATTCTTCCTGAAGTGGAGAGAAGGTGTGTGTAGGGTCTGTATTGGGATGACATTTAATATCCTTGGTGCAAAGCAAGAGAAGTCATACCTTCGGGCATTTCCTTCTTACATTTCTTTGTTTCGAAACTGGCAATGTATTTGTTGTGTGTGGTGTGTTTATCACTAGAAATCTTGATCACGTCTCCTACATAGGATAATGTTTTAGCAGTGGTAGGCCTGAATATGATGTAGCATATCTCAAAGGTGTTTCAGGCATTTAGAGCGAGGCAGGGTAGTTCATGGAGTGGGGTGATAATCCATTCACAATTTTCCATTCACTGGATAAATGAATGAAATCATTTCTATAGTGCACAGCTCCTCCAAGGAGTGTCCTGGCGCTTTTAATAGGCTTCCCAAAGAGCATTGCACTGAAAAGTCTGTCCCCAACACATCACCACCAGGCTCTGAATAAGAGTGTTTTCAATTATTTGTAACATGTTTCCTCATCCGAGTCCCACAGCTATGCGAAGGATGGATGCCCTTTAGTGGTGTTTTGTGAATGTCTGGGGTGCCGGCAAACATGGCCTTGCAGTCTAGGGCCTGGATCCTCTTATGAAGTCATGCTTGGGGAGGTATGCTTTGATTTTCCAGAGAAGGCAGAGCTTTTGCCCAGGCTTTCGATTTATTCTTTGCGATGCAGGTTTAGAAACCGAGGCTACTGTCAATATGGAATCCAAGATGCATGCATTGGTGAGCTGAGGAGCTGATTGCCTTTTGGCACTGTTGTGAGCTATTCATGTACTTATGCTTGTTTGTCTTTAGTGATCAAGACAGACTCGGTTTTGTAAGAGCTCAACTTCAAGTAGGACTTAGACATCAAGGCGTCGATGGTGAAGGGGCATGTTTTTATGTTTTTGATGTTATTGTTAGATCAACAGGGGGCCTTGGGTCCCTTTGTTGGTATTCTCAATCAGTAGGATGTGGTTGTTAGGGCACATTTTATTTTCTTACCATCGCAAGTAATTTCCACATAAACGTGTTCCGATTATACTGGGTTTACGATATTAACAAACTATGGGGAAGGGACTGCATGGCAAAGTTATTTTTCCTGGAATTTTCGAAAGATGTTATCTTTCACAGACACATTTATCTACCTTGAAGAAAAATTCCACTACAGCGGAGACTCCAAATGCAACACATTTCCCCAATATTTCATCCTTTCTGACAGAGCGAATGGAGCATGAGCTTGGCAGGCAGTGGGCATGGAGCTCAAAAGGCTGCAGTCTTCCTAGCTTTGCCTTTGATAAGAAGAGATAAAGGGGGCTCAGTAAACATCAAAGGCAGAGAGTCACTGAAGCATTTGTTCCGCTTCACGAAGGAGGCGAGATGAAGAAGAGTGCCCAGCTCCTAAAACAACAAGCATTGGTCAATGCATTAGGTTTCACCTTTTTGATTAATAATAAAAGGTGTTGGAGCAGTGTATGAGTACAGGGAGAATGGTGTGAGTGCTTTCTGAGTTGTGTGAGTGATGCATGAGTGAAGGTTGATTACAGTGCTTAATTTGTAAAATATTAAGTGCCAGGGCTCTGACCAGGAGGCCACTGCAGTTTGCACCACCCATAGCCCTTGTCATCGCTGCCAAAACAACTACTAACCATCTCTCTCACATGTAAATGCGACAGTTCAGACTATTCCAAGTCCCCAAAGCTAAAGGAATGGCTGGGGAGGCAGGTATTAGCACTATTTTAATGTATATTGTATTTATAAGCAAGCGTTGTTATGCTCATCTCTAAATTAGATGAGCAGCGCCACCATGTGGTAGACTGCTCTAAGTATGGTGTTGACAATTAGGTGCAGGTGCCGAGCACCGGAAACCAATTAAGTGCCGGTGCTGAGCACCGGAAAGTACCAGCTCAAATTAAGCACTGGTTGATTAGTGTTTGAGTGCAGGGCGAAAGTGCCCCAATGCATGGTGCTTGATGTATGTGTAGTGCAGAATGAGAATTGCATGAGTGTATAGGATGAGAGATGTTGCCCTGAACAAGGTATGAGGAGTGCGAGTATAGGCTGAGCAGTATGTCAAAAGTATAAGTGCAGGATAAGCTGTTTGAGTTCAGGGTGAGAGGTGTGGGTGCTGGGTGAGAGGTATGTCAATGGTGTGTGAGTGCAGAGTCAGCACTGCGTGAGTGGTGGGTGAGCAGTATTTGACTGCAAGGACAATTTCAGGGTGACTGCAGAGTAAATGGTGGGTGAGTGTACAGGGTGTGTGGTGTGTGAGAGTAGGTGAAAGGAATGTAAGTGTTGGGTAGCAGAATACATTTTAATAATACGGAAAGATGACCTGTTTCATGAAAATCTTTAATAGTTCTGTTATAAAAAGTAATGGTACAAGAAGAGTGATCACTGGACTGGTTGGCAGCGTAGTTTAAATGTGTCTTTTTATTAAAACCCTGTAATTGCAACAACTGTTTTTTTTTCTTCTGTTTTTCTAGTCGGTTTTGTGTCTTTAAAATCACAGGTTGTATTGGTTTTCATTTATAGGTGCACATTACATTGTTAGTGAGCATTGCCTAAAGCAATAGGTTTTGCTTTTGTATAGTGTATGTCCAAAAAGGCACATAAGAAGTGGGTGCCGAGCACACATATAACACACTCACGGGCACCTATTTTCATAAAGTCCAGCACACATACATGCAATAATGCACACAGAGCAGTGATCACTTATGGCCTTGTGCAATCGGGTACACAGAGCGAAGTGCAGCAGCACTGTGTAGCATAGGGGTACAATGCAGAGTTCAGCACAGGGCAAACAGTTGTGTATAGCATGTGGACACAAGGTGATGTGCAAGAAAGGAGCACAGGGCCTTGTTCACTAGTGCAACTCTATTGATGTACCTCAAGGGAGCTTTAGTTCTTATGCTTGATGAGAGCAATGCATGCTGTGCATCGTGGGATTGTTGATTAGGACCACACATAGGGGCACCCGGTGATGTATGATACGGCGCAGCCTTGTTAATGTGTGGTGATGTCTGAGAGGTCTCAAGTTGGCCCATATCATGTGCGGGCAGCGCTTCTAGTTCACTAGTTTGTCTTTCCCTCATTTGCTTTATAGATTTCCTGATATTTTAAATACAGGATAACTATCCATGCTACAAAGAAAATAAATGTTAGAATGGATAGGCTATATACCTCTGATATTATGGAAGGTAAATACGAGCATTTTCAGCCTTTCTTACTGGCTCATTTATAACGCCTTTCATTTCTAATTCAGACACCGGTTTTGTACAAATCAGCGTGTCCACAGATACCATACAGGCCCCAAATGCAGAGACAAACAACATGCGCGCAAGCAGACAAGTGCTGAAAGCGAAATGCTCACCACGCTTTCCTATTTGCAGCGGCCACCTCTGTGATGCCTGAACCCATGACAGGGCTCTCTCTCTTCCCTTCGTGAGCGCTCTGCGGATGGAATGAGCACACACGGACTCCTGCTTCAGTGCATCATATGTTGTCAATGCAATCTTCCAGTGCCACTTCCGTGCAGACTGCAAAGCCCCATTGCGGCGCGCCAGCTCCGAGATTCCGTGAGAGACCCATGGCTTCTGTGCCCTGTGTGTTCCCCGGAAACACATCAAAGAAAATCGGTTGTTCATTGGCCATTGTTCCTGCAGTCCTGGGATTGCTGCTTGGTGTGCCACCTTCACTTCAGGAAGTCTGTTATATTTGGTAGAGAGATAACCATCCTCTCAGGAAAACGTCCCTGGAGGGAGTCTTCACATTGAAATGCGTGCTAAAAAAGTATGGGAGAAAGTAGGAAAAACGAGCATCAAGGGAGTGAAGAGGATGTGGCACAGTGGCCAGAGCCGATGACGCAAGGGCTGGGGATCCCGGTTCGATCCTCAGCAAGGTAACATTCTGTGATTCTGTGTTCACAAGCAGCTTGAAATGCAGTGCCCAAAAAGTTTAAATAGAAGACAAAGGAATGCAACTAGGAAAAGTAAAGGGTATTAAAAAAAAGTGCCCCAACAGCAGAAGGAAACAGTACTTTTGCAACAGGAAACTGATCAGAGAAGCAGGCGAGGAACAAACATTGGTAAATGCAGGAAACTATGCTACAGCCAATAGAAATGAAGGAAAAGTAAGTAACAAGCACAGAAACCCATTAAAAGCAAGGGGGCGGGATGTTGCACCTTTTAAGATTATACTGAATACAATAGATTTCTCAAGCACAGCGCTGGCGAAACCTAAAAAGCACTGTAACATTGGTAATTGCAAATAATGAAGATTCCTGAGTGGTGGTGAAGATAAGTTTATTCTCAGTAAAAGTGGTCCCATCCATCCAGCAGCTTGTCGAGAGAGCAATTGACTCCCTGACCAGCTACCAGTTTTCTATCACCATGGAGTTACATGAGTATATAGGAGGGAGATGTGTAACATTGTGCTTAACATTGTGCTAAATGTATCTTCCTCATTCATGCTTCAATTCCCCATGTTACCTATTACTTATACATAGTGTTTACTTTGGGTAGTTTGGGCCTGATTCACAGAACTAACTTATGTCAAAAACGTAAAGTTAGTACTTTTTGGTATTCACAGAATACACTTACTCATTTTGGTATTCACAGAAGTTAGGACTCCTAACTTTACTACTCCTAAACTGAGAAAAATCCTAACTTTAAGACTTTCGGTATTCACAGAAGACATTTAGGAGTCCTAAAGTTAGGAGTCCTAACTTTACTACTCCTAAACTGAGAAAAATCCTAACTTTAAGACTTTCAGTATTCACAGAAGGCATGTAGGAGTCCTAAAGTTAGGAGTCCTAACTTTACTACTCCTAAACTGAGAAAAATCCTAACTTTAAGACTTTCGGTATTCACAGAAGGCATTTAGGAGTCCTAAAGTTAGGACTACTAACTTCTGTGAATACGGAAATGAGTAAGTTCATTCTGTGAATACCAAAATGAGTAAGTGTATTCTGTGAATACCAAAAAGTACTAACTTTACGTTTTTGACGTAAGTTAGTTCTGTGAATCAGGCCCGTAGTGTTTATCCAATTTTGTCATGCACACTTCATACTCATTCAAACTGGGATCATTAATTTCAGGTAAATGATCAAACACTTCTTGACCTTCTGAGCCAAGGCAATGTAAGAGAAGGGCAGTCCTTCTTTCAGCGCTGAGATTAGTGCCACAGACCTTTGCATATCTCTCAAACACCTTTTTCCACTTTTGCCACCTAATGGGGGGATCACCAGGTGATGAAAGGAAAAAAGGCGGTGTGGTAACGTTTTGCATGGTGAAGAGACAATAGGCCAAGGTATAACAACAAAGAACCCTTCCTATAGTGCACCCACTCTACTGAGAGGAAAGTACTCTAAAATCAGCAGCTTAATCAGTTCCAGAGTGAAACAAGAACTCAGTAAGCAATTGTGTACCAAGTCAAGTGGTGTGCATATCACCGTTGTAAACTCTTAATATGCACAAAGTCACAGTCAACATGTACAATGTCACAGAAAAATGGTGTGCATATCACCGTTGAAGACACAAAATGTGTTTAAGTAGACATGCACTAGCGGTTCAAATGGTGTGCATATCACCGTTGAAGACACAAAATGTGTTTAAGTAGACATGCACTAGCGGTGTGGTATCTCCGTAAAGTGTTATAATGAGAAGAAAATTACTGTAACCTTCGTAGAGCAGATGTGCATATCAGCGTTGAGGTTAGATGAGACCAGCGGTGTGCACGTCACCGTAGAAAATTTTAAAGTAAAGGCAAAGTTACTGTAACCTGACAGGAAGGCGTCGCGTCGGCAAACTACTTGGAGTTGCTAGGCAGCAAGAAGAGTCTTCAAAATGGCTCCCACGCAAGGTCACGCTGCGTGACCTTACATGAAGACGCGTTGTTGAAGAAGCACGTTAAGATTCCATACTGACGTAATGTCAGCAAGAAAGCAAATGGTTGCTGGACAACAGTCGTACGGTTAAGATGCCTTCCAAATAGCAGGACGCGATGACGTTCACAAAGGACCACGCACTTCGTGACTTCGAACGCAGAAGTCTTTTAGAAGATGCTGGAGAGCATTGATAAACTGCCGTTACCAATGACTCTACAGTAAGACCAGCATACATAAACCACTGTCACATATGCACATTTCACATCCACGGCAATATCTACACAAGAGTTTCTTGAGTTTGACCCACAGTAGGAAGCACTGTCATAAGAGAGTTTCGTCAGTATGCGCAAAAGTGGCCCCGCACCGATACCTCCCAGCCTGGAAGAAAATAGCGAAAGGCGAGTTGTGCGGCGATAAAGCTCACAAATGCCAAATTAAACTCAACAACTGCAACAGAAAAGCGGTTTTAAGAGAAGAAGAATAGTTTTCTAATGAATGTTTGAGGGTCAATTTTGGATAATAACTGACGTGTCCAAGCTGTAATTGAAATGAATGGTTTTGGATAGAAGTTGATGATGTTGAGACCACAAATAGGATATCTAATCCAGAACGAAGTTAATTAGAAACTAAAAATGTTGAAGTACAATTCCATCAGGTGCTGGAGTAGTAGGTTTCTTCCGCTCGTCGCCAGTGTAACATTGGTAATTGCAAATAATGAAGATTCCTGAGTGGTGGTGAAGATAAGTTTATTCTCAGTAAAAGTGGTCCCATCCATCCAGCAGCTTGTCAAGAGAGCAACTGACTCCCTGACCAGCTACCAGTGTTCTATCACCGTGGAGTTACATGAAAGTAAACACCATGTATAAGTAATAGGTAACATGGGGAATTGAAGCATGAATGAGGAAGATACATTTAGCACAATGTTAAGCACAATGTTACAAGCACACTGAAACTAGATTGCACTAGATGCACTTGAAAATGTGTAGCAGGGTTTATTTAATGGCATTGGCAAGCTGGCCACCAGTGTTGTTTTCATACAGTATATCCTTACACTATCAATACTCATAAAATGGTCCACTGCCATAAGAGGCATATAGATGGGGCTAATTTGCATGCATTAACTGTCGGGCTGATTTTCTTTAACTTTTTTCTCAGTAGTAATGTCTCTAGCTTTATTTGCTTCTTGTTTCCAGTATTATGACTGGTTCCAAAAATGCTTGCTGTAATCTAAATGAACAGTCTGGGATTTCCTTAGAAAGCCCATTCAAATGTAAAACATTCTCAGACTAGGAAACTAGAGTCTTAAAAATATTGGTTAACCGCCACTCTGAAAGTTTGTTTCAACAATAGACCAAGAAAACGTCTATTAAAAGCATTTCTAATGGAGAGTACTCAAAAATGTTTTTTGGGGAAAAATATCTTTTGAAAGCATTTGGTTTGTTAAATTGAAAAGTGTAGAAACTATGCCAGCTTTGCCAAACGTTAACAGCAATATTTGGAACTCTGTCCAAATCTAGCTCAAACATTCCCAAGCCACATTTCAGTAGACTTTTTCAGCCTTGTTACTAATACAGAAAAAAACAACAATCAAAACGACATCTTTTTTACTGCTGACAAAAAAGTATATGTAATTTGTAGCATCCTCCCCAGCCTGGGAAGGCGCCAATGACTACACCACGTACAGAGCTTAATTTTACACAACTTTATTCTTCTGTGTGTACCTGTGAACTCAACATTCTAAACCAGCCTTCAATGCATTTGGCTCGAATACCTGCATCACAGTTCTACTGAGTCCCTAAGGAGCCAAAAGGGTTCCATCAATTCTAACTCGCAAGACACTACAACTCCCCTCTGTTAACTAAAAAATGTACATTTTTTACAAAATATATAGGTTGATAGACATATACAATTAAATCTCTTCAGTCAATCTTTTTGGAGCTTTAATTGTTGGACCTGATATTGTTCTCGGAAACTGGGAACTATTATCACCAATGTCCAGTGTCTGCATCATCAATGTAGAGTTAACAGCAGTCACTGATGGTTCAGACCCAGTCTCTCCTTTAACTGTTAGATCTGATGAACGATTATTTAAAGGCATAAAGTGAGAAGAGTCTCTGGTAACAGACATCCCAGGGCACTCACTAGTCACAATGTGTCCCTTGGTAGACACCACTTGAAAAGGTTCTGCATCAAATTGAGGATCAGATTTCCCTCTCCACATCTGTCGTGTGAGCACTCAATCTCCTTTCCTAAAGATAATATTCTTCTCAAGTCGTCTTTGGTTAGCACATGTTTGTTCACCAAGTATTTCTCATGAGTTGCTTTCTCATCTGTCTTTCTCTAATTGGTCCATTGAGGCAACTTGGTGTTCATTGCTCTCCCGATCATCAATGTCGGATACTTTCACCTGTGGTTGAGTGGGGAGTCAAACAATAAGCTCACAAGGTTGAATGCAACACAGTTTTCGAATCAAGCTTCTCAAGATTAGCATGCGGCACTACTTTCTTTAGTGTACTCATACACAGCTCAACAAGTCAGTTGGCCTGCGCCCACAAAGGTGTTCCCTTTTGATGCTTTATATGCAAATGATCCAAGAAATCTTTAAACTCTCCACTATTGAAAGGCAGGCCATTATCAGACTTCACAATGGCTGAAACCTCCCATGTTGTAAAGATGCCATCTTTTCTTTCAATGACTCGTTCTTGTGTAGTAGATGAAAGATCTTCAATTAATGGAAATTGTGAATATTCATCCATAATCACCAGCAGGTGATATCTATTGTCAACTGGACCAAAAAAGTCAAAGGCTGTTCTCTCCATTGCATGCTTTGGGAGTTCTGACATGCTCAAGGTGTGATGAATAGTTTTTGTAGACGGGCAGTTGCATAGATGACAGGCCTTTAATTCCTTTTCAATCCTGTCATCAAGATTAGAAAAACAGACACGGTCTCGGCGAGCTCGCTTTGTGGCATCAATTTCAGATGTCCTCCATGGACCACTTCAATTATTTTCTGTCTCAGACTCTCCGGAATCAGACTTCTCGACCCTCATAGGATAACTCCTTCCTGAATTATAGACAGTTCATCCTTTACATTTTTGTATTTTTGATGTTCACTATCGAAATATGGTACCATTCAGCATGGTGTCCCCCAAGGATCGGCAATCAGCCCCATCCTATTTAATATTTATATGAGTCCGTTGTTTCCAATTATCAAATCTTACAAGATCAATTTGGTGAATTATGCGGATGACACGCAACTCATTCTGTCTCTAGAGGGAAATCAATCAATACCACTCAATAGTTTTCATGAATGTATGCAAAAAACTGCTAGATGGCTTACGGATAATTCCCTGCAGTTCAACGGAGAAAAAACAGAAATCCTGTACTGTACGGCCAAGAAAGTCCCTCGTCCGCTCCCGGCTAACTTTTGGCCTACCCCCTCAGATAAGCTCCCTACACCCTCCAAGGCAGTGCGCAACTTGGGGGTGGTTTTTGACGACAAGCTGAGCCTAGAAACCCACGTAAACAAAACGGTGGGAACATGCTTTTCCCTTATCAGAGCACTGCGGAAAATACTCCCTATGCTACCAATGACAGCCAGGGCACTCGTGGTGAGAAGTGTCATTTTGAGTCGACTGGACTATTGTAATGCTCTGATATTGGGCGCCCCTAATTCACTGATCATGAAACTTCAAAGAATTCAGACGATAGCTGCAAAGTTAGCCCTAAAGAAACCACGCAGATCTTCTGCCTCTCTGTCCCTTAAAGAGCTCCATTGGCTTCCAATACCACAGAGGATACAGTTCAAATCACTCTGTATCGTCTTCAAGGCTCTGCGTGGACTAGGGCCGGCGCCACTGCAGGAAAAATGTGTCTGGTATGCCCCTATAAGAAACCTCCGATCCTCTGCAGCCCATCTGGTTAGCACACCCAGAATTAGAACCACCAGGTTTGGAGGAAGAGCATTTAGTTGTGCAGCCGCTCGCTTATGGAACGAACTCCCGCCTAACCTTAGGCAAATTGAAGATTTCCTACATTTTAGGAAGAAGCTTAAAACCTGGCTCTTCCCAAGGGTGTAATGCAGAACAGTCATCCTTATGGTAATATGTGCAAATAGGGGAGCTAATGTAACCTCAGCGGCAGGATACCCGTGGGGTGACAGTGCGCTTTATAAGACGACATTACATTACTGGTGAGCGGTGGCGGGTGTTGGTTCCATGACTGACGTGTAATTATATCTTCAGCTTTAACATTTCACTAGCATGGCTCGTGGCAAGAATAATCTGGGCTAATGAAACAGCAGATGGTGTGTTCGATTTTACAATGAAATTGACGTTTTGAAACTGTTCAGCAGTGCGTGGCACACTAAAAGTTAGTCTTTTGTATCAAAACAGACAAAAGTGTATAAAAGGTTGAAATGCACCTGCAATTTTCTTCAAGTTCTAACTGATGATAACCTTTATTTAAATTAAGGCGAGAGAAGATCTTTGCACCATTTTTTGCATTATCATTTCATCAATATGTGGACCTGGATGTCGTTCTTATTCAATTAGCTTTTTTGCCTGACGCATGTCAATGCATATGCGTACAGCACCTTCATTGTCCTTTGTAGGCACTACCAATATCGGAGAAATCCATGGCGGTGTACTAGTTGAACGCTCAATAGTGTCATGCTTAAGGAACGCTTCAAGCTCTGTCGTGTAGTTCCTAGGTTTCCCCATGACCTGCGCATTTTGGATGACCTAAACTGGGGGCTTTGTGTCCAAAATGATTCACAACACCCCCACAGGATAGGTCAGCCATTAGACCAGCTAGCTTCTACAGTGCCACTACCACCCCCTTGTATCTTACAGTGGTGTAGGTAGTTTCTGGCAACCACTGAATATGACATCCCCGATTCCTCAGGGATCGTGGAAAACAGTACAGTACTTTACGCCCAGTCACTCGTGCTTACTTAGTCTCAGAAAATACACAGGATGGCGGTTAGGACATTGCAATAAGTATTTATTGGTCCAGCATCAGTCTTGTGTAAAACATATTTGCTGCAACAATCAGGAGACAGAAGCATACACAAGAAATCGCAAGTGCTAAGATAGTAATCAGTAGATACATTTCTACCATAGTGCTAAGAAGATGAACATATACAGTTCAGATAAGACAGTAGCACTTGCATACTCCTATAATGCGCGCCCTACGTAATTTGCCTAAATGTACCTAGCCTAGATTTGTAGGTGTAGCATGTATATGTGTATAGATATATGTGTATATAGCCAAGAATCCCCTAGGGAAGAACCAACCCCCTCACCTGATGGTAGAGAATGAAGTACCCCGTCTCTGCCCTGAGGATGACACCCTGCAAGGGATGTCAGACTGCTGCGTGTCGAAGATTCAGCATGTAGGACCCCGTGTCAGCATGAAAGAAATTCTCCTCTCTTTTGCTGGGGGGAATAAGGGTCCTACATACTAGAATGATCACTCCAGGGATTCTTCTAGAATCGATATAATTTGAAAACAATCATAAATGTTTTGAAAACAATCATAAATGTTTTTCTAAAACAATGTGATCATGGACAATGGCCTGTTGGCCAAGGATGAAAAAAAGTGGTGACCCTTATACAGAATAATTATGCAGTGCCTGAGGACACGTTTATGTTATGATAAAATACTAAGAGCCTGGTGTCGAAGAGATAGGGGCAAACTACTAGGTAAAAGGTCACCTATTCAGAACCGTTATTGTCGTGTGGATGGGACAATGTATGTAAAAGGGGGCATTCTTGACAGGTTTTAGCCTAAAGGACATGACAGTTCTTTTTCAACAGTTTCTTGCAAATGAAAAGCAATTTTTCTGTGTCTCTGAGCAACATGATGGACGTCCTCATTAATATGCAACTTTACTTTCATAGTATTAAGATTTTCCAAACCATGAAATAATGAAGGGAACTGACTCACTATTTCGTGGTGGGCATTCATATTGTTATTCACAGAAATCAGTCCCATATCACCAACAACTGAAACTGAGCAGACAGGCACTTGACTCTGTGTCCTGAAGCACATGGATGGGTGCTTGCACTTTCGTTTTCATGTGTTTTGTTGTTGCTACAAATTAACCTTGACTTTTTAAGGACGTTGATGCAGCCCAAGAATATACTTTGGTTTTCGTTAGCATAAGTTGTGGCAAGGGAGATAGTTCATTGTATTTCTTCTCAGGCATACTGTTTATCGATGCGCCACTGTCGATGATGAAAAGCATTAAACAACCATTTGCTTTCAGTGTAATCTTCGGGCAATGTTTGAATGGCTTTGGTGCCTTGATATGACGATCTTTTCTTGACTGACATTTTTCTTTACAAGCGGCCAACCCAAAATGTGCATGCCTTTCTGAGGTACATATCGACATGGCACAATCATTTTCAGCACTTTCACTCACTTGATACAGTAGAACTGTTTCATGATGATTTAGATGACAATTGACTTCTTTCAGTCATGATTTGCCTCAACTGATGTCGCCGCTTGGCCTTGAGGGTGTCTGTCGAACGTGGCTTCTGGAACATTCTAGCAGCCATTATGCCTTCACGTTGTGATGCACTTACTTTTTCTTCGCTTTGCAAACTGTCACAAAATGGTTCTCCTTCCCATACCCTTTGCACAGCTGTCCAAGAATGGAACATTTACCTATGTCTGGAAATGAAAACCCACATCTAAAACACAACTTCTTCTTAAGTGTAGGCATCACGTTGTGTACTTCAATCTTTTGTTTTTGGCTTACTTTTCACACTCATGACTGATTTGTTCTGGGCACCTCCAGCCTCCATGTCAGCAGCTTGTCTATCAGCCTGCTCATCAGCTCTGACAGCCATTAACACCCACTCTAGACTAAGAGTTTCTCTCAGCATTAATCATCTGAATGAATCTGACAAGGATCCATCAAAAACTCTCAGACGCAGAGCTTCTTCATTATTAAATTCATTGAACTTACAATGTCTGATAAGTGTGTTGAGTCTCCCCACAAATGTATCAATGTTTTCACTAATGTTTTGTCATTCTTGGTTGAAGATATATCATTCATAATCAACATTTGTCATTGGATTATACTTGAGATTAAACACTTCTTTAATCTGACGATATGTGACTTCTTCATCAGTTCGCAGCTTTTTCTTTATAACTTCTTTTACATCATCACCAGCAAGATTTTTTAGATACTTGGTAATCTTTTTGTTATCAGTCTCTGAAATGCATCAATGAAATCATCAAATGTCTCTGTCCATCTTTCACCAATATTTAGCTTTTTGGCTGTATCGAACGGTGGTGGTGGTCTCAGGAAAGCAGCAGCATTATGACCATTTGCGTGATTGTCTGTTCTCTTCAAAACTGTCTGCTGTCTGCTAGGACCTGCTTCATGCATACCATCTCTAAGGTCCTGTACTGTTCTGGCCTCAGGGTCATCTTGATCAATCAATGGAACTTTGACCTCTCTCTTGGTCTCCATGGGATTTCTTCACCTTTCTGGAGACCTCTGGAGTTGTTCTGAGCCGACACCCAGCAGCTTTGATGGAGTGCCGCTTCAGGTATGAACAGCTCTGTAAACACAACCAAGGGTAATTCATCTAGGGCTACTCCACTTAAACTCCATGACATGACTCTCATTATTCAGCTCTGGTAAGCAGATGATTGTTTCTTGTATCTGACTCGTTCTGTTTTTAGGCATCTCTTTATAGTGTCTGACACCTGGTTGATCTCTACCTCGCAGCACTTCTCATTGCAACGTTATCTTGCAATTTGCTGTTGCTATCTGCTGCTCTTTCAAAACCTGGTTGCATCCACCCTTAGCGTTATCACTCCTGTTAGAAATGGGGGTCTCTAGTTGGCAGAGGTAGGTACCTTTGTCCAAATAGGGACCCTTGCTTCTAGTCAGGGTAAGGGGGATACACTCCTAAAATAACCCCTTCTTACCCCCTTGGTAGCTTGGCACGAGCAGACAGGCTTAAGTCAGAGGCAGTGTGTAAAGCATTTGTGAACACATACAGTAACACAGTGAAAACACTACAAATGGACACCACACCAGTTTAGAAAAATAAGTAAACTTTATCTAAACCCAAAACAAGACCAAACGACAAAAATCCACAATACAGTATTAAAAATAAGACTTTCAAATGGTAGAAATAGGTCAGTTCAATACAAGTTGTAAATGCGACACTTCTCTCACAAAGTACCTTAGATGCGTCACGCAAAACAAACAAAAGGGTCGCAGGGAAGGTGATTCGTCGGTTCCTTGCTTCGGGGAGGTGATGCGTCGGTTCCTTACTGCAGCGCAGGGGAGGTGATGCGTCGGTTCCATACCGGAGAGGAGGTGATGCGTCGGTTTCTTACTGCGTTCCGGTTACGATGCGACAAGATGGCGCCTCGATGCGATGCGACGATCCGGTGCAATGCGACAAAATGGTGGCTCGATGTGATGCGATGATCTGGTATGATGCATGCACGTTTGCAACGGTCTTCTCGGCAATGCGTCGGGACCCGGTGTGGATGCAGGGCACTTCTTCCTGGTTGCTCGGCGAGGCGTCGGAACCAAGTGCAGATGCGGCACGCTTCTTCCCCGTGACTCGGTGATGCGCCTGGAATCGGTGCGGATGCGACACGCTTCTTCTCGTTGCGTCGATCTTCCAGCTCCCAGCGACAAACAGTCTCTAGAAGTCCTAAACAGCAGCAGGTACCTCTTTGTAGGATAGAATTCCCAGCAAGGAAATTCAGGGGAGCTGGTGGTGAAGTTATTTTGTCCCTGAGACTTCAGAACAGGAGGCAAGCTCAGTTTCAAGCCCTTGGGGATCTTTTCTTCAAGCAGGTGACAAAGCAAACAGCAAAGTCCTTCTTCTCCTTTCCTTGGCAGCAAGCAGCCACTGCAGGCCAACCCCAGACAGCAAACAGCACAGGGGCAGTATTCCTCCTTCAGCTCATCCGCTCTTCTCCTTGGCAAAGGTTCCTCTTGATTTCCCAGAAGTGATCTAAAAGTCTGGGGTCTGGGTCCCCCTTTTTATACACCAAAATCCTTTGTTCTCTGAAGGCAGAGAGTGTCTGTACCCAGCCAAAACAGTTCTGTCCTCACTGGTGCAGCTTCCTGGCAGGAGGTGGAGACAGCATTGTTGAAAGCAGACCTGGCCCAGGAAGGTGAAAGGAAATCTCCTCCCCCTACTCTAAATTCAACCCAGGTCCCATGCAGCCCAGCCCTGACTCATCAGACTGCCGGAGCCACTACCCTCTCACAGCTCCTGTCACTCCCAAGACAGACATGCAATACACAAACCTAGCAGAGGCATACTGGATGGTTAGGCAAGAAAATACCCACTTTCTAAAAGTGGTATTTTCAAACACAGAATGTAAAAATCACCCACACCAAAAGATGCACTTTAACATTCTGAGTTCAGGCATAGTAAACTTTATTTTCCTATCTTGTTCCTAGGGCCAGTTATGTTTATAAGATGTTATAAAATAACTGCCCATTCTGGCCTATGGGAACAGATAGCCTTGCAATAGTGAAAAACGAAATTGGCAGTATTTCACTATCAGGACATGCCACACACATCAGGGCATGTCCTACCTATCACATACAATGCACCCTGCCCACAGGTGTACCTTGGGCCTAACTTAGGGGTGACTAACATGTAGAAAAGGGAAGGTTTAGGGACTGGCAAGTGTGTGCACTTGCCAAGTCGACATGGCAGTCCCAGACTGCACACAGGCTCTGCAATGGCAGGCCTGAACCACATTTTACAAGCTGCTTCTGTGGGTGGCACAATCAGTGTTGCAAGCCTACCAGCAGCATTTGATCTACAGGCCCTGGGCACACATGGTGCATTGTACTAGGGTCTGACAAGTAAATCAAATCAGCCAATCATGGAATCACTAATGCATTACATCAATTCATAAAGGGAGCACTTGCACTTTGGCACTGAACAGCAGTGGCAAAGTGCCCAAAGCATCTAGACCAGAAAAAACATAGCAAAAACACAGGAGGCAACAGTAAAAAATAGAAGGGAGACCCACGCCAATGGTGGCAGGTCTAACAACTCCGTACTACATATGTATATTGCATAGAAGCACAGTACCTTTATGTATGGTCTGACCAGCAGGTTCTTGATCACCTATATGTAGATTTCTTTACAATGCTTTAGTTGTTTTCAACTTCTTTACAGCAGCTGGAGTTGTGCTTTGACTCCACATGCATCAAGCGTTGGTTCCATACTTTGACTGCAACATATGTGGCACGCATGAGCAGTTTGCTTGGACCACGGCAAAGACTTTGGGAGAGCACTGTTGTTCTTCAGGTTGTTTATCTTCTAACTCGTCACCAGTTGCAGCGTCCTCCCCTGCCTGGGTACCCACCAATGACTACGCCACACACAGAGCTTAGTTTTACTTGTCTTTATTCATCTGCATGCAACTGCGAACTCAACAGTCTAAACCAGCCTTCAATTCATTCCACTCCAGCACCTACATCACAGTTCTACGGAGTCCCTCAGGAGCCAAAAGGGTTCCATCATTTCTAACTCGCAAGACACTACATAATTCAGACAATTTATAGAAATTTCCTTCATGTTCTTGTAGTAACCTGAGTTGCCTGCATACTTCTATATAGACATGCTTGAGTACAGCAAATAATAATAATAGCATGTGACTCCTGGCTGCTGGAACTCAACTCCTTTGGTGAATGCCCTGCCATAATTAAAGTCCCCATCACCCCTTCTTCATGGGTATCACTGTAATGAAACTGCATCCACAGTATTACTTTTAAATGCAGAGAGGGGCATTGAAGTGGCCTGCTCAATAAAGTTGGGGTTTGTTGCTTCAAAAAAAAGACAAAAGTCTCCCCTGTGCCTCAGGGCATTTGAGCATATTCCTTCCCTTTTACCTCCCATTGCAATCCAAGAATTGAAAACATAGTGATGGTCACCCCAATCTAAAAAGAGCGGGCAACCATCACTGTGATCTGGCAGCCAAATGAAGTATGGCTGCCAGGTCGAAGATTTCCATCTGTGAAGCCATCTGTGGAGGGACACCTAGTGCAATAAATACCATCCAGTTAAACTATAATAATTACTGTTATATTTGCCTACAGACCAGACAAAAATGTAATTGTGCAATATGTAAATGTGTAGTTATGATTATGATTGTTGTTATTATTATTATTATTATTATTATTAATAATAATACCATTATCTGAAGCTGGATAGGCCCAACAACAAATTACTAGGCTTTATTTGACTGCACATGGACACTTATCTCTCACTGAGAGCGCCTTTCTAACTCTAGGTGCTCAAATTGGCTGCAAAGTGTGCAGCGGTTCAGAAGATGGGCAAGTCCACGGCGGCTAAAGAAGAACTGTTTAGGCAAAATCTGTGCAGTTGAAGTGCTATTTGTAGTTTAGAAGGCAGGTGAACCACCAGAAAAATCAATCAATCAAACAATAAAATGGGATGTGTAGAGTGCGACTGCTTCACCCGTGAGGGTCTTGAAGCACTGTCAGATAGAGCTGCCTGTTCTCCTATTGGTTGAACATCCATGTCTTCCTGAATTGCTGGAGCGATGGTGAGGCTCTGAGGTGCAGGGGGAGGTCATTCCAGGTCTGGGCCTACAGATGGGAGAAGGAACAGCCTCCCCTGTAAGTCTGGCGGATGCAAAGGGTGGCAGCTAGGGGGAGGTATCTGGATCTGAGTTTCCAGGTGGGCTGGTGAAAGGTCACGAATTGGTTGAGGTACGCCGATCCTTCGTAGTATTATGCCTTGCATGCAGGGGTGAGTAGTTTGTACCGGCATCTCTTCATGACTGGTAGTCAGTTGAGTTTCCTGAGGTGAGGGGTTATGCACGTCCATCTGTACTGGGGAGGTCGAGGATGAGCCTGGCCACTGTGTTCCAGATCGTGTGGAGTTTCTTCATGAGTTAGACTGTTATTCCTACATAGAGGGTGTTACCATAGTCAAATCTGCTAGTGACGAGAGCATCCGTGACAGTTTGCCTGGTGTTTGTCGGCAGCCATTTGAAAACCTTCCTGAGCATACGGAGCATGAGGAAGCAGGTGGTGGAGACTGCACAGACTTGCTTCTTCATGGATAGCTGGTTGTCGGGGATGATGCTGAGGTTGCGGGTATGTTCAGTGGGTATCGGTATTCCCACTCCAGTGAGTGCAACAATAGGGAAAGTGTTGGATAGAGGAGGGGTAAAAATGACTATTCCCACTCCAGTGAGTATAACAGTAGGGAAAGTGTTGGATAGCGGACTGGTAAAAATGACTATTCCCACTCCAATGAGTGCAACAGTAGGAAAATTGTTGGATAGCGGAGGGATACAATTTACTATTCCCACTCCGGTCAGTGCAACAGTAGGGAAAGTGTTAGATATCGGAGGGGTAAAAATTACTATTCCCCATCCAGTGAGTGCAACAATAGGGAAAGTGTTGGATAGCGGAGGGGTATAGGGAAAGTGTTGGGTAGCAGAGGGGTAAAAATTACTATTCCCACTTCAGTTGGTGCAACAGTAGGGAAATTGTTGGATTGCGGAGGGATCAAATTTACTATTCCCTCTCCAATAATTGTAACAATAGGGAAAGTGCTGGATAGCGGAGGGCTAAAAATTACTATTCCCACTCCAATGAGTGCAACTGTGGGGAAAGTGTTGGACAGCAGAGGCATAACATTTACTATTCCCACTCCAGTGATAGATAGCGGAGGGGTAGAAATTACTATTCCCACTCCAGTGAGTGCAACAATAGGGAAAGTGTTGGATAGCGGAGGGGTAAAATTTACTATTTCCACTCAAAATAAGTGTAACAGTAGGGAAAGTGTTAGCTAGCAGAGGGGTAAAAATTACTATTCCCACTACAATCAGTGCAACAGTAGGGAAAGTGTTGGATAGCGGAGGGGTAAAAATTACTATTTCCACTCCAGTGAGTGCAACAGTAGGGAAAGTGTTCTATAGTGGCGGGATACAATTTACTATTCCCACTCCAATCAGTGCAACAGCAGGGAAACTGTTGGATTGCAGAGGAGTAACAATAAATATTCTCACTCCAGTCAGTTCAAAATTAAAAACATTTCTTGTTGCAGTGTGTGTCCTTGCCTTTCCCAAAGATGAATACTTCTGTCTTTTCAGTGTTGAGTTTGAGACAGTTATTGCTCATCCAGTTGGCAACATCTTTCATGCATCTTTGGAATTTGTCTTTGATGGTTCTTGGATTGTTAGTCAGAGAGAGGATGAGTTTGATGTCGTCAGCGTAGGAGATGATGTTGAGTCTGTGGCTGTTGGAGAAGTTGGCCAGAGGGGTCATATATGTGTTGAAGAGGGTTGGGCTGAGGGGTAAGCCTTGGGGTACCCCACAGGTGATGATCTTAGGGTGCGAGGAATAGGGGGGGTAGGATGATTTTCTGTGTTCTTCCTGTGAGGTATTATGCAATCCACTTAAGGAGTGCTCTTTGGATTCCGATCTGCTGGAGTCTGTTGATCAGTGTGTGGTGGGATACGGTGTTGAACGCTGTTCAGAGGTCAAGGAGGATGAGGGCCACTGTTTCTCCCTGGTTTAGCAGCCTTTGGATATCATCTGTGGCTGTAACTAGAGCTGTCTAGGTGCTGTGGTTTGTTCTGAATTTAGATTGGGAGTGGTCCAGGAGTTCATGGTTCTCCAGATGTCTGATGAGCTGGATGTTGATTGCCTTCTCAATGACCTTGGCTAGGAAGGGGAGCAGAGAGATGGGATGGCAGTTCTTCAGTTCTCCTGGGTTTGGGGATGGCTTCTTCAGCAAAGGCTTCACGTTGCATGTTTCCACTTCTGGGGGAAGTGGTCTGTGGAGATAGAGGAGTTGAGGACCTTGGTGAGTTCTTTGCTGATGAGTTGATTGCCGAGGTTGAAAGCATGGTGGGGGTAGGGGTCTGCAGTAGATGAATCTCATGATGGTCGCCATATTCTTCTCGGTGAGGGGGTTCCACAAGGTGAGCTGGTGTGGGTGGGTGTCAGTCGGCATGAGGAAATTGATGCTGTCTTCAACAGGGGTTTGGGGTACGAAATCTTGGTAGATGGTGTTAAATTTGCTGTGGAAAAAGTCTGCCAGGGCATTGCAGAGATCTTGTGAGGGCGTGATGTTGTTTTCTGTTGCTGAGGTGGTAGTGAATTCCTTGACTATGTTGCAAAGTTCCTTGCAGTTGTTGGAGTAGTCATTGATGCGCGTGGCTAGGGCGGTCTTCCTTATGTTTTTCAGGAGGTGGTGGTAGTGGTTGAGCGCAGCTTTGAAGTGTATTTGGTCTTCAGAGCTCTTACTGGCACGCCATCTTCTTTCAGTCTGTCTACAGTTACGTTTCTGGGTTTTTAGTTCTTCTGTGAACCCATAGGGGTGTCGTGTGCATTTCTTGGGGTTGGTAGGTTTCGTCGGGGCGACTTTGTCAGTGCTTGCTGTGATCCAGTTTGTGAAGTTGTCCACTGCTTGTTCTGTGTCCTCGGTGGTGGTGGGTGGGTGTAAGTTGAGGGTGTTGGTCCAGCATTGTTCTGATACCTTCGACCAGCTGCGCTGTGTTTCGCTGGGGGTGGGGGTGGAGTTCTTGAAGGGTTCAGAGATGACGAAATGGATGCAGTGGTGGTCAATCCAAGTGAGTTCTTCAATGTGTGTGTATTTTGCTCTGTTGCTGGCTGTGAAGATCGGGTCGAGTGTGTGTCCTGCGATGTGGGTGGGGTCATTGACCAGTTACTTGAGTCCGAGGTTGTCCAGGCTTTCTAGGAGGTCAGCCCTGTTAGTGTCGCCAGTGTTATCGAGGTGAGAGTTGAGGTCTCCTAGGAAGATGTATAGATTTGAGTCGATGACGAAAGGGGCAGTGAAGTCTGAAATGGCATTGCAGAAGGGAAGGTGGGGTCCTGGAGGTCTGTAGGCAAGGGTGTCCCGGATTGTAGTTTTCAGTTGAGGTGATCCATGAAGGGGGTGGTCTGTGGTGGTAGCGCATTTGAGGGACTCTATGTAGATTATGGCTATGCCACCGCTGTTCCCATTGGTGCGCGATCTTGAATCCGGCCGGGGTGGCTGTGGCGATGTCGGGTGCTGATGCGGGGTTCAGCCAGGTCTATGTGATGAAGACGGCATCTGGGACAGGGGTGGTGATGGTGTCCCAGATTTCAGTGGCGTGTTTCCCAAGTGAGTGTGCATTGATCAGCAGGCAGTTGACCCCTCCAGAGGTGTTGGCTCCGGCCTAGCTGCTGGGTGTGAAGGGTGTGGTGTGGCCGATGGGTGTGGCATCAGTTGTTTTCCTTGTGATGCAGGTGAAGCAGCAGTTCCGGTAGGAGTAGGGGCCTTCAGTGTTCCTGGCGGTGGCTGGGCGCAGCTGAAGTTCTGGCATCCGGGATCCAGGGCTTGAAGTTCGTCCGATGGGTACCGAAGGCAGTCCATGGTGGCTGGAGTCCTGGCACTGTGCGATGTCCAATTATGCGCCTGCTATGCCCTCTGTGCACATCTGCTTCGAGGGAGCACTGTGGTCTCCATGCCAGAGGGTGGGCGGGTCCGCTTGGAGGGAGGGTGGTGGTGGTCTTGCGGGGAAAGACATCAGGAGTGACAGGGAGCGATGGCAGAGGCAAGGCGTGGGGAGCAGCAGGCCTTTAGATGGCAGAAGGGATGGCTGGGCGGAAGAGAGGGACAAGGGACAGATCAGGGGGGCTCCAGCATGCAAGGCAGGTGGTGAGAGAGAGAGGGGAAGAGGTCAGAAGCAGGGGCAGGAGCAGCGAGACTAGGCTGCCAGGGGGCAGATGGTGCAGCTGGGGCAGGATGAGCAGAGGGGGGGAGCACTGCGTACGGTGACAGGGGGCACAAGGCAGCAGGGTACCGGACCTGTACTGAGGGCAAAAGAGGGGTGGCCCAGCCCAGCCTCCTCCAGTTCTGACGGGCGCGGATGGGTCAGCCCTTGGCCCAGGCGCTGCCCATGCACCTCTCGTGAGGCGGGAACCGCTAAGGGGTTAAATCAGGGCTGGTAGGCACAAACCAGTCAAGGCTCGCCTCCCAGGTGCTGCTGGGAACTGTAGTTCCCAGCCAGCAATGGCAGCTCAGGCTCCTGAGTGGAGCAAAGGCAGAGCTCTAGGCAGGAGTCTGGGCGACCCGGAAGCAGGAGCAAGCAGAAACAGCGGTGTCCCGCAAAGCAGGAGCCGCTGAGGTGTTAAATCAATGCCAGGAGGCACGAAATAGGTAAGGCCTACCTCCCGGGAGCTGCTGGGAACTGTAATTCACAGCCGGCAATGGCAACTCAGGCTCCTGAATGGAGCAAGGGCTGAGAGCTAGGCAGGAGTCTAGGGGGACCCGGAAGCAGGAGCAAACAGGGCAAGCAGAAACTGCGGTGCCCAAACACAAGTTTGTTGTGAAGCAAGGTTGGAATGGCAGGGGCAGTATTTATACACTGGAAGAAAACATAGCCAGGAGTTTACATGAGTGCTATCTGTGTTCTCGAGACACCGTTCAAATTCTTATGCTTCGGTTCACTGACAGAATATCAATGTAAAAAATATAGATGTAAAAAATATCGATGAAAAAATATAGAATGCAAAAATATTGACTCCTATACTTATACCGGTAAGTACAAAAATATTGAAGAAGAAATATCGAGGTCAAAAATATAGTTGTACAAAATATCGATTTTTATATATAAATAAAATAAAATATTAAATATATAAAAATCTTTAAACTTGAATTTACCACTCCAGTCAGTGCAACAGTAGGAAAAGTGTTGGAATGCGGAGGGGTAAAAATTACTATTCCCACTCCAGTGAGTGCAACAATAGGGAAAGTGTTGGATAGAGGAGGGGTAAAATTACTATTCCCACTCCAGTGAGTGTAACAGTAGGGAAAGTGTTGGATAGCGGACTGGTAAAAATGACTATTCCCACTCCAATGAGTGCAACAGTAGGAAAATTGTTGGATAGCGGAGGGATACAATTTACTATTCCCACTCCGGTCAGTACAACAGTAGGGAAAGTGTTAGATATCGGAGGGGTAAAAATTACTATTCCCCATCCAGTGAGTGCAACAATAGGGAAAGTGTTGGATAGCGGAGGGGTATAGGGAAAGTGTTGGGTAGCAGAGGGGTAAAAATTACTATTCCCACTCCAATCAGTGCAACAGTAGGGAAAGTGTTGGATAGCGGAGGGGTAAAAATTACTATTTCCACTCCAGTGAGTGCAACAGTAGGGAAAGTGTTCTATAGTGGCGGGATACAATTTACTATTCCCACTCCAATCAGTGCAACAGCAGGGAAACTGTTGGATTGCAGAGGAGTAACAATAAATATTCTCACTCCAGTCAGTTCAAAATTAAAAACAAACAAAATATTAACAACAAAAATATTTAAAAATCAAAATAAATAAAAAAATATATAAATATGTAAAAAATTAAAATACAAATATACTTAATATTAAAAATCAAAAATAAACATATTGTAATGTTAAATACATATGACAAATACCTACAAATATTATATTAAATAAAAGAAAAAATTATGTTCAAACAAATAAATGTTTCTAATTAGAAATTATTTAGAAACAATAACATTAATTATTACATAAATTTACTTTTTTATATTTCCTACCGTATTACACCACTCAATTCACATCCCACATAGAAATAAAAAAATATATACTTCCATGATTAATATATTTGATTACCAATTAAAGAAATATTATTAATTAAAAAACAAATTAAAACTCATAAAAATTAATAAACTTCCCACACTTTACCCCTATAATCCCCACAACCCACAGCTAAAATTAAACTGTAAAACAATTAATTATAAAGTTAGTAAAATTAATTTACTTCCCACCCTTTACCCCTATAAAAGTAATACCCACACACAAAAATATGAACAATTACCCTAATTAAATATCAATTAATTAATTAATATTAATGATCAACAAATTATTAATTAATTAATTAATTAAACATAAATTACTTCCCTCCCTTTACCCCTATAAACCCCACAACCCATACCTAAAATTAATTACACAATTTCCATATTTAATTTTCAATTAATTAATTAATATTAATTAACAACTAATTATTAATTAATCAAATATAAATTACTTCCCACCCTTTACCCCTATAAACCCCACAACCAGCACCTAAAATTAATTACACAATTTCCATAATTAATTTACAATCAATTAATTAATATAAATTAACAACAAATTATTAATTAATCAAAAATAAATTACTTCCCTCCCTTTACCACTTTAAACCCCACAACCCTCAACTAAAAAAATTACACAATTACCATAAATAATTATCAATTAATTAATGAATATTAATTATCAACCAATGAATAATTAATTACAAATAAATTACTTTCCACAATTAA
Source organism: Calotriton arnoldi (assembly GCA_963921515.1). Lineage (NCBI taxonomy): Eukaryota > Metazoa > Chordata > Amphibia > Caudata > Salamandridae > Calotriton > Calotriton arnoldi. Next base: position 1,543,728 of record CAWUFW010004093.1, read on the forward strand.
GAGTATAAAATCTCAATTGAATAAATATTAATGAATAAAAAATAATCATTAATTTATTATAATTAAATTACTTCCCACCCTATTTCCTTATAAACCCACAAAACGCTACGGAACTAAAAAACGCAAAATGTAATTAAATAAAATTGATAACTACTAAAAATGTAACACATATATTAAAAAACATAAACAATACTTATACAAAAAACATACATCACAAACATTCAAAATATAAACTAAAATACATAAAACTAATGAAAAAATCGATATTTTAAACAACTATATTTTTGCAAATGATATTCATGACTTCTATATTTTTAAAACAATATTTCTTACCTTAAACTCAATATTCTTGACCACGATATTCTTGCTGTCGATATTTCTGTGTCACGATATTTCCAACTCAATATTTGTGTAAGTCGACATTTCCAACTCGATATTCTGTCTGAATACCTTATGCTTCAACCTAAACAGTATTTGAGATCTTGTGAAGTTAAACACACAATGTAAGGAGGTAGAAGCATTTTTGGGTGGCTACTGGTTACATGTTAATTGCTTCACTAGGGAATATTTTACAAACAGTACACAATAGTGTAAACTAGCTTAGGCCAGAAACTCATACTCTATGCCCTACTACTGGATGGACCAACCATAACTGACAAATGATACCTGAAGACCCTAAAAGTTGGATAAATAGCCCTTTCTCTCATTTTATATTTTAGACTCTATGGGCAAACAACGTTAAATCCAACAGAAACCCCAAATCCATACCATTACATATCCTTTGTGCGTGCATATTTGCAGGTCTAAAATATTTTTTCTGACATGATGAAGCTCACATGTTATGTTTTAATGGGATTTCGTGGGTTCTGGATGTGTATTCAGACTCTGTATGTATATTCAGGCTCTTGATACAATTGCTGCAAATAGCCAGAAGCGGCCAGAAGCAACCTTGGAGTTCCCTCAACATAAACTGATATACTGCACCCTTTGAAACAAAATCATGCTGTAAAGGAGAGTCAGCGTGGGCACAGTCATAACAGCCCTACTCACATCTAAGATACGATGGGCCATGTTCTGAGTGTGTGTGGTGCCACTTGCTCTCACATCCTCTGAAACCTAAGTTGGAGCTCAAAACAAAAGTTGACATTAGAGAGCAGTTGAATCAAATATTGGTTAACCATACTCAGCATCAATATTAAAAGATGAAAAAAATCATCACCTTGGAACCATATTACTACAGACTGTGCAATGCAGTAGGAAAATGCTGCTATTTCTCTAATACTGGTGATACCAAGTATAACAACCAGAGCAGGCTTACAGCTTAGGAGCATGCAGAGGTGTCAATTATCTGTATCCTGAGAGAGAGCAAAACATCAAAAAACAAAAATTCGGAACATCATGAAAGAAATCAAAGGGTTCAATTTATGTCATGTTCAATAAGATGAGAGAATACAGGCCAATGAAAGAATCCAAGTGTGGTAAAATATGGCTGATTGACTTCCATGAAAGAACTAAATGTGGTCATTAGTAATATCCAAAACCAAGGGAAGAAAGCAGATTGCTTATAAAATAGATTCTGAATTAACAATCTGCATCTACCAACTGTGTAAGAATATAAAGAGTCAAGAAAAAAATGCTTGTGATTGCTCTTCAGATCCTAGTTGTTGCCAGCTTTGTAATTAAAAGGGATTTTTGCATCGCTAGAACTAGCATACAGCCAAACACTCTGGATCATCAAATTTAAGTTCCTCAACTTTCACCACAAGGGGATCATAGCATCAGTGTGCAGCTCGATATGTAAGGTCAAGGTGGGAGATAAGGGAGTAAGAGCCTTTAATGACTTCCTGATCGAGGTGATCTGTTGGCATAAGAAATTCACACACCTGTTCTAGACCTTGACATCTGCCGATGTGTTTATAAAGTATGTCCGGCTTTCCTTCTTCCATCATCGTATCCAGGAATGAAGACATAATATTCTGCTTCTCATAGTATGATTGACTATTGATGGACAAGGTACCACTTCGTGAATCTGAAGGTCCACAGAATGTCATTTTGTGGACACTGCTACCCACTGCAATCTGAGATGGGCATTAAATAAGAAAGTCAAGAAGTATAAATGAAACCCAGGCTATTACACATGGAGAGAGTTAGCTGAGCAAATGATAGGCTCAATTAGGAGCAAGTACCCTCACACACCCCGAAAGGTGGCATGCTTCATCATCTGGGCATGCTCCTCGTTGAGCCGGCACTGCAATGCCTGACGGGCACCCACGAAGGGGTTCTTTGCCGGAGATCTTTACATTTGCTGTATGATGAGGTGTGGGTGTGTGGGTTGTGACGAATGTGTAGTGTGGTGGTAGAGTGTGATTTAAAATAGCTCTAGTGATGCCGGGTTTGAGGAAACTTTACTGGTTAAGCTCACTAACCTAATTAAAAACTGTGCTGCTCATGTGGGATTCAATGGTCCTAGGGAGCAATCATGATCATTTGTCAAAAGGTGAGGTCAACATGTCACTTGCCTAACTTGGTCCACAAGGGATCTGTTGGCAATTCTTCAGGACCAAAATGATGTAACCTACACTAGTAAGTGACTAATTCGCAAATGAGTGGCAAGTATTCAAGTAATCAGTCACACAACAAATAACAAAGCACTCTTGTACCTTGTCTTGCGATCTGACCCGTATTAGAGTCAGTGCTGGTCCTACGGGTCAAAACAGAGTCAAACGCTCAATCGTGTCTATGCCGCAGTGTGGCTTGTGATTCTACACCTACCCCAGCTCTGTTTCCCCATGTCGATTGAGCGTTTGACTCTGGTTTGACCCATAAGACCAGCACTGACTCTATTACAGGTCAGATTGCAAGACAAGGTACAAGAGTGCTTTGTTATTCGCACCTAGGCAAGAGAGCAGCAAGCAGCACATCAGCAGAGCAGAGCAACGCTGCTGCTCGCCTTCTTTTCCACCTGCCAAGATTTGCCTCTGCGTCTCCACTGCTCCACCAACTTCATTGGCTTAAAATCAATAAGTGTATTGAGTTCAAGGCCCTTTGCTACATGTTTCGTGCCAAATGAGGCCTTGCTCCTTCTTACATTCAAAGCCTACTCACACCTTATGTTCCGGCTCGACAACTGCGCTCTTCCAGCCTTTCATTGTTTTCAGTTCTCAGGTTCCGGCTCGTCTGTATGAGGGGTCGCTCCTTTTCCTGTCTTGGCCCCAGGCTCTGGAATGCCCTTCCAATTGACCTTAGGAACTGTCATTCCCTGCTGGCTTTCCGTAAGAGCTTAAAGACGCTGCTGTTTAGTGACTTGGTTTGATTTCTCTTTTCTTTTATCCTTTATTATCTCTGCTCTTTTGTCTTTGTCTAGTTGTGTCGGCCTCCACATTTCTAGCGCCGGGAGACCCTGTTAGGGTAGCTGCGCGCTTTATAAGTGTAAATAATAAATAAATAATAAAGCAGGAGTCCAGTAAAGAAGCAGTCCAGCAGAAGGGCAGTCCTTTCAGCAGCACAGCACAGCAGTCCTTCTTCTTGGCAGAGTATCCACAGGTCCAGAAGTGTACTGAAGTGGTGGTTTCTGAGGTCCTTCATTTACACACAGTTGTGCCTTTGCAGTTGGGAGAACTTTCTGGAGACATGCCTTTGAAGTACACAGATGCCCTGCCAGCCCTGGCTCCAGACTATCTACAGAGAGTATGCAGCCGTTTGTGTGGGGACAGGACACAGCCTATTCAACTTTAAGTCAAGGTGCAGCTCCTCCCTCCCATCCTGCCAGGATGACCCATCAACTCACACCTAAGCTCCTAATGTGTGCGGCTCTCTAGGTGGCATACACAAAGCCCAACTGCTAACTACACCCAGTCATGTGATCAGTGGCAGGCTGCAGGCACCAAAAGGCTAAGGAAAGAAAATGCCAACTTTCTAAAAGTGGTGTTTTCATAATTGTATTTGAATTCCGACACCATAAGTTAGGAATTTAAATTAGGATACAAGAGACACCAAACATGAACCAGTTATATTTCGCATTTGGAAATTACACTTATAAATGTAAAAAGGTAATACCAATGTTATCCTATGGGAGATATAGGCCTCAGTAGTGAAAAACGAATGTAAGAATGTTCCACTTCCAGGACATGTAAAACTCAGAAGTATATGTCCTCCTTTTTAAATGCATTGCACCCTACCCTCTGGGCTGTCCAGGGCCTTGCCTTGGAGTGACATATGAATTAAAAAGGATGGTTTGGGCTGGGCAAGAGGGTTAACTTGTCTGGTCGACATGGCAGTTTAAAACACACAGGCTCTGGAATTTCAGGCCTGAGCCATGTTTAAAGGGCTCTGTAAGTGGGTGGCACAATCAGGGCTGCAGGCCCATTAGTAGCATTTAATTTACAGGCCCTGGCACATGTAGTGCACTTTACTTGGAACATATAGGTAAATTAAATAAGCCAATCGGGTAGAAGCCAATTCTGCCATGTTTTAAGGCGAGAGCACAAGCACTTTATCCCTGGTTAGCAGTGGTAAAGTACACAGAGTCCTAAAGCCAACAACGACGAATTCAGCGAAAATAGGAATAGGAAGAGGAATGCAAAAACTCTGGGAATGGCCCTGCAGAAAGGGCCATTTCCAACACTTAACATTAGATTTATTACATTTGGATTATCTGAGCGTGATATGTCAGTGGCGGGCGCATTGAAGAGCAGGGGAGGGAGGTTGTGCTGGTGATCCCTCTGACTGCTAATGCCGCCACAGCCGCATTGAAGAGACAGCAGGTAAGAGCGGGGGAGGCCATCACCCCAAAAACGTATTCCGCCCCACCCCACCCCCCTTTGCTACGGCATTGTGATATGTTAAAGCAATACATTCAAATGTCACAACTTTGATGTATTTTTTGGTATTTATAGAAAACAAGCCTAGCCAAAAAGCAGCAACGCTGTTTGTCAATGTTTTACAGGATTCAACTTTACTTTTGAAACATTTAGCGAGGATAAATGATTTGGCATGAATCATTGAATCATGGTGGTTTTGAATAAAGTGAGGAAGATGCAATTAGAACCTAAGTTTCTAGATACGTTGGCCCCCGTTACAAGTGGGCACTTAATTACAATAGAGAAGTTACCAGCGCCACCAAAATTAGATTACTACTCTCGCCTGGAGTTTTTGGCTGCTTTTAGCAAACAGAAACTCTGGGTGAAAGTCCACACCAAAAAGAAGAGGTACATGGGGTATCAGACCCAGAATTATTGATTCTCTTTGTAATTCCTAATTTCTTACTGGACTGGGCTGGATTTGCCTGCAGCCAGACTTACCGGTACCCACAGTATCGGGAACTCTGAAGGTGGAGAAGTAGTGGCTCAATTCCCAGGTCACTCATAATGAAAACCATTGTTGTCACATTACTCACTATAACAGAAGAGCTGCTTCCGACAGCACATTCTGCCTGAAATTAACAATAGGTTTAGGATGAATAGCACATGTACCACTAAGCCTCTTTTCCAGCATTCGGTTTTTTAGCAATATCCCCTTTTCGGCTGAATATAGGGTATATGCAATATATTATGGTTCATTTGGCCGACTGAGGCTTTTGTTTGGTGCAATTAAAATTTGCACCATTGCTACTCAGGAGATTAAAATTATTCCCATACGACATAATAGATCTGCTCCTAATTTCGTATGATCAATTAGACTCGATCGGATTTTTTTATATACAGCAGCTGAACAAAACTGAACAAAAAGATTTTGAAGTCGAGCTTCCTTTGAACCTTAAGTTTGTATTCTCTGCAGAGACCCTGAAGGATAATCTCATGCACATGTCTATAATTGTATACCTTGTGACGGCAGTAGTTACGTAGAGAGTGAACACTGCACAGCATGTAAAAAAGTTGAAAGAAGCAGTTCAAATATAACATTGCTATTCATCATAGGTGACAAATGAGGCTGGGGGAATGTGGACAAAAATGAAGTAACAGTTACCAGAAAGCAATGGTGATTTTTTAGAAAAAGCTTATCTGCTTTATTTGATGTTTGGATAGTGGGAGCAGTAAAAGCAGATGCTAAAAATCAACACATGAAAGTATTGTCACATTCCAAGAGTCGAAAAAGAACCACTGAATGATGGAGTTTACTTTAACTCCTTCTCATTAGACGATATCTTTTTTAATGTTGTCACTGCAGAAGACTGCGTCCCTGGAAACACGTTCCAGGTGCATGCGCCATAATACATGGAAAGTAGAAAAGTGCCACAGAATATGGCTTGCTAGGACGGATCTTCTAACGAATTTCAGACAAGTTTGTGACAAACATTTCTTTGAAAAATAAGTAGAAAACGAATAGAAATTGCGAGTGAAGGATAAGCAATGCTCAATATTAATATGCAAATCACCCTTTGACTTCAAGTATAGGTAAAGAGAAATTGGCATGTTTACGAAGGAAAAGCCCTATAGACAGCTTGAAAATGTCATCCCTAGGTGGAGGACGGGTCCTCTATCGTGTCCTTTCAAAGTTGTGTTTTGCGATTTTGGCGTTAGGCATCTCGCTAGTTAAGGGACTGTGGGGGATATGTACAAAGATTAGCGAAAAATATTGCTAACGTTAGTTAGCGGCAATTTTTTATCGCCGCGTACCGCCGCAAACTATCGCCACATTAGCGACGTATGTACATGCCGACGCTACGTGGCAATAGTTTCTAAAGTCAGCGGAAATTGTCAACGCTAACAACAGCGTCACAGCAATAAAAATCTTGCCTCTAACGTGAAAAAGTGGCGGCAGGCCAGTCAGCGGCCAGAAACTGCACGCAAATTAGCGTGACAGCACTTTTTTTCACGTTAGGCCGGAAAAGCGGCTACAAAACGCCCGCAAAGTATCACAAACTGAGAAAAAAAAAAAGTGAAGAACCATGGATGAAGCTGGACCCGGTACTGCAGGAGAAAATAACCCCTCAAACAGCCAGGAGGACCAGCCAGAGAGCCAGGCGAAGGGCAAGGGGAAGAGGAAAACCAAGTTCAGCCAGCAGGAAAGCCAGGTCCTGATTGCGGAGGGGACAGAAAAACAACACCAGCTGTTTGTCAGCTCTACTGTGTCATTGGGGACCAAGAATGCAATATGGCAGTCCATCGCAGCCAAGGTGAATGCTGTCGGAGAGGTGAGGAGGACAGTGACTGACTGCAAGAAGCGCTGGCATGATGCTAAGCGCAAGACCAAGGAGAAAATGTTGGATAAATCGCAATGCAGCACTGAAAACCGGAGGTGGGAGTCCAGCGCCAGAGGAGGAGCTGGATGCGTTGGAGGAACAGGTGTCCGCAGTCATCTGCGATGAGTCGGTGGTTGGAGTCCAGGGACAGGATACTGCTGAACAACGACCAGCAACATCAGCAACATGGTGAGTAACAACCAGGGACTGGGGGGATGGGGGTGGATGGGCCCAATGTCACTCATGCACAATTAAATATCTACCAGTGCACATCCACAATGACTGCAATGTCACAGAAACTCTTGTCCCTGGGGGTATAGACACATATCACCCTAGTCAACAAATATATTGTAAGACACATATTGGTGGGGTCATAGACTTGGAAATCTGCACAGAAAAGTATTTCTAAACATAGCCAAAGATTCATATCAGACCACAATATAAGGGCAACATGAAAGAGCAAAGGGGCACATTGCCTGGAGATGCGGCAGGCTGGCAAAATGTCCCCCTTGCCTCAACACCACACACATACAATTTGTCTGCACAGGGCTGCATCTCTTTGACGACAATATGAGGATGCACTGTGAATGCGACAGATTATGTGCACAAGTGAGTATGCCACCACCAATGTCAGCACACATGCACCATTGTGCACGTCTGTCTGAGTTGTGTGCAAGAATATGTATGTGCAGTAAGGTCCCCCTTCATGCACATATACAATCTGCAAATCAAGTTAGACACCCTTGCACAATAGTGCATGTGTGCTGACATCGGTGGTGGCATGCTCACTTGTGCACATAATCTGTTGCATTCACAGTGCATCCTCATATTGTCGTCAAAGAGATACAGCCCTGTGCAGACAAATTGTATGTGCGTGGTGTTGAGGCAAGGGGGACAGCCTGACGCATCTCCAGGCAATGTGCCCCTTTCCTTGTTCATTAGATGCAGCCTTGTGTACACCAAGTGAGAAAGCATGGAGTGAGTCTGCATACCATGAACACATGCATTGTCACAACATAGTGATCATGCAGCCTTCTGTCTAAAAGGTGCATATCCCACAATGCACACATTCAGCACAGTTGAGTCAAAATGTTATGTCATACCAAAAGCAGGGGGGACATGCCTTCAACAGTACAGTGCATGGACTACGCATATCAGGAATGTGTCACCATAATGTTTTACTACGTGTCTTGTCTGTGTACCATACTCACAGAAGTAAACAGTCCCTGTAATGAACTATGACAAGTCAAGTATGACACCAAGCAAGAATAGCAATTTAGCAACAAAGAATGTCTAATAGAAAAATGCACCATCACCCCTTAGCTCAAAAAGCACTCCTATACTCTCAAGTGCACACATGTGCCATACCTAAAACTGTACTATTCATTAGTCCTGGTGTGACTTGCCCATTACACATTGATGTGCATGTAAACAAGTATGCAGTCATGACTGTTATCATCTGCACACAAACACTGGAGAAAAAATTCTGAAATAGTACAGCATGTATAATCCATGTTAGCATCTGCGTGCAATATTCACAAACACACATCACCCTGCCAATCGCACATGATGTGATGTGGGTGCGGGGTGATAGGGCCTGAGCAGCACTAATAAGTCTTTTGGAATCCACAGCCCTGAAATCTAGGCCCACTTACACACTACACGTGGTATCAACGTTGAGGGTAATGGGTGTTGTAACTGTCTGTTCAGCCTGCAACAACAATAGAAAGTCACGCTGCACCAGTCTCACAACCGTTAAGCCAACAGGAGGGCAGCAAGCCATGTATGCATGGAAAAACATACAAGACACCATGCACACAAGAGAAATCACAAGAGCCAAAGCTATTTGTATGTACATGTGCACTGCATTGAGCAGCACACATGGAAAAAGCTAAAGCGAGGATAAATAATGCATTTCTCCTTGTTTCGCCATCTTAAGAACAGTTTTTACCTGGTCTTAATTTTTGTGCGGACTCCTATGTACACCACCCTTGTACATAGGGGGCAGCATCAAAATGAATTGGGGTTGTGGTGGAATGCCCACCGCAACACCCACTGCCCACCCCTTTAACGCAAAGCATAACGTGAAAGGGGGCCTTATGTACAAGGCAAAGTCAAGACATGTTAAGTGGCTTAACGCTGCCTTGTACATAAGGCGCAGCCCCAATCACCACCACAACGTCAATATAGGTGACGTTGTTGGGGCAATAGGGGCTTGTACATATGCCCCTATAAATGTACATTGTCATGCTATCTGCTTGTACACTAATCCAATGCATATTCATACTATAAACACACATACAAATGCATCTCCCCTTTACATTGCAGAGGGAGAAACATCACCTCCTGTACAGCAGCCTGTCCCACTCTTCAATGATGAAGAGGAAGACCTAGCCACCATCGACCAGGACACACTACAACATCTGCTCGACTCAATTAGCACCCCATCTCCGGAAGCAGGGCCATCCAGCAGCGTTGTGGAAACTACATCCCCTGCACAAACAACCCAGCAGCAAGCACCGACCACCACAGCTGTATCCCAGGACCTTGAGGACCCACTTCTGGCATTTCAACGGCGTGCGATAGAGGTCCAGCAGGAGATGGCTGGTCAGGTGCGGGTGGGGTTTGACAGCCTGGCTGCCAAATTAGATGGGTTACGTGGGTGTCTCAGTCCCATTCGGGATCACCTACAGACCATCACAGACACCCACAGCCCGCTCCATGCTCTCCAGCATTCCATGGCTGACATTGCTGGAGTACTGACTCAGAGACAAGAATAACTGTCCAGTCCGAGAGGCTCCAGCGATGTCAGCAAGGAGTTGCGTCACATGCAAATGATCATGGAGAACATGGAGCGGATGCAAGCCTCGCTAATGGCAGCCACGGTTGAACACCACAGACATGTTGCTGGAATCTTTCATGCCCTGCAGTTGCTCATCACAGCAGTGTTGCATCAAGGTTTCGCACAGATGAATGCTGCTGCTGGTTCAACATCCACATCTCTGCCCCTTGATGTGTCAGTGCTTCGCAGTGCCGCTGACAATCTACCACCATGCACACTGGAGGCACATGACACATCAGAGGACGAAGATGTTGATTCTGCAATATTGCTAAGAAGAAAGCGGTAGAATTCATCTATGCCAAATGGTCAGTTTTGCCTTGGATCTGTGCTTAGCATCATGCCCCGGAACATCATCTTCCAATGTCCTCTGCTACACACTGTGACACTCAACTTGGACCTCAATATGGACTGCCATAATTTGTGCTGTTCCCAAAGACACTGCAATCAGCCTGCTGACTGAACTCTGCCTCTTCCTCTGGACATGTTCCACCCAAAGGACTCTGTCAGGCCCTCCACTGGGCATCTATGAAATATGGGGGTTGTTTGACCAAGTACTGTGGCAGTCTTCACCAAAGCCAATGCACATGCAAATTAAAACCTTTCATTTACACAGATGTGTGCTTATCATGACCATTCAGGTATAGAAGTCTTCAATAATGTTTGAGCAGTGAAACCATCCAAATGTACACAGAGTGACATATGATAAATGTTCATGTTTAACTTTGTCACAGATAGGCAGTGAGATGACTGGGCATGTGAGATCTAGCCGTGCCCTCATTGAACAAATATAACCTACTAGCAATATCCCAACATTGCCCTCCGTACATGATGGCAATAGGCATGTGTGGAAATAGGTCCAAGTATGTTGCATGCCACAAGTAGTGTCTCCATTTAGCATTGAAAACAAGTCTCACTTGGCAGATCTACTCACACTCTACGGGGTGGACAAAGATTGTTGTGATGGTGGTCGTTGCATGTCACATTCCAAGATAGAGCACACCATATGCACATAGATGGCGATTCGTTATGGCACATATCGCCCACCTGCTATTGGAATCACAATGTCTGTTTCAGTGAAGCTGTGTTGGCAATAGGGACTTAGCCTAAAGTGCAAGTCCTCAGTCTGACACTTACCGTGGCTTAACAATGCCTTGGAAACAAGGAATCCTCTCATGCTGTGCTCACTGTGAAAGGAGAGGGCAATGTGTCCGGGGATGTGTAGTGCACTGCACTTAGCACATAGTCAGATGCTGTACCACCATTTCAAGGGTGGCATCACTATGAGGCAATGACAAAAGTAACAGCTGGGAAAAGTGGGTATGACACTCGCACTACAGGGAGCAATGCTACATTTCCCCTCCTGTTTGCTGCAGAACTGTGTTCTGCCTTGTGCCATGCACAATTGATCTGCAAATTTACAACATTGTGCATGGGCAGGAGGGTGAGCCTCCAGCCACAGGAACAACCAATTTCCTTAATGATGGCACACTTGCACTACGCAGCAAGTGTGCCTATGTCTGTGTATGTTAGATGGACTCAGCGAGCGCCAGGCTCTTGTGATATGCAGGGTGTGGACGTAATCTGTGGAACACAGTGCATACATCCATCATCATGATGGACAAGAGTTGCAATGCCAATGTCTGTTCAAGGCCATGTTCCTACATTGTGTTGTAAATGTGCAACAATGTGCAGTCCAACTCTGTGAGTCACAAATAAGATGTTCAACTTCACAAAAGAGTGTCCCTAGCCTAGGCCATAACTCCAACTTGCCACACTGTAATGCATGCAAGTTTACTGTGCTCAAATCAAAAGGATCCTGACACTATCCGTCCAGCTAAGCAACATGTCATGACCACACACACACATTCAAATGAGTGCCCTGAGATTGAATAAATTGGAAACAAGGTAAAAAGCAACACTCCACCAAACCACTTCAGACATAAGTGCAAACAGAATTCCAAAACAGTATACATTTATTAACATTTCACAAAATTAACTACCCTAAACTGACACTAAGCACTACTACAACTAACCTAATCTTAACTAACTATGACAAAGTGAATAATAACCTAAACTATCTAACGTAACTAAAACTAAACATGCAACAGCATATCTGAGACATCAACCCTTCTCCCACCCTTAAAACACATCAGAAGACAGGACAAATACATCTTATCTAAACATAAACTAACTACACAGATATCATACACAAATATATATTTGTTTTGTATTTTTTTAAATTTTTTTAAGAACAAATACATCAACCCCCCACCCAAAGGAAACGGAAACTTATGCACAAATACTACAAGATAATAAATAAAAAACTATGCTAAAATCTAACACTACCTATTACTACACTACAACTACACTACCTAACAATTAAAAACGTACCTATCACTAACTATTTATAATAAATTACATTCGGGGAACGTAGAAAAGGGGGATGGGTCTCCATTTTCCAATTCAAAATGGGAGACCCAGGGCAGCCTTTATGTCCTGCATGTGGGTGGTCTGCTCCGACATCTCACGTTCTGAATGTGCCAACTTGATATTCATTTCCATGATTGTACGACGGTCCCGCATGGTAAATGGGACCCCCTGATCAGATCCTGCAGCTGCCATTGTAGCTTGTCCTTGAGTATGTGAGGGGGCACCAGATTGTGGTCTGGATCCTGAGGCTGCAGCTTGTCTCGGTGTTCTTCCAGGGGGATGTGCAGATCCCTGCCCATGTTGGGACCTACGCCTGTCGCCAGAAGTGCCCGGTCTGGACTGTGTCTCACTCTGGCAGTGTCCTTGGCCTACATTGGGCACTGACTTCCACCTACCAGCTGCACCGTCAGCTTGATACCTCCTTGACATGTTGCGGTATCCCTTGAGCACCTTGCGTATGTGGAGATACCGGACCTTCCTGACCTTGAATGCATGGGCCTCCTCTGGCGACATGTTGTATGTCAAATAAAAGCAATGACCTAATGTGACTCATGAAGACTATGTCAAATCTCTCCATTTAACACAGAAACACTAGGTCTGTGAAACATGGGACCCTACACTCTAACAAAAGATTGTGAAGTTTGAAAATAACATGTACAATAAAGTAAAGTAAGTCCGTTTTTATATAGCGCAGCTACTCACCCTTACGGGTCTCAAGGCGCTGGGGGCCGTAGTGGAAATTAAGTGAGCTATTGCCCAGAGTCACACGGTGCTGAGGTGAGCTGCCGCCGGAGCCGGGGATCGAACCGTGAACCCTGTGCTCCGAAGTCAGCTGCCCTGGCCGCTGCACCACACCTCTCCACTTGTACAATGCAATGTAGAATCAATGATCAGTTACAACATGCTGGCAACACTGACATGACAGTGCATGGCATGTGACGGGTAGTGTCACAACCCAATGAGACTGCCAGGGGCATATGTACAAGCCCCTATCGCCACCATAACGTCACTTTCAGTGACATTATTGTGGAGAAAGTGGCTGCACTTTATGTACAAGGCAGCGTTAAGACACTTAACGTGGCTTAACGCTGCCTTGTACATCAGGCACCATTTCACACTATGGTTAGTGTGAAAGGGGCGTCCAGTGGGTGTTGTGTGGGTCGTTCCAGTGCAACACCCATTGTATTTGACGCTGCCCCCTATGTACAAGGGTGGCCTACATATGAGGCAGCACCAGAAATAAGACCTTGATAATCCTGGTCCAAAATTGTCAAAAGGAGGAGAACTAATGCATTTCTCATCATTGTTGAGTTTTCCATGTGTGCTGCCTTGTGCAGCACACATGCAAAAGTCAAAATGCCATGTTTTGTATATGTACATGAAGGTGTGCCTTCCTCTACATAAACAAAGGGTGATATGTACTAGGAAGTGGCGGAGTGTGTCGTTAGCCTCCTTGGCTTAACGACACTCTCTGCCACTTTTGAAACGGAAGGCTACACCATATTCACAAGAATATGGTGCAGCCTTGCGTTTCCCCCTGCGATGGTGCTAGGTTTAACAACTTTGTGCCACCAGAGTGCAAGGGTGTCTGTGTGCATGTGAGGATTGCTTATGGGTAGGAAGGTGTCCCTTCATGCACATGAACAATCCTGGAAAAGCCCTGCTGTCACTTTCACTGGTGCTGCATCAAGCATCACACATGGCAAAACAACATTCGGTGTCTGAACACTGACTTGTACATGAGGCGCAGCCCCTCTCGCCACCACAACTTCACAATAGGTGACGTAGTATTGGCGATCGGGACCAACGTGGTTTAATCCACATCTTTGACTCTGCTGAAAATTTTGAAACACAGGACTGTACACCGCAAAATGCTACGACACATTCCCAAAAGTAATGCCCCCCTGGAGTTAGAATAGTAATTGAGATTTTATCGGGAATGTGTTGTAACGAACTGCGTTGTAAAGCCCTGCATTGTAAAAGGTATTGTGTAGTAAAACATGTGGATTACAAGCATGCGTGGAAAATGCAAGTGGTGTAACGTCACATATTCTGCGAGAGGGGCTTGTACAATTGATCTTGAGTCAAATAAGGGGAATGAGCCCAAGGAGACAGCTTGACAACAACATTGCAGTGACAAAACATGCCAATTACATACATAGGCCCATCTTTGCTAGTTGGTGGGTGAACGTGCCATTGGAAGCCTTGGCTTAAATCTATGCCCTGGTATATTTTCAAAGCTGTTATGCAGCATACATATGATAGTACTGTGCAGACCTGTGTCTGACACCGCACGGCCAGAAAAACAATGCCTACTTGTGCATAATCTGGCACACTTGTACAGTCATCTCAGTCAAGGATGTACACGCATTCCATGTCTGGTCATACTCATCACCAACACCACTCACATGTCTCCTCTCCTGTCTGTACGCTCTGGAATCACCATGCATGTGCTGTAGTGACAGAACACATTGATATTTATTGCATGGGTATCACTGACTGGGGATGTGCAAACATACATCAGGAAGACATATGCATTCCTCCATCTTCACTTACTAATTTGTACACCCTTCACACTTCCACAAAACCCCATCACACTGGAGTCAATGTACATGTGATACACACACATCATGCATAGTACTAAGGACATGATTTGATCCAGACATTCATCACATCTCACATTGACAACATTTAATGGGTGTACTCACCAGTGGTGTGTGGGTCCCTGAAGGCGTCGATATCCCCCTGTGTGATGAGTGGTCTTCCAGCTGTGAGACATGAAACAAAACATGTGTTGGTAACCAAAATATCAATTCACATGTGTCCAATTCATCATCAAATTCATCACCATCAATGTAAATGCTCTGTAACTGTACTTTTGTAGTTCATGTTGCATACATGATTGTGTTGGGTTTGCCTGTTATTCCCACAAGACATGGTAATGCAGAGTTAGGCCAAACAAGACAATCATGCTTGCAAATTCACACATTTTGCACCGACGACTTCTGTGACACATGTCCAAGGCCCTGTTTCCCTAAAAAACATCATGTTCTCCATGCTCTTTTGACAATAGCATCAATGGAGATTGCACAAGGGTGTGTCAAAACTATTGATGTTGAATGTCACTCTTGAGATCTCATATGATACATTTTTTAAGTTTCATATCTAATACAACGTTACTCTAAACAGAGGTACAAGGGCAGCGTACATAGTAGGCTGTGCCAATATGGAATGTTAGTGAAAAGCGGATCCTATCATAGCAAAACTTAGAGAAAAGCATTATTCCTCATATTTTTTTATTTTTACGTGTGGTGCCTTGTGCAGCACACATGGAATGATCAAAATGCATTGGATTGTTTATGTACTGTAAGGTCACACTTCATGTACATGAACAATCTTTTCCCTGCACGAAGACACACTTGCACAATGGTGCAAGGGTGCCTGAGTTGGCACTACACTGCAATTTCTCGCACCAGCGCTGGTGGAAACGCAAGCCTGCACCATATGCTTGTAAACATGGTGCAGCGTTGCGTTTCTGCAGTGGAAAAGTGAGGCCTGAAGGCATTATGTAGAACGCCTCACTCCGCAAATTTCTTGTACATATACCCCATTGTGTTACAGAGAGCATTTTTTATTAGTAACAAAAGTGTTCATTTAACAAATTTGAAGTTGTACTTACCACCTTGTTGGCCAATGAGGACTCCAAGGTGGTCCAACATGTCACCCTCACGGCCAACGCAATCCTGCCATCGATGCTTCCATTGTCAGATAGTCCTGTCCACACCAAAGACCCGCAGCATCTGGCTCCTCACATTCTCCCACCTCACCTTCCTCACACGTACCGCATAGCCCTGCAAGATCCGACCCCCATTTTCAATCATCAATGGCAGGTAGTGCTTCACTAGCCAGAGGAAGCCCCTCAATGCCCCCTCCGCCATCCTGTCCTCCCTACCCACACCCACCATCTCCCAGCACACACCTAAACCCACTCCTAAGAAATAAAAACCCAAATATATTCCCCAGCAACTATTAATAAATTGAAATTCCCCTTGGACAAACACCCGACAACAACTAGTACTAGACACAAAAGAACAAGTAAGGACAACTACACAAGACTTCACTGGGACACTAGGGACAGTTCACAGGACACAAGTACACTCTCAAAACCAAATTCAGCAGCACACAACACCAAAAAACTCCAACACTCTCCACAATCACAAGAAGTGTGCTCAAAAGTGAAAGTGAAAGCGCACAGTACTCCTCCAGGCAACAGGATGCATGCTGACATCACTTTCTGTGTGTTTGCCGCCTATTTTTGACTTTGCGATCATTTTCTGCACGCAAATTGGCTTTTGCAGTAATATTTCGTGTTTTCACATGTATTTAGCTATATTTTTCTATCGCGGTTATGAAAAAATTATCGCGTTAGCGTTAATGCAGCAAAAATCTGGACGCTAACTGCAAGTTTTACCTCAGATGAACTGTATTTGCTGTAATTTCCTCTCTGACCCCAGAGCACACCCTAAAATTAATCTCTGACCCCAAAACACACCCTAAAATTAATGTCTGACCCCAAAACACACCCTAAAATTAATCTCTGACCCCAAAACACATACCCACCCACAAACATACAATTCAACATTAATAACCGCACATTGTTTAACTTTCATTTGTCAGATGGATGTACTCATGCAGAGTATGAACATGCACACACGGTTTTTGTGTTGTGATGTTTTATTGCAAAAACTATGCTTATGTGCATTTTGCACAGTCAAAACAAAGAAAGGGTTGTCATATTTTTACGTGGTCATGTGAAGAAATTGTGGATAATTCTGTCACTTCGTGCTGTTCCTGCAGCACTGAAAGGAGCTTCGTCCAAGACATAATAGTTGCATACTCCACCAACTCCAAAGACCTCTTCAAGGTCATCCATAAATTCACCAAGAACACCAGATAAGCCATGGACCACGCCATCCTGGACACGTCTCAATCTGGATTTCCAAGCAACCACTGCACCGAGACTGCCCTACTCGCTGCCACTGACAACATCCACACCCTCCTCGACCAAGGCCACAACGCAGCCCTGATTCTACTTGACCTGTCAGCAGCATTCCACACCGTCTCCCACCGCACACTAGCGGGCAGACTACATGACGCAGGCATACAAGGAACCACCCTTGCCTGTATCCGATCATTCATCACAAGCAGAAGCCAAGGGACCGGACTGCCACCCTTCCTCTCAGAACCCACAAATATTCACATGCGGAGTGCCCCAGGGATCATTGCTCAGCCCAACACTCTTCAACATCCACATGGCCCCCCTTGCCGCCATCGTCCAACAGCACAGCCTCAGCATAGTACCCTACGCCTATGACACCCAGCTCATCCTCTCCCTCAACAAGGAGCCCACCACCACCAGACTCAACTTCCAGGAAGAAATGCAGGAAGTTGCAAAGTGGATGAGCAACATCTGCATGAGACTCCACACAGAGAGGACATAAGTTGTCATCCTTGGAAACACCCCAGTGGCATGTAACAGCACCTGGTGGCACACCGCCCTCGGCAGACCCACAACCCACATAGACCACGCCAGAGACCTGGGCATCGTACTCAAATCCTCCTTCTCCATGTACGAACAGGTCACCGCCATCACATCCAGCTACTTCAACACCCTCCGCATCCTCTGTAAGTGCTTCAAATGGATCATCCCCCAAATCCAAAAATACAGTCACCAACGCACTAATTTACATCAGACTAGGATACAGACGCGCCCTCTGCGCCGGCATGGGGCAGTCTATGCTCCGCAAGTTCTTGACTATGCAGAACACCGCCACCACACTTGAGCTCGTGTTCACACTTTCCTCATAGGTCCTGACCCTCCATCACACCTACTTGGTTCCCACCTCTCCCAGCATTTGCAGCTGTGTGATGGAGGGGCAGGACCTTGGATGGAAGTTTTCCTACAAGGCTACCCCCAGTGACCGCAGTCCCTTGCGTTCTTGTGTATGGTGGGTGGACATATTTCAAGGCATGTTGTATGACATTTGCTACATGTGCATTCTCACATTTGTGTGCTACATGATTGTGGACTTGATGTGTGTGGTGTGTTCAGTTGGTACTTTCCAACAAGCAGTCCATTTCCATATGTGCCATTGTCTAACCGCTGGTTGATGATGGACTGCCAGAAGATGTAGGAGTCAGGCATACTTCCTGGAAGCTTGGCTATGACATTGGTGAACAAGCCACAGTGGTCCACGATTGCAGGCACGTTCATGGAGTGTGTGTGCTTCCTGTTGCGGTAAATGTGTGCAGTGTCCGCAGGAGGCACAAGTAGGACATGGGTGTAGGCAATTGCCCCCAACACATGGGGAAAGCCAGCAATGGCATAGAAGCCTTGTTTGGTGTCAAGCTGTTCTTGAGCAGTGTTGGGGAAGCGTAGGTGCTGTGGCGTCAGGCTGATGATGGCATCCAAGACATTTGGGAGGAACCTTGAAAAGGATGACTGGGAAACTCCCCCAACTCTGGCAGTGGTTGGTTGGAAGGTACCCGAGGCCAACTTGTGCAGCACTGCTAGAAGCTTCATCTGCGGAGGGATGTTGGTGCAATGCTGTGTTGGTGCCTGCAGCCTGGGGGCTATCCGGGTCAATATGTGGAGGATGGAGGACCTTTTCAGCCTGTAGTGGGCTATCACATCCTCTGGTGTTAGGTCTATCAGGGTGATGCATTGACGATAGACCCGCTGTCTTCTTTGGTGCTGCCTCCGTGGTGGTCCTGGGGGCGGTGGCGGTGGTTGTTGCGGTCTTCTTGGTGCTCCAAGCTGCATGAGTAGTACCTCCATGGCATCAGTAGGTTGTCAATTGTGGTTCTGGGCTACTCTCCCTTATATCCTGTTTTGTTTTCTCAATTTTTAAGACCAGCTTTTTTCTGGTCTTAGAACCCAGCCGCTAATAGGCCTTAGCGGATGTTTTTTTAATGTATCGCCGGCGATCATTGTACATATCGCGAAATGGGGTTAGTGGCTGTTTTTACACGGGAACACCTACCTTGCATCTCATTTTCGTTAGCTATCGCTAGCAGAAGTGGCGATATCGCCAGTAAACTGTCACTAACCGCGGTTAGCGGCAACTTGCAAATACGGCGATAAAAAAAAGCCATCGTTGTGTCAGAAAACAGACGCTACGGTGGCGTTAACTCCTTGTACATATGCCCCTATGTTTAAGGAGTTGTACTATCAAATTTTAACCCCAGAATATCGTTGCACAAGAATATCGAGGACAGAATACTGAGTGACAAAATATCGAAAGGAAAGTGCATATAGGGAAGTGTAGATTTACTAACATACCTTGGTGATATATATATATATATATATATATATACATATATATATATTACCTACTGGCGGTCGCCAATAGGTAGTTATAGTTAGGACCTCGTTTCTATTCAAAAGCATTTTTCTTTTGCCAATATCTTTGGTGCCGGCTGACGAATCTTCGCGAAATTTTCAAAACTAATGGGGCGGACTGGTCAGCTCCTGTGTTGAAAGTTTTGGGGTGATTCGTCAAGCGACGGCCGAGAAAAAAGGGGGGTCCCAAAGCGTGTTTTCTCCATGTTAATTTCCATAGGCATTTTGAAACAGGTTACAGCCCAAACTGTTGAACGGAATTACACCAAATTTGGCAAAAAGGTAGGTCTTGGTCTAGAAAGTGTGCTTTTTTTTAAATGGTGTAAATCCGTTCAGTAGTTTCTAATAAATAAAAAAATAAAAAAAATATCGATATCTGGGTGGAGCCTAACCACACATCCCATCGTGAGATCCGATTGGCTCTCAGCACTTCATCCTGGAATTGCTGGCAGCCATCTTGGGACCAATATACATGATAGCACCCCATTGAAATGCATTGTAGTGAATAGAAGGTTTTGAGGGTCAAAAGGAGAACTATAAAGGGTGATAACAGACTTTAGTTACATTAGAATTCATTACTAATTTTAGGAATTGTGGTGAGTTCTAAGGTGATTTTACCCTGTGAAAAACCTTCTGCTGGGATATCTTGAATCATGTTTGAGAGAAAACTATTTTCTCATGCTTGTCCCATAGAGGTTTGGAAGGTGCTCCGGAAGCAAAAATAAGAGCATATTTTCTGTAAATTCACATTATCTTTCTCAGTCATGTGAGAATGAAGTCTGACATTCTCAGTAAAGCATGTACATCCAACAAGGGCAGAGACTGTCAGTTGATTCCTTTGTGTTCTACTGCAGCTTCCCAGAGTGTTCTAAAGAACAACTAGAGCGCTAACAGTCTTACTTATGACAAAAGTATGGCACACCTGAAGCCATCTTGATTGGAATAAACTGGTAACACTTAAAACATTTAATTTAAAAAGGAACAAAATGAGGGGGTTCATTTTGCCATAGAAATTATGGTTAGTGCTGCAGAAAGAAAAATTAGGGCACATTTTGAGTGACTTCTCAAATCCTCTTCTATTTCATTAAAAAATTCTGACATGCAGACTGAAACATGCACTTTCAATGCCAGCAGCAGACTTCCAGTTAACTCCCTGGTGAGCAGTAGCTTTACTACAATGACCTAATGAGCAACTTTAGTGCTAATATTCTGAATGTATGGCAAATGTGTGACACATCTGAATGTCTTCTTGATGGATTCAAAGTAAAAACTGAAAGCATTTCCTACTGACGAGACTGTAGTAAATGAGGAAATTAGGAAACTTCATAACAAATAAGTCTCCCAAGATGGCCACCGGAGAAAAAAGAGCCCAAATGTAGCACAAATATCACCCAGATGTAGCCCACATATAGCCCAATGACAATAGTGTGCAAAACACTTTTTATTTTTTGTTTTTTGCAGTTTTATATAGTGCAGACTGGTCAGGTATTGGAGCGTTGCATCTTACTTGGACCCCGTATTGCGTATTTTGCACAAAGTACTTGAGATTGATCTTGCGAAACATTGAACTTTACTATTCTGTTAACCTGAAGTTGCTCTGAGCTGGGCTTTGTAACACCCGTTTTTACATACTGGTTTTAATTAATTCTCATTGTATTGTATTAAGAAAGAGGATTTACTGTTTTTATGTACACTTTTATGATCTATGTTTCTAAATTAGATCGAAAAATGTTTATTGAATTGAATTGAAGTCTCCCAAGATGGCCACCAGTGAAAAAGGAGCCCAAATATAGTACAAGTATCGCCCAGATGTAGCCCACTTATAGCCCAACGACAGAAGTGTTGAAAATTCCAGAACCAGTTTGGGCACTTTTAGAAGTCAGTTGGTAAGGGTTAATATGTCTAACCAATAGAACCAATAGAACCAATAGAAATGTGTTTTATAATTTGAAATAATGTAGGAAGGAATGTGATTTGTTACTTACATGTATTTGTGTGGGGAAAGAGAGGGAAACTTTGCCATTACTGGTTTTGCCTTGTTCAGAGCAGTGCATTACATTTATTGTGTGCATAAGAAAATCTTTTCTGAGTTTCTGATATTTTATATTCTACAAATCAATTTGGAAGGTGAGTTATAAATTTGTGAGGTGTATTATGTGTAAGCTTTATTTTTCAAGTTAAATAATTAATCAAGAACTTTGATGTTTGATGTTTGAAATATATTATTAAATGTAGAGATGTTTATTGTAGTTTGTTTTATTGTAGTTAAATGTTGTTTGAAATAGATTCTGTATAGTATTATGTGTATATTGGAATATGGATTAGTGATTAGTGATTATGGTAGTTTGTTTTAGTGTGTGGATATGTATATTTGTAGTATACCGCATAATTTTAGCTGTTGCCTTAAATTTGGAGGTGGAGTCTGTCAAATTTTAAGGTGTGCATGGACTTCTGTCTCAAGTATGTTTATACTTGTATATGTATTTTCATATGTCTTATATATTTGGAGGTGCATGATGTATAACAAAGAGGTGTTGTTGCTTTTTATGTGGTAGGCTCAAGACTGTGAGTACTAGTAGAATGGTGAAGATGCAGCACAAAAGTGTGGTGTAAAAGATGGTGACATAAGGTGTTATTAATTAGGCTTCTTTTTTAAGTTTCTAGAGAGGTACAGTTGAAGTATGCCGCATCATTTTTGATGTTTGCTTGAAATTGGAAGTTTGTTCTGTGTTTTTTTTAGGTTTGGATAGTGTTATGGTACAGACAAATTCATGTATGGTTTTAGTAATATGGTGAGACTTTTACTAAAGATATGTGAAGGGTTACTACTTTCTATTTGGGTAGGTGTAATATTATAAGCAGTTGTAGAATGGTTAAGCAGTAGCCTGAAAGTGAGGTTTGAGATGTTTGTAGAGATGTTATTTATTAGAGTAATTTGTATGATGTGAAAAAAGTTATATTTCATATATACCGCATAATTTTCAGTGTCTGTTTGAAAATTGAAGTGTACTCTGTGAAGTTTTGAGCTGTGCATGGGGTTGTGACTGAGATATGTGTCTACTTGCTCATACACTTATAGAATCACCCAGGCACTACCTTTGCACTCCTGTAATCACTCAGGCAGTACCTTAGTACTTCTGTAATCACCCAGGCAGTACTCATGCACTTTTAAAATCACCCACTCACTTTTAATGTATTCCAGTAATCCCCCAGATATTACCCCTGCAGTCATGCAATCACCCAGGCACTAGTTATGTACTACCCCTACAGTTATGCAATCATGCAGGCTGTACCTATGTGGTCATATAATAACCCACACACTATCCTTGCAGTCATAGAATCACCCAGGCCCTTCTGTTGCATTAATCTATTCACCTAGGTATTACTCAAAAACTCATCTATGCCTTCAGGTGCTATTTATACATTTATCTATGCACTCAATGTGTATGTTTGCACTCATGCAATTAGCCAGTCACTATCCATCTTTTCCTGCAATTATCCAGTGACTACCCTTCAACTCATTCAATCACCCAAGCACTACCCATGGAGTTTTGGAATCACTCTGGCAGATCTATTACATGTCTCCGTTTCTAGGTTTTACTATATTCCAGAAATACTGTATACCTATTTGTTGTAGGTTTGAAAAGGTAGAGACGTATGTATGCACGCTTTTAACAATATGGAGAGATTTATGGTTGAATCATGTAATAGTGTGCTGCTTTATATTTGGCTAGGCCCAACACTCATGCAGTTATAAAACACTCAAGTACTACCCATGCAGTCTTCGAATGATCCAGGCACTACATATGTACTACTGTAATCACTCAGGCATTACTGCTACACTCATGCAATCATCTAGGCACTATCTATGCACTCATGCAATCACCAAGGTATTACTCATGCACTCTTTCAATCATGTAGTCAGTAACATGCACTTATATAATCACCCAGGCACAACCTATGCACTCATGCAATCACCCAGGTATTACTCATGCACTCTTTCAATCACCCAGCCACTACTCATGCACTTAAATAATCACCCAGGCACTACCATTGCACTCCTTCAATCACTGAGGCACTACCCTTGTACTTATGTAATCACTCAGCCAGTAGTCATGCTGTTATGAAATCACCCAGGCACTACCTTTGCACTAATTATTCACTCAGGCTCTACCTCAGTAGTCCTGCAATCACCCAAGAAGTACCCATGCAGTTAGAAAATCACCCAGTCACTTCCTAGGTAGTCATGTAACCTATGTACTCCTTTAATCCCCCAGACGTTACTTCTGTACTCATGCAATCACCAATGCATTAGCTATACAGTGCTTCATATCACCCAGGCACTATCCTTGCAGTCTTTCAATCATGCACACACTACTCTTGTACTTATGTAATCACTCAGCTGGTACTCATGTACTTATAAAATCACCCAGGCACTATCTTTGCAGTCATGTAATCACTTAGGCAGTACCTTAGTACTTCTGTAATCACCCAGGCAGTACTCATGGACTTATAAAATCACTCACTCACTTTTTATGTATTCAAGTAATCTCCCAGATATTACCCCTGCAGTCATGCAATCACCCAGGCACTAGTTATGTACTACCTGTACAGTAAGGTAGTCATGCAGGCTGTACCTATGCAGTCATGTAATAACCCACACACTACTTTTGCAGTCATAGAATCACCCAGGCCCTACTGTTGCAGTCATCTATTCACTTAGACACTACTCCATGACTAATCTATGTCTTCAGGTGCTATTTATACACTTATCCATGCATTCAAACTCTATGTGTGCACTTATGCAATTAGCCAGCCACTATCCATCTTATTCTGCAATTTCCCAGTGACTACCCTTGCAGTCATACAATCACCCAAGCACTACCCATGGAGTTATGTAATCACTCAGGCAGATCTATTACATGTCTCAGTTTCTAGGTTTCACTATATTCCAGAAATATAGTATACACATTATTTTTAGGTATGATGATGATTTGAAAAGGTAGATTCATATGTATGTGTGCTTGTAACAATATGGAGAGACTTATAGTTGAGTCATGTAATAGTCTGCTGCTTTATATTTGGCTAGGCCCAACATTCATGCAGTTATAAAAACACCCAAGTACTCGCCATGCAGTCTTCCAATGATGCAGGCACTATATATGCAGTGTTGTAATCACTCATGCATTACTGCTGCACTGATGCAATCATCTAGGTACTATCTATGCACTCATGCAATCATTAAGGTATTACCCATACACTCTTTCATACATGTAGCCACTACTCATGCACTTATATAATCACCCAGCCACTATCGTTGCAGTCCTTCAATCACGGAGGCACTACCCTTGTACTCATGTAATCACTCAGCCAGTAGTCATGGTGTTATGAAATCACCCAGGCACTACCTTTGCACTCCTTTATTCACTCAGGCAGTACCTCAGTAGTCCTGCAATCATCCAAGAAGTACCCATGCAGTTATAAAATCACCCACACACTTCTTATGTAGTCATGTAAATCCCCAGATATTACCCCTGTAGTCATGAAATCACCCAGGCGTTACCTATGTACTCCTTTAATCCCCCAGATGTTACCCCTGTACTCATGCAATCACCAACGCATTAGCTATACAGTGCTTCATTCAGCCAGCTACTCTCTTTCCACTCTTTCAATCATGCAGGCACTACTCTTGTACTTATGTAATCATTCAGCCAGTACTCGTGCACTTATGAAAACGCCCAACTACTATCCATGCAGTCTTCCAATGATGTAGGCACTACATATGAACTACTGTAATCACTCAGGCATTACTGCTGCACTCATGCAATCACCAAGGTATTAACTATGCAGTCTTTCAATTATGTATCCACTACTCATGCATTTATATAGTCACCCAACCACTACCATTGCACTCATGCAATTACCCAGGCATTATCCCTGTAGTCATGGAATCACCTTGGCATTATTGCTGTAGTATACAATTACACAGGCATTACCAAAGCACTTCTTAAATCATCCAGCTAGTACATATGCACTTATGTAATGACCCAGGTACTACCGTTGCACTCTTCAAATCACCCAGGCACTAGGCCTGTACTCTTTGAATCACCCAACCAGTATCTATGCACTTATAAAATCACCCATGCACTATCTCTGCACTCCTCCAATCACCCAGGCACTACTACTACACTCATACAACCTCACACTCATTACTCCTGCACTCATGCAATCACCCATACTTTACTTATGCACTCCGCCAATCTCCTAGATATTACCCCTGCACTTATGCAATCACCCTGGCATTACCCATGCACTCTTTCAATTACTTAGACAGAACACATGGACTCTGTACCTCTGTTCTTTTTTCTGCACTTCTTTTGTGTCTTTCTGTTTGTGTTGCTTCTTTCTGTACTCCTTTTAGGTCTTTCTGCAGCCCTGTTTCCTCTTTCTGCATCCGTGTTACCTCTTTCTACACCTCTGTTCATTCTTTCTGCACTTTTTTTTTTCTGTACGTTTTGCTTCATTCTGCGCCTTTTATGCCTCTTTCTGCACCTCTCCTCTCTTTTTGCTCCCCTCTTGCCTCTTTCTACACCTCTGTTGCTTCTTTCTGCATTCCTCTTGCTTCTTTGTACACCTCTGTTGCTTCTTTTTGCACCCCTCATGTATCTTTCACACCGTCTTCGGTCTTTCTGCACCCCTCTTTCCTCTTTCTGGACCTTTGTCTGCAGTGTCTGACATACTTCTGGAATGCAATTTA
The DNA here is from genome assembly GCA_963921515.1 of Calotriton arnoldi. Taxonomy (NCBI): domain Eukaryota; kingdom Metazoa; phylum Chordata; class Amphibia; order Caudata; family Salamandridae; genus Calotriton; species Calotriton arnoldi. The sequence continues at coordinate 1,570,339 of CAWUFW010004093.1, forward strand.
AAACATGTTTTTTATTTATATATGAGAATATTTGTATATAATTATTTTATTAATATTAAATGATTTAATGAAAGTATTTAAACTTTTCTTTCTTTTCAGATACTCACCATTATTATTAATAAAGATTGAGTATGGCAAGAAAAGATCAAAAGAAAAGAAAAGAAAGAAAAGAGAAGGAGAAATCAGACGAAGTACAACGTGACATTGAAGAAAAAGGCTTCTGGTAAGAGAATTTGTTAAAAGAGTTTTAAAGAAGATTACGAATTTAGAAAATGGAGAAAAGAAAAAGAAAAGTAGTACAACCATTCAGAAGGAAACAAAAAAAGGAGATATTAATAGAAAATCATGTTTTGGGAAAATAATCTATGATGAAAGAAGGATGATACAGTATAAGGATATTAGGAAACGAATGTTTAAAAGTAGAGTACTGCAAAATTTAATGAAAGATTGCAAGAAATATAAAAGAAGATCTGCATTTTACAAGAAAAAGCAACAGATTGAAAGTGTAGTCGAAAACGCTTTTGAATTGAAAAGAAGATTGTTTATATTAGTTTTGAAAAGAATGACAACATTGAATAAAACAATGCATTTTATGAAGGAGAAAAGTAAAAGAAAAAGACTGGCCAATAGAACTAACTTTTGCAAATAAAATTTGGGTGAATGGAAGCACACTTCCAGTACTGAACCTTTTTTTAATGAAGAAAGCTATTTTCAACAAAATACATTAGTTCACGCAGTTGATACCAATGGTCGTTCTTATGAGGTTAAAAATGGTTGTCCAATTGAAAAAGAAAAGATGGTTCCTAGAAATGTAGAAGAAGTAATAGCTGAAGAAGTTCAAGGGAGACATTCACAAGCTCCAGTGTATAGGTGGGATTGTAGTTGTATTTGTAGTATACGACAGGAATCTATTGATATTTTATGAAATGTCTTACGAGAGTATGGTAAAAAAAAGTGTTAAACAGAAGATTAAGATGTTACAAGGACTAGATCCTTGTAAAGTGAGAAAATATACTGGCTTGCAGGGTCATTCTCTGGCTTGTCTTTCGAGAAAAGTGTGTCAAAGTACTTTTCATCATTTGAGAATGTTAGCAGTACATCACTCAGAAATGCGGAAGTTAGTAAGAAGATTGCACTATGTAAAGAGTCCTGCATTATGTTTAAGTGAAATAAACACTGCTCTTTTGCATGGTTCAGTATTGGATGTAAAAAAGGTTGTGATGATATACAGTTTTGTTTCTTTGGTCCTCAAGAGGAGTGTAGAGAAAGTGAGAGTTTCATAAGTGTAGGTGTTGAAGAAGAGGTGGAAGATAGTAGTACTCAGAAGTTTGCAGAAGAAATTACAAAGTTTAAGGTAGTTTGTTGTGAAAAACCAAACTATGTTTGTATCTGTTGTCGAAGTACTCACTATAGAAGTCAAACTAGGAATGTTGATGTGTATTTAAAAAGTGAAAAGGAAAACAATGATAAGTGGGAGAAATTTGGTGCTTATTTGTTGGCGGAAGGTCGTTGGGTAGTGATCAACGTATTTGTAAATATTGTCACAGCAAACTAGAAGAGAATAAAATGCCAGCTAGAGCTGTACATAATAACCTAGAGTTGGTAGGTATTCCTTCAGAACTAGTAGATTTAAATACATATGAATCTATTCTTATTCAATCTGTGCACCCGTTTCAGGCTATTGTTCGTATGAAGCCTAAAACAGGTAAGCTGCCTCCAACAGATTTACAAAGAGGTTTAAAAGGAAGAGTTGTGTATTTACCTTTAGATTTTAAGAAAAATATTGAAACTGTTGGTGTAAAGAGAGAGGAAAGTGAACCTGTAGTTATTCTAGTTAATGGTGTACCAACAAAGAGTCGGAAAATATGGCAAGAGTTAGTAGATGTCACCAAACTTCAAAAAGCTACATTATATCTTATACAAAACAATATTTATTATAAAAATATACATGTGGACAAAGAAGAAATATCTTTAGGAGATGATAGAGAAAATTCAACTGGCCAAATCGAAAAAGTGGATGTCTCCAGCAGTGAAGAAATTTATGAACATTATAGTATACATCCTTTACATTCAAAAGAAGTGATTGGAAATACTATTGAATTATTCCAAATGAAGAAAGCGAAGGGAACTCCTATGAGTGTTTGGGAAAGAAGTTTAGAAGCCCGTTGTTTTCCACAGCTCTTCCCCACTGGAAAAGGTGGACGATATGATGAACGACCCGTGCAGATTCCAGCTTCAGAATATCGTACAACAAGATTGTACTCAGAAGATCCAAGATTTCGACAATGTATTCCATATATATTTCATCTTCTGTTTGAAAGTGACTTGTCTGGACTTTCATATGTAGTGAACCACATATTAAAAACAGGAGTTCATCTTACACATGTTTCTGCAAAGGAATTCATGGACAAAGTACAACAAAGAGACGATCATTTAGAATCTCAGTTGATTAATTTGATGGTGTGTCAACGTGGTACTAATGAGTATTGGTATCGTCGTCACGGAGAACTTAAATGTATGTTAAGGAACTTAGGAACCCCTACGTGGTTTGTTACACTAAGCTGTGCTGAATACGCATGGGATGATTCACTTGAATTTCTACGAGAAGCAAATTCAAATATCAAAAACATTGAATTGAAGACAGCTGGAGAACTGTGTTCCTTGGATCCTGTAAATGTGTGCAGATATTTTAATCATAGGTTTCAAGCTATGATGTCTTTTATCTGCAATAAAAATAACCCACCTCTTGGAGAAGTTATTGATTTCTTTTGGAGAAAGGAGTACCAAGCCAGAGGTGCTCCTCATATATATATGCTATTATGGATCAAGGATGCCCTTAAATTTGGAACTGATTCTGATGAGATTGTTTTATCTTTCATTGAAGACTATGTTACCTGTGCTATTCCAAGAACAGGAGGAGAAAATACCTTAAGACAACAAGTTTTACGGTTTCAAAGTCATCGATGTGGGAAATATTGTCGACGGAAATACAAGTCAAAGGAAACCTTTTATACAAAATGTCGTTTTGGATAGTCAGCAATGAGGCATACTATAACTCGAAAATCTCCAAAGAATACTTACAATATAAAAAGAAGTGAAGATTCAAAGTATATTAATGATTACAATCCAGTGATTTTGATGATGTGGAATGCAAATATGGATATCCAGTATGTTGCATATAATTCAATTGCTGTTGCTCGCTATGCTACATCATATATAACAAAATCTGAAAAGACAGAGTTGAAAGAAATGTGGGAAGAAATTTCACAAGAGAAGACTCTTAGTAACAAATTGTACAGCTTTAGTTTGAAGATGCTTTCCCATCGAGAGATTGGATCGTACTAATGTTCGGATCGGTTGACATCTGCAAGTTTATATTCAAAGTCAAGAGGAATCATTTGGGTAAGTCTAGGTCTTGCTGCAACACGAAATCGAGTATTGAAATCTGTACAAGAAATTGAATGCTTAGCATTAAATGAACTGGAAAGTACAGATATTGTTAAAACAAACATGTTGGATACGTACTATCCTAAAAGAAGTCCACATCTGGAAAACATATGTCTCTATGAAGTACTGCAATATTACAGCTTTAAGAGAAATGTTACAGAAAATATAAATTGAGAAAAATATGCAGTAATTGGATGTGATGGATGTTTGGTAAAACATACCAAAGGAAATCTTATTAATCACAGGAAACTCAGTTGTGATACTGTAGATAAAAGGGAATTTTTCTATTTAGCACATCTGCAACTCTTCAAGCCTTGGCGTACTGAAATGGAATTACTTGGAGATTTTGAGTGCTATGAAGATTCTTTTAATGCATGTAAAGATAGCATTGAATGCACAGTTTTTCCAAATTATCTACAAATGTTGAATGAAGAGATTGAACAAGAAACTAGTATTGCAGCTGCAATTGCTAGAGACAGTTCTCAAGATAGTCAAGATCCACTAGGACAACCAATTCTTGAAAATGAAGCAGCAATAGCCATGAGTGAAGTAGAAATGGCAATGCAACAAGCACAACAGGATATTATGGAGTTGGGAAACTTGGAAGAACAACTAAATATTTAACAGAAAGAAATATATCAGCAAGTTACACAACAGATAGAGCATGGTTTACTTCATGAAAAAAAGAATGCAACTGCACATCATTTAAACCTATTCGAATGTATATCAGTGGTCAAGCTGGTACAGGAAAAAGTTTCTTAACTAAAGTTTTGACCAGTTATCTACAGAAAACCACTGAATCACATTTATCTTGTGTTGTAACCGCTCCAACTGGGTTAGCAGGACACAACATTAAAGGGATTACATTACATCGTTTACTGATGCTACCAGTTGAACATGAAAATAAGTTGGAATATCACAAGCTATCTGGAGAAGCTTGTTATGAAGTTTCAAGAGTACTAAAGAAAATGAAACTTCTGATAATTGATGAGGTGAGCATGGTCTCAAACGTAATGCTTGCCTTTGTACATTTAAGAATGCAACAGATTTTAAAAACAGATTATGATGTTTTATTTGGAGGAAAACATGTAATTGTATTCGGGGATCTATTACAACTTACTCCTGTGAAATGGAAAACAGTTTTTAAAACACTTGTCCATGAAGACACTAGGAAATCTTTGGGAAGTATTGGGAATGTGAACATTTGGTCTCTTTTTGAATATAAAGAACTTATTAAGAATATGTGACAAGCAAATGATGAACATTATGGAAACATTCTTCAAGATATTAGAATTGGTGTCTTGACAAAAGATGGTAAAGAAGCTTTACAAATTCAACTACTAACAAACTTGTTTCCAAATGAAAATATTGCACCTGAAATAATGTACAAGAAAATTGGAGAAAAGAAGTCTATAGTTTATCTAATGCCAACACTGCAAGAGTGCTCTACATTCAATCAAGAACTTTTGAAACTGGAGAAACAACCAATAGTGAAAATGGAAGCCATTGATAAAATGAAACACGAAGGAGTTACTATTCTTCTGTCAGAGAAATTACAGTCAAAATTAGATTCTTTGGAAAAATCTGCATCTAAGACTGCTGGTTTGGAAAAGACTTTATAAGTATGTGTAAACTGTCGGGTAATATTTCGGCGTAATTTAGATGTTGAAAAAGGTTTAGTGAATGGAGCAATGGAAAAAGTTGTTGATTATGTAAATTTTCAGAACAGAGATGGAATTGAATTTTTGAAGATTAAATTTGATCAGATTGAAGAGGTAAAACAGATTGGACGTTGTGCTGTTCGTTTTTTGCTTGTTAAAGATTTGTATGTTCGTAGAAAACTGTTTCCTCTTTCTTTAGCATATGCGGTGACCATTCATAAATCTCAAGGTTTAGGTGTAGACAGTGCTTTGGTAAATATTGGAAGTACAGTTTTTAAAGAGGGTATGGCATATGTTGCATTGTCTCGAGTAAGAACATTATCTGGATTGTATTTGATTGATTTTGATGAGAAATTGTGTAAGAGAGTATAATTGGTTAAGAAGACTGCATGCTCCTAACTTAGGTGAATAGCCCATATATGAAAAACGTGTAGTATGTCCAAAACAAAAATATGAGAAACACTCTAGTGAGGTTGGAAAGAAGAAAACAATTCAAGAGAATGTTCAGGCTGTAAAGAAAATGAAAATGGACACTGTTGATGATATTGTAGGATACCAGTTAGAAAATAGTTCAGGTATCAACTGCTATGCTAATGTAATTGTGAACGTCGTGTTTTTTCTAGAAAATCTTCATCATCAAATTATGGAAAATCGAGAAAAAAACTCTGTTCTTTGTTACATTATATTTTTGAAAAGTTGAAAACTGATAAAACTAAAATCCATACTGCTTCTGGCATTCGGCATCTTTTGGATATATGTTCTGGTTCTTCAAAATTTACAATTAATGTACAACAAGATGCTCAAGAATTTCTTATGTTTATGCTTGCAGTATTGGAAGATGAAGGAATACAAATTGAAAATCTGTTTGGACTACGTTAGAGATGGCATCATAAATGTGAAGACTGTTCATTTTCTTCTACCACTGAAATAGACACTGAACTATTCATATATTTGACAATACCAGCTAATCAAGATATGAAATGTACTCACTGCAAATCAGAAATTTTGTCAACATTATTTATAGAAAGATTTGGACAATATGTCATTTTAATGCTACAATGTTGTACAGGAGATGGAAGAAAATTGGAAACCAAAATTAAAATTTTTGTGGCAAGTCAACTGTCAATTTCAGGAAGAACTTTTAAAGCAGTGGCTATTATTTTCCATGATGGACCTAGTACAACATCTGGAAACTATACTGTGTATTTAAGATGCAATAAAGGATGGACACATTGTAATGATGCCCATTTGGAATTCAAATGTCGGTTGCCTTACGAATTACCAAATTCATATCTGATATTTTTGATGCCAACGTTTTGAAAACATCATTCCGCCTATAGGGAAGATGTAAACAGGAATTAACAAGTTTATTTTGGATATTTTCAATGCAAATGATTTCGGAAAGATGTGAACAATTAGTGTTTGAATTATCGTTTCTGTTCTTTGATATTGCATTTGGAAAATTGTGTTTGAAAGAAGTAGTTCATATATTTGATCTTTGTATTATATGCAATGTAAATGAGAGTGTTTATTTTTGAAAAATGTAACCTCTTCGGTGCTCATGACGAGACCAGATCGTCATGAGTCACAGTGGAGCTGTGCTCATGACGAGCTGGTCTCGTCATAACGGCTGCGCTCCGCCCACGCGGGATTAATTCCCCGCCTGTGCAGGAGAATTAATCAGTGGGCGGGGTCGTGACGAGACCAGCTCGTCATGAGCACAGCTCCACCGTGACTCATGACGAGCTCACCCCCCGCCCCCCCTGCACCCGTGGAGGAATTACCCCCGCAGGGAAGGGGTTAAACAGATAGTTGAACTTGTTGTAAATATTTTGAAAAGAGATTTTGTTTCTTTTTACAATCTGATTGATTGTATTTTTTTGCCCGCTGTTATATGATGATCAACATCAAAATCACTGTGTATGGTGAAATTCAATAGAATTTGAAAACAGCAAAAAAGAGAACCTGAATATGTTATGTAATTCTAAAATTATGTTGTGTTCTTAAACCTATAATATTATTTGCAATAACAGTATTTTTTCTTCTCTTTTACAGAAAGTAAAACTAAAGTTTGAAAATATTTTAAATTTACTTTACAATGAAACAACTGTAAAATAGTTTCAATGAGTTTGATATATACTTCAATCCAGAAGGTATGATGAAATAATGTAATAAGCATAATAATATGAATCAATGTTTACAGTCTTTTATTGCAGTTATTTGTTTTTTCAAACTCAATCATCTCACTCCTCAAATCACCTCAGCAGTACTCATGCACTCCTTCAATCACTGACGCATAACCTATGTACTTACAAAATCACCCAGGCATTACTAATCCACACCTTTAATCAGTTTGGCAGTACTCATACACTCCTGCAATCACCCAGACATTACTTCTACAGTCTTGCAATCACTCAATTATTACCTATGCACTCCTTCAATCATCCTGACATTACTCTTCCACTGATAGAATCACCCAAGCAGTAACCATGCACTCATGCAATCACCCAGGCATTACCTATGCACTTACAAAATCATCCAAACAATACCTATCCACTTACAAAATCACCCAGGCACTACCGATTCACTTCTGCAACCACCCAGGCACTACTCATCCACTCATGCAATAACCCAGCCAGTACCCATGCACTTATCCCATCACTCCGTCAATACCCAAGCACTTATAAAATCACCATGCACTACCCTTGCACTCTTACAATCACCCAGGCACTACCCATACACTCATGCAATCATCCAGGTATTACCCATAAACTCATGCAATCAGTCAGGCATTACCCATGCACTCTTCCAATCACCCACACATTACCTCTGCACTCATGCAATCACCCAGGCATTAACCAAGAACTTACAAAATCACCTAGGCACTACCCATGCACTCATCCAATCACTTATGCACTACCCATGCACTCCTCTAATTACCCAGACACTACTTATTCACTCCTTCGATTACCCAGCCAGTAGCCATGCACTCCTCCAATCACCCAGTCACTACCCATGCACTTATAAAATCACCATGCACTATCCTTGCACTCCTCCAATCATGAAGGCAGTACCCATGCACTCGTGCAATCATCCAGGCACTACCCTTGCACTCATACAATCATCCAGGCATTACCCATAAACTCATGCAATCACTCAGGCAAAACCTATGCACTTACAAAATCATCCAAACAATACCTATCCACTTACAAAATCACCCAGGCACTACCGATGCACTCCTGCAATCACCCAGGAACTACTCATCCACTCATGCAATAACCCAGGCACTACCCATGCACTGCTCCAATCACCCGTGCACTACCCATGCACTCCTCCAATCACCCAGCCAGTACCTATGCACTTATCTAATCACTCCAACGATACCCAAGCACTTATAAAATTACCACGCACTACTCTTGCACTCTTACAATCACCCAGGTACTACCGATGCACTCATGCAAACATCCAGGCATTACCCATAAACTAATGTAATCAGTCAAGCACTATCCATGTACTCTTCAATCACCCATACATTACCTGTGCACTCAGGCAATCACCCAGGCAGTAACCAAGCACTTACAAAATCAGCCAGGCACTACCCATGCACTTATACAATCACTCAGCCATTATGCATGCACTCCTTCAATTAGTCGCACAACATAGGTTTCCAAGATGTTATACTTAGAAATTAGCATTTAAAAAACCTTAGAAATTCACTGAAAAAAGCATAGGTTTCAGGGACGTTATAGTGAGAAATTAGCATTTAAAAAACCTTAAAAATTCACTGAAAAAAACACCGGTTTCAGGGACGTTATAGTTAGAAATTCGTATTTAAAAACCTTAGAAATTCACTGAAAAAAACACAGGTTTCAGGGACGTTATAGTTAGTTGGACATTTTACTCGTACAAAACCAGAGAAATTCGGCCGTTATAGTTAGTTGAGCTAACTATAACTCGCGCCCCCGCAATGCACTGCTGATGACGTCACATATTACATCATTCATGAGATGGTCAGTGACATCACTGATGACATCACTGATGACATCTCAAATGACATCACTGATGACAACACTGATGACATCATCCACGTGATAATCTGATGCACCTCATCACACCCTAATTTAACCTTTGATACACCCACTCTAAAATACAGACTACCATTTTCGAAACCATAGACACACCAATACCAGTTACTACATACCCACTCACTGATTCCTAGGTCTTCACACACATCCACTCATTCACCCATACAGTCACTCATACATGCAGTCACTTATCAATACAGCACTATCATATGCACTCATACACCTATACAGACACTTACACACCGCCACTGACCCATAGAGTTAGTCACACAGATAGTCAGTCATGCAAAGAATCAATCACACTCCCATTTACTCACCTATACAGTTATACACACACCATCTCACTTATTCATAAAGATACTAACATATACTTACTCTCTTGTACAATCACTGATACAAGCACACACTCATCCATACAGCCACTCTCACAATCACTCACTCTCACATATAATCATTTATATACTCCAATACTCACATATACTGCCTTTCACAAATGTAGTTATTCACACATGTACCACTGAGACATCCATGCGCTCACCAATACACCCATACACACACTCACCCACCCATACAGCCCTTCACAGATGCACTCTTGAACCCATACACCCAGTGAATCACCCACTCACACATCTATGCACAGAGTCACACACCCCCCACTCACCCACACAGATACTCAGGCACCCATAGAGATGCTCAGACAACCAATCAATAACTCATATAGACACTCATGTAGCGACTCACCAACCCATGCAGCCGCTTACACACCAACTGACAGACTGATAGAGACATTCACACAGTTTAGTCACTAACCAATGCATTCAGTAAGACATGTTTAATCACTCACTTATACAGTCAGTCACACACCTACTAAATCATCCATTCAGACACTTATACACCCACTCATTCTTCAATACACCTTGGCATATATATATATATATATATAAAACATATTTAAACTTTACAGAAACACATAGTCACTGGATGATGTCATCAGTGATGTCATCAGTGATGTCATTTGAGATGTCATCAGTGATGTCACTGACCATGTCATGAATGATGTAATATGTGACATCATCAGCAGTGCATTGCGGGGGCGCGAGTTATAGTTAGCTCAACTAACTATAACGGCCGAATTTCTCTGGTTTTGTACGAATAAAATATCCAACTAACTATAACATCCCTGAAACTTGTGGTTTTTTCAGTGGATATACATATATATATATATATATATATACACACATATATACATATATTTTTTTTTCCCCAACTGGTGATTGCCAGTAGGTAGTTAAAGTTAGGTCTGCTTCTTCATAGACGGAGTGTATTTGGTTTGCTATTAACTTTGGCCTGTTTGACAAATCTTCACAAAACTTTCCAACAATAAAGTTCATCCACCAGAGCTCCTTTCAGGGTAGTTTCTGGGTGATCCATCAAGCGGGGCCGAGTTAAAAGACAGGTTTTAGCAAACACTGGTGAACAGAATTACACCAAATTCAGCAGGAAGCTAGAGTTTGGTTTGCAGATTGTGCTTTTGAGATTTGGTATAAATCCGTTCAGTAGTTTTCGAGACATAAAGGGTCAAAAATAATTGAACCGTTTGACAGTTGGGCATGAGAGAGTCCCGTAAGTGTCCAAAATCAAACATTGAGCCCTGTGATTGGTTGAGGCTCATGTTTTTCCAGTGAACTTTCATGATCTTATGGGAGTGAGACGCTCCTGCGAGTCTCATCAGAGATCCTACTGTGCACACCTACCATTACAGAGTTAGGTCTCAGAAGAGAGGCTTGCACACCCGGCATCCGAGAGAGAGGTCTGAAAGGAGGGGTCCGTCCCTCTTCATACTCTACTTAGCACTGCCATCATTATGGAGAGAGGTATCACCAGAGAGGCCGGACACTCCACGCACCCTACTATGCACACCCATCATCTGAGACAGAAGTTAGAAATTAGAGGGCCGTCCCTCCCCACACCCTACTGTGTAAGCCCGTCATCTGAGAGAGAAGTCTAAAAGGAGAGGGCAGTCCATCCCAAACCCTACTATTCACATCCGTCATCTGAGAGAGAGGTCTGAAAAGGAGAGTCCAGTCTCTCACGACACCCCACTACCATCACCTATCATGAGATGGGTCCTAGTGGAGAGGATACTCTGTCTCACATCCTACTATTTCCCTACAATTTTGTTGCGATCCTGCAAGAATCTTACGAGAGTAGTTCACATGCATCAGGGAGAGAAGCTTGCTCTATGGACATGTGCAATCTCTCAAGAGGCTCGCAAGACCCTGATGGAAAATTACTGAGCTTGCTATGAGGTGTTTTACGGTCCCGCAAGAGTCTCATGAGATTGTAATGGGGAAAAGTAGAAAAAAAGGGCCACTACTCAACCTATAGTTACCATTCTAATTACATGATTGAATTAATGTTGTAATGTGATTGGGTGCAGAACTAGTGATAGTTCACATTTTTCTTGGTGATTTGGAGAAGAAGGGAGCCTGTTGGAGTTGTGCTCAACAGAAGTGACTGAAATTGGAACTGAGACAGACTGTTGTCTTCAGCTGCATATAAAAAACTGCTCTAAGTTCAGGTAATTATAAATATACTTTATGAACTTTGTTGAGAAGTGTCAGTAAGTGCACTACTGTTGGAAAACTAATTCTATACAAGGTTTAGTGAGTCAAAAGCTATTTGCATAGATGAATGTTTTTTAATATAGAATTGAGAGGTTGAGTTTAGTATGCAGAGAGATATCACCAAGTATTGGACGTTGTGTTAAAAAATTAAATGTTCAATCTGTATGTAGTTGTAAAAGAGGAGGTTTTTTGAAATTATAAAACAAAGAATCTGCAATCTGTTAATACAAGGTCTAGTGTTTTTATGTACCTTACTGTACACATATTTTACCCCTATGAGTTGTTTGAGTGTAGATATTGATACTTGTAGAGTAAAACATTGTGCTCGCTGTTAGGAAAGGTGTGTCTAGAGGAATGTGTCACTTTATAAACTGTTATGGAACCATATTTGATTGTATGTTTTAATTTAATTGTGATAAAATGCACTGTTTGAGGGTGTTGAATTCTTCAAAAGAAAGGAATATGAAGTTGGTGGTACAGTACATATAACTATGTGATTGTGAGTGAAAAAGTTAAAAAACTTTAGAGTATATGGTGATGTTTCACTGTTATCATTTATCGTTCAGTATGTAACTTTACACTTTTTGGCTACCATGCCTGTTTTAGGTGGAAAGGGAAAACAGAAGTTTCAAAAATCAGAAGTATCATGCCACAGAGTATATGGAGGAGAAAACCAAAAACTGTTCACTTTGGAAGAAAGAGGGAACATTAAATGTGTGGAAAGTCAGGGAAAAAAAAGAATTGCACAACTGATGTTCTTACTGCCTACTGTGACATTTGTACCCTTGAAGAAGCTTGTTCCGTGTAGCACCTACTTGTTTTTGATGGCAAAATAATATGCTTACTTAAACAGCAAAAAGTGCTTTATTTGCAAAAGGAGGGTTGCTATCTGCTTCAGCAGTAAGTATCTGAGGAGAGGTTGTATGTGCCAGTAGAAAGAATGTGTAGGCAGGTAAAGAACTGTTTACTTTTGCTATCCTTTCAGAATGACCACATCAACAATAGATCTACATTGCTGTACTGGATGTAACACACTGGTTGTTTCTAATTTCCCAGCTGAACTAGTTTTTTTCTAATTTTATTTTATTTGAACTGACTCTTTTGCCACCTAGCCTGCCAGAAAAATACTATTAAATGAGATATTATTTGGCAGGCTAACGTGGCTTAAACAAAGGAAAAGACGATCTACGTACATCAAAATCCAGTAGGCAAATGAAGTAAAAGGGGAGAAGGTGTTGTTGCCTGGTAATTGGAGTGAGGTTTATAGCTTAGTTAAGTTTGTTGTTTTGTTTGTTTTAGAGTTATTGTTGTAGTTTGTTAATAAAGTTGTTGCTATTTGTAATGTTGTTCAATTGTTTTTTTGTAATAAAAAGTTTAAAGTTACCACTGAATTCTTTCCTCAATAGCTTGTAAAGATGTCAATATTATTACAGTCTTGCAATATTGACTTGAAGTGGCAATTCCATTTTCAAGAACTGTAACTGTGCTGCATGATTTATATATATGTATAAGGTACTATAGATATATTATTGCTTCTTCTCAATGTAGTATAAATATTTTTATATAAGAGGGAGGTTTTGGCACAGAGGCGCAATGATCCTCATAGTATACTATGCATTGCTGTCAGCTGGTGCAGATGGCAGTTCTTTTGCACATTTTATTATATATGGTTGCCACTCTGGAGAGAAGTTTCAGCGCAGAGGTCTGTCTCTGTTTACACCTTACTACACATGTCTGTCCCATAAGGAAGTGCTTGAGAGAGAGATGAGTGTGTCCTTACATTCAAACATGCACACTGTTGTCCAAGACAAGGTTGTCAACAGAGAGGATATTCCATGTTGTGCTCTACTAATGACATTCATTATCATGAAGAGAGGTATGAGCAGAGAGAGCACTATCTACCCACAGCCTATTTTGCACATGTGTTACTCTGGGGAGATGTCTGAGCTCACCCGGCAGTCTTTCTATAACCTAGTCTGTATGCTTGTCATCCAAGAGAAGGTTCTAAGTATAGAGCTCATTTCTTCCCCACACCCTAGTTGTGCATCTGTCAATGAACAGAGATATCTCAGCAGAGAGGCCAGTCCCTCCCAACACCCTACTATGCATATCCATCACCCAAGAGAGAGATCTAAGAATAGGGGACACTCCCTCCCCACACCCTACTACATGCACCTGTTAACTCAGAGAGACATCTCAGTGGAGAAGCTACTACCTCCCCACACCCTACTAGGCACACCCGTAAGCTGAGTGAGGTCTCAGTGTAAATGCCAGTTTCTTCCTACATCCGAGTACACATACCCTTCATCCAAGAGGGAGGTCTTAGTATTGAGGCCAAACCTTACCCACACTTTATTGCACATCCTTGTTGTTCTGGGGAGAGGTCTCAGTGGAATGGGCTGTCCCTATTTTACGTACAGTGGTTATCCTGTGGTGAGGTGTTTTTGAAGATCCAGGGGCTTATTTATGAGCCCGTGTGTCACTTTTGCGCCACCGGTGTGTCACTTTTTGTGACGCACCAGCGGCGTAAAAAATGCGCCATGTTGCATCATATTTACAAAGTGACGCATCTAGGTAGATGCGTCACTTTGCAAACCCCTGCGCCACATTATACCTGTGCCAGGTATAATGTATGCAGGGTGGGCGTTCTGACGCAAGTAAGCCTCATAGAAGTGACGCAGTGAAATCTATGAGATTTCACTGCACCACTTCTAGGACGCAAATGCGTCAATATCTTACGCCTGCCTCATGGCAGGCGTAAGACTGACGCAGGCACAGTGGAAATGATACTTGCCCATGTGAAATGACCCATTGCTGAAGTTGCGTCACTTTTGTGACACACTCCAGCAATGCGTCATTTTTGCGCCTACAGATACGTCAGAAAAACGGATGTATCTGTAACACCTTGCGACATGATGCATCATACTATAAATATGACACATCCAGCATGACGCAAGGAGGGCGCAATGAAAAGTGACGCATCGCTGTTTTCACGCAGCGATGCGTCACTTTTCATAAATGAGGCCCCCAGTCTCTAGTCACTCCCTACTATATACTGCTGCCATACTGTAAAAAGCAGGGAATGGAGTGATCACGTTTTCCTAAAGTCCTAGGAGAATGAAGTAAAAGTTGTAAGCACTGTAATGAAGGAGAGTGTACATTATGTGATTTTAAAAAACAATTACAATCTTGTGAGATCATGAAAAAAGGTAGGGGGTGCTAGAGAAAATTGTTTATAGAGAAAGGTGTCAGTGCACAGGCTTATGTATTTGAATACTCCACTATCTACACTGAAGGATACAGACCTGTTGTCCATGAGAAATACACTAAATGTTCAGGTTTGCGAGACTCTTGCAAGGCACGGAGAAATACATGGCTGAAGACAGGCATTTGGGTGTTCCCATGATCGCTGGAGGCTCACGGGATAGCAATAAACAAAAATAAGTGGGGTAGAGGAAATTTGTCTCAAGGGAGAGGTTTTAGTAGAGACTGTTGTGTGTGTGCAGACTATAGAGCGGAGATGTTTAAGGGATAACTACTATGAAGATAATAAATGTATATTGGTTTAAACAAATTTTTATGATCTCACCGGACTCTCGTGGGATCGCGAATAGTAAAAAAGGCACAGATGAGTTCTCAATACACCCCATTAGTAGGAATGCATATTGTGGTGCTTTGTTTGGAGAGAAAGTGTTGTTATGTAGTTGCCACCCATCAGCAGGAACTGCGCATTTGTGGGCAACATAAACTGCCAGACTGATTCCATGCACCCCTGCAGGATATGTTGTCCCTTGGACCAGCTTGCTCGCAGTGTCACCATTATTCCCCAAACCTAAACAGGGGCGTACAGTTCTGGCAACCACTGAACATGACAACTCTGTTGCCTCAGGAACCATGGTGACAGATATCCAACTTTTCGCTCAGTCACTCGTGCTCTCTTTCGCTCAGAGCAATACACAAAGAATACACAGAGGGGCGTTTTCAATATTTATTGAACTGTAGTGATTCTTGCATAGAATATATGGGCTGCGATGATTAATACGCAGAAGCAGACAAAAGTTATACTGAATGTCAGAACTGTGAACAAAATGAATAGCTCTGCTATTTTGTTGACACAACTTACATATACATACATATACAATAGTACAACTATGTAGCAAACACCTACAATATGAAACCCTGACCTACGTCTCTAGGGTGCAGATCTATGTTTTGCCAAGAAGCCCTCTCCTGAATGAACTAACCCCATTACCTGATGGGTAAGAGTGTAAGACCCTGTCTTGGTCACGAATTGGATATCCCTCACGGAGATGTCAGTCAGCTACTAGGCGAAAGCTCTGGCATGCAGGGACCCCTCGAAGTCAGTTGAAGTGTCTTCTATGATTATGTCAGGAAACAATATATTATATATAGAAAATGGTATCCTTGTCTCAGGCCAAGATTGTGTTCGGCCTGCCATTGTTTGTATTTCACAGATAGCTGCGTCCCTACATGGACATAATAACAAAATATTTGTGTCACGAACGTGAGGGCCATGTCCCTAATTCCAAGGCAGTGTGACAGTGTGCTTACGAAGTGTTCCATGTCAGCAAGGCCAGTGTTTCCAAGGAACTAGTCCAAGAGTCACAAACATAAATGTGTGCCTTAGGTTGATGTGGCAAAGAGAAGGCAGCTTTAGTAAAGGACCATGTGCATGGAAAATTGGCACTAATTCCTATGGGGCCTAACTCAGGCATATGACAGTGTGACAAAGATAAGTACTGTGATAAATAGATGGTTATTTTTTATGGGGTGCATTCCATCTCGCAATGGAAAATTACCGGGTCTTCCACAAGGTATTTCACAATCCTGCAAGAGTCTTGCAAGATGATACTGAAAAGTAAAAAAAGGGCCAAGGTTCACCAATAGTTACTTTCTTATTACATGGTTGGAGAAATTCTGTGATGTTATTGGGTGCAGAACCATAGATAGCTCAATTTGCCCTTGGTGCTTTGGAGGCGAAGGAAGTCTCATTGAGTTATGCTCAGCATAAGTTACATTTATCTGGAGTTGAAAGAGGCTGGTGTGATCATTTGCCTTTTAGAAAGAACTCCAAGTTCAGGTATTTAAGAATGTATTTCAAAAACTTTGTTGTGAAGTGTTAGGAAGTGTACTAAGGTTGGTACACTTATTCTACAGTATGTTTACAGAGTGAAACGTTGTTTGAGAAGGTTTAGATGTGTTAATATAGGTTTTAAGAGGTACAGATTAGAATGTAGCGAGATATGAGCAATGTTTACAGATTGTGTTAAAAAATGTAATGTACAAACGGCGTGTACTTATAGGAAATAATTATCTGCTTACATGAGCAGCAAAGAAGAGCCTTGTTAAGAGAAGTAGGATTATTGTGTGATTCAGAACTAACTACATCTTTAAGCACAGTGTATTCAGGTTGGAAATATGTGGAGTCCCCTGAACAGTTGAGTACTTCAGCAGCACAAGCTAACTTTGGACGAGATAGGCTTTGTGAACTGTATCTACAGATATGATGCTATGCTGAGACTTTTTTGCCACCTAGCCTGCTGTAACATAGCACAAATCTTAAGACTCTGTGGCAGGCTGAGGTGGCTAAAAGACTGAAAAATAAGTGCTGCCTACATCACAATCCAGTAGGCAAATAACGTGAAAAGGGGGGTGTTTTTAGGAGGTGCTTATGCGCGTTAGAATTTTTTAATGTATTTAAAGTTGATGTTTTTTCATGTTAAAATTATTTATATTGTTTATTAATGTAGTTGTTGTAGCTTTGTATTGTTGCTAAATTGTTTTGATGTAATAAATAAGTTTAAAGTTACTTTGGATTAGTTTCCTTAATACCTGTTATAAATTTCAAGTTTATTATAGTATTGCAAAATTCTGTAAAACTGGCAGCACCATGTTGAGGTACTGTGAATATGCTATGACATGTATATGTATGTGAATGGTGCTAAACTCATCTTTTACCCTATAGAGAGCTGGTAATAGAGGAGTAAATTATTTTGCAATGCAGGTATGGTTGGTTGTAATGCAACAGTGAGGTTTTGCATGCTGTAGTATAGGTAACTATAATGCAAGAGAGGGATCTTCGCACAGAGGTGAGTGCATTATTATACTCTAATAACACTGCTATCACTGCTGTGCACACCCTATTTTGTATCGGTGTTGCAATTGGGATGTGTCTGAAACACAGGTAAGTATATCTCCACAATGAAATATGGACATAAGTTATCCAAGAGAGTTCTGAACAGAGAGGATATTTCATTTTATACGGTACTATGGACATTCATCAGTACGAAGAGAGGTATGCGCAGAGAGAACAGTTTCTACCCACAGCCCACTTTACACATGTTATTCTGGGAAGATGTCTCACCTGAGAAAGCAGTGTGTTTTCAATCATAGTCTCTATAGATGTTATATAAGGCATACTTTTGAGCATAAAGGTAATTTCATCTCTATACTTTACTTTTAATTCTGTCATACTGGGGAAAGTGTGACCACAAAGTTAAGCCACTTTTCACACCATAATTTGCACAAACATTATCCAAGAGACACATCACAGGAGAGAGATCAGTCTCTCTGCACACACTATACTCTGCAGAGTTATCATGCAAGAGACTTGTGTAAGGAAACAGAGCAGTTACTCCTCACAGCATACTGTGCATACTTATTATCATGAGAAGAGGTATGAGTTGAGAGCTACATTTTTCTCAAATTCTACTAGAGCCACCCCTTACTATGGTAAGATGTGCTAGCAGAGAGATGAGTCCCTTCACAGACAGCACTGCATAGCACTGTTGTTCTAAGGAGTGGTGTGAGGACAGAGGCCACTGGTTCACTATACTATACTTTAAATCCAAGTTGTCCTGGAGATAGGTCTTAGTGCAGAAGACAATAGTTCCATACATATCTGTGATGCTGGGAAGAGCTGTGAGTGGACAGGGAAAATAATTCCCACATACTAATAAATATGATTATTTCCCTGGGGATAAGTAGCTGTGGGGAGGGTAGTGCTTGTTATACTTCGGGCCGATTACGATGCCGTAGGAAACAGCTACGACCCTTGGTCGGCCCGTTCCTACGGCATCGTAATCTCCTGTTTGGATTCATTTCCGACTGACCCATTTTGATGGAGTCAGTCGGAAATTAATCCAAACAGGATTTCCGAATGGCTTACGACCGGCTTGGAGAGCCTGTCTGCCATTCGGAAAACCTCCTGTAATCCCAAGGGCGGCTCTTTCCACCCAAGGGATTACAATGTCTGATTCCGACAGCCTTTCTGTGCCAGCCTTTCTGAGACAGAAAGGCTGTGGGAAGTCGACTTTGGGGGCCCCCAGCAGGGTCCCCATGGGTGCAAGGCCTCTGGATGGCAGCCGAGTTGGCACCTATGGTGCCCCCTATTGATTTCTGCACCTGGTGGCAGGCACCTTGAGGTGCCTGCCACGGGGTGCAGGGATGAACTGCACCTCAGCTCTTCACAATGAGAGCATGCATTCCGGTCGGAATGCCCGCTCCCATTGTAAAGAATAGGAGTGCGACTGAACACTGTTGCTGGTTTGGGACCGCCGATAGGAGGTCGGTCGGTCCCAGTTCTAGATCAATGTCGGACGGACTCAGGTCCGACCGACATCAAAATCGGCCACTTAGGGGCCGATTCCGATCTCGGCCGGTAGGGCTCCGAATTGGATTCGGCTTAACCGGATCCGATTCGGAGCCCTATTTCCCGACCGATTCGTACGCGCGTCCGGACGAGCGAGTACGATGCGAAATCGCCGACCGACTCGTCCGGGCGTCCCGACCGCTCCGACCGACTCGTACCCGGGTCTAACCACACCGACCGACTCGCTCGGACTCGACTCGCACCGCGCAATGGAGACGTTCCCCGGCCGGGTAAGTACGATGCGCGCCGCGAGCAGTCCGACCGAGCCACGCACTCTGGCTCGAAAGAGCAGTCGGAGCCGGACTTTGGGGGTCCGTGTCGGACCCCCCTGTATGCGTAGCCACGCGAGTCGCACACAGGGGGGACCCATGGGTCCCCCCTACCTGTGCGTGTACGGCGCGAGTCGCTTCGCCGCGTACACGCTGTAGGGGGCGCCCTTGTCCGCCCCGCACCCATTGAGTCAATGGGAGCCCGCGTACGCGTTGTACAACAGGCTCCCATTGACTTCAATGGGAGTCCGACCGAATCGAGTCCGATGGCATGCGTGCGCATCGTACTCGTTCGGTCGGGCTGCACGGGTCTGATTCGGTCGGAAATCTCTCCGGGTCCGGCTCGGTCGGAGAGATTTCCGGCCCGAATTGGAATCGGCCCCTAAGTCGGGAAATGCGAGGTGAGTACCATCCCCTACCTACTAGGCATCCTACTGACCCAGGGAAAACTGTGAATGGAGGTCTCGTTACACCCTACTCAACACACTAGTTATCTTCATGCAAAGTCTATCCCCATAGTCTAGTAGTGGGGATTGTAAGAAGTAAGTATTGTACTGAAAGAAAAAATAAATTCTTCCTCTAAAGTATTTTTACAATCTAGTGGGAGTCTTGTGGGATCGTATAAAAAAAGGGGGTAGCAAAAATCTGGTGCATATAAATTATATCTATTACAAGAGGATATGTTCAGGGAAAATGCAAATTACATTATAAAAGTGCACTCTCGCAAGAGGCCCACGAGAGTCAACCATGCTATGTATGAGAGCATCATGGAGCTCATGAATATCTTGTAAGAATCATCAAGAAGGAAAAAAGGGTAACAGTACAAAAAACATACATACTGATAGTGTAGGGTAGCTCTAAAAGGAGCTTTTTAATTAACATTTTCTAACAACTGTATTTTTTGTGTTTTTTAACATTTTTAACTGAATTTTCTTTTAAAAGGGTACAAAAAAAGCAAGAAATTGGGAGTAAACAAAAAAACAACATATCCTTCAAAACAAAGAGGAGAAACAACTAGGATTTAAAAAAAGAAAAAGAAAACAACTGCTGAGGTGGGCAATTATGATCCTGGACAAGCCTGTCCCATGCAGCCCTGCTTGTCTCAGAAGAAAAAATATCTCCTTGCATAAGCAGCAAAAAAGGGCTTTGTTCAGATAATGAGAGCTGTTATCTGCTTGAGTGGTAAGTACCTGGGTAGGCGCATTGTCACCAGGATGAAGATGTGGACGACCCTGATGAGTTAGTTAGCCCAAGCTCTGCAGCATGGGCTAACTAAGGCAGAGCAAGGCGTTTAAGGTGCATAGCCCTCAAATGTCACCACATCTCAGTGGTACTCATGCTGTATTGCTTGTTCTCGCTGCCCCTACTGAACTCTTTTTTGCATATTTTACAAATCGCATATTTCTCAGATACTTCTTTCCCACTTGGCCTCATTTTAAAGCATTCACACACATAGGACTGCGTAGGTGGCTAAGTTGCAGGAACAGCAATCTGAGGATGACATTCTGGTGACAGAAAATCTGCAGTGTCGCAGAGCTAGCCAAATAGGTCTAACCACAGCAATACTTAATAGGTAAATGAAGCAACAAGGAAGGAATCTTTCTTTGCTAAATAAAGACATCCATTTGAACCAATCACAATCATTCCTTGGGATGTATTACCTCTCGCGGGCGTCTCGCGGGTGTCTCACGAGAAGACCTTGATATTATAAAAACAGAGAACTTTCTTATTATCTCAAACACCATAATGCATCAACTGTTTCTCTACTTTAAGTGACACTGTTATAAACTATTTCAAATGTACGATCTCATGAGCAGATCACAAGAGTCATACAGAAAGTACAGCTCCCTTGTAGTCCATGTAGGGGATTGTGTGTTTGAATCTTGTGATCATCTCGTGAGAGCCGTAGGTTTGTAAACAAAATAACTCATACAATGTACATACTGTACTGACTTTATTATTAAATATAATCATTCAATAATAACTGACCACATGAAAAAGATCTCTGTGCAAATTGATTAGAACAAAATGTATAACTCTACGATCTCGCGAGCCTCCCACGAGAGCAATCACACACCTTAACAAGCATTGGCAAAGCCAATAGGTCTCGCCTTTGGGATCTTATAAGTGTTTATCCAGAGCTATTGGCTTTGCTAATGTGTTTAAGCTATATTGTGGAGTATTGTGGCTTGTGTTCAGCATGTTGCAAAGTTTTAATAAAAAAAGTTGGTGGTGAGTGGCCCTGCAGAAAAATTAATGTGGGAAGGATGCTGCTGCAGGAGAATGTTTATTATGTGGATTATCTCATAGGATGACGTTCATTTAGGATAAATTGTCTTATGGGTGTTGTAGGCATAGAAGGACTGTTTGAGGGTGGTGTGCTTCTCAGAGGGTCGATTCTATAGGGAGCTTAGTTTTATAGGGTAAGATGCTCTTACTGTAGTGTGCTTTTCAGTGAATGTTGGGGGAAGTGTTTTAAAAGGGGAATCTTTCCCATACGAAAAGTAGTTCAGGAAGAGGGTTGGGGGGGGAGGATTGTTCTTGTGAAGGTAAATTTGAAGAGAGAAGCAGCAAAACATGAAATGTGAACTTTATTGGCTGCAATATCGGAAAACTTACCCTAAAAATGTAAGTTTGCATTCACAGTGAAGGGTTAATTAGGAGGGTTATTTGCCGCTGTACTGGTGTTAATTTAGAGTGGGGGGGCTTTGTTGCTTCTTTACTAGCTCCGCCGCTAGCATCCTCCCCTTCCCTCTCTTCAGGAAGTCCTGGGCCAGGCTAAACCCCCCAGAGTGCCCTGGGCGTCTGCCGCATCACCTAGTCCCTCATACATCTCCCCAACAGAATTCTGGGCTCAGGCTGGGGGGCTACGAAATTGGTGGTCCAGCTGCAGAGAGAACTGGAATGGCCCAGGACAGACAGCACAGTCAGGGAAGAGATGCAGAGAGTTCTCAGGAAGATGAAGTAGGAAAGGGGGTGGGAGCGAGGAAAGGAAGGCAGGAGAGGGGAGGGGAGGAAATGAAGAGGAGAGAAAGGACCAGAAGAGGGAAGAGGTGGGGCACTGAAAGTGAAATGGTGGTAAGGGATAATTAGAGCAGGAATGGGGAGAGGGGGTGAGTGAGTGTACGAGCATAGAAAGAATGAGAACAGAAGTAGATATTACTAGAGAGGGGGGTGAAAAGCAGTGGAGAGGAAGAGATAGCAAAAATAATGAATGGGGAAGTCATACTGATGGTGAAATGGGGTGAAAGTAAAAGAAAGCAGAGAACAAATGAGTAAAGAAAGAAAGATGGGCGGAGTGTGAAGAAATAAACTAGAGCGAGAAAGAAAGTGGGGCAGAAGCAGGGTAGGGGATGGGACAGGCAGGAGATAGTAAAGTATGAGGTAAGAGAGGAGTGTGGAGAGAAAACAAATGGTCCACACCAATGTGATGTGTAATTGTAAAGCACATGTTCACCCCTTGGGGTATCTTGGTGCTTAAATGATAGGAATTCATTGAAACATACCTCAATGTTCCTCTTTTTATCGACCTCAGAAGGATGAAAGACTCAGCAATCAGACCAAGATGTAAATCTATGGCCATGGGATAAAAACAAATTCTTGAGTTTGAGCATTAGTCTCCTGAGCCATCAGACGCCGACGAAAGATATACTTTGAATACTAATTTCACACAAGCAAGACAGGGAGACCACCAAACACGTCACTGAAAGACTACCATCACCAAACTCCTCCAGCAAGGACACATGAGGTCACTCACGAGCGCGAAGAGTGACTGCGCAGACTGGCACTTAGTGAAACTCGTCCTGCTCTCTGGGTCATGAGCGCTAGTCACAAGCTGACACCGCACAGACTCCACAGCAAGAAAAAAACTTATTGTCGGAGAGGGCAGAGGCATTACAAGAGAATAAATCGCCTTCAATAGAGGCGAAGGTGTCAGGAACCGGAAAGCATTGAAAATTCGCTGAATCGGCAAAGAAAAGCACGCATAACGGGAGGGCGGTGGAGGAGGGGTGGCAGCTGCTCCTGTGCTGCATGTGTGGGGCGGACTATTCACCAATGCACGCAAAGCACAAGACAAGAGTGAGTGTGGCAGGGGCTTGGGGAGAGGTGGGGTGGGGTGTTGTTTGGTGCAGGCTGGCAGGAGAACCTGGGAGCCGAGCGTCCTACAGGCTCACCCCAAAGAAAGCGTGTGAACTGCTGTTCTGCTTTCGTGAGCAGGTACTATTTCTTCGTGTCCACTCGGCCGCTGGGGGTGGGGGGGCTCTTACCCTGCTTGCTATTAGAATTTTTAGTGACAACCGGGACTGAGGAAAGACGTGGATGGGGTGAGGAGGGGCAACGGGAAGGAGTAAACAGACTATGTGTACTTGTGGTGGTGAGACTTACTTATCGGACTAAGTGGGGTTATTGTTACTGGCTGCTTTGTTTTTTTATTAATTTAAAATGGCGGTGATGTCCGACCCCGACAGGTATGCGCGATGGCCGGCGGCCGTGATGAAAGTTGAAGAGGCGCATGTACGAACAGAGGCAGGCAAACAACAAGAAACGGCTTGGGACCATTCAATGAAACAAGCATTTGCAATGCAATAGGACTCACATTTACGCGAGACCTATTGCATCACGGACAATGGGGGAGAGGGCACGGACAAGGCAGTGCCGGCGGGGGGAGAAGGGGGCACAAAGGAGTGCTCACAGTCCACGTATGGTGTAACACTCGAAGTAAAGGGGCCAGTAGCCATGGGAGGTGACAAATGACGACATAGCCTTCATAAGGAGGGACTAACAAGCCTCAAAATGAATCAGAAGACAGCATTTATGGAGGACAAAGACACAAGACACAAAGACACAAGCCAATGGGCGGAGAGTGGGCTTAGCTTCCTCGAAGCTTCCACTCCGTACTGAATACTGCATGCCTCGCAAAGCTAAAAAGGGATGTACATAGTGAAAACACCTAGTTTACGATATAGGAGAAGCAGATCAGTGTCTTTTTGAAATATAAATATGAAGTTTATATGAAGATACATAAAGAAGTATGAAAACTATGCTGGGAACATTTCTGTATATGTGAGTTACAAAAACTACGAAGTTTATCATTCTCATCGCAAACATTGTTAGAATAGTTAGTTACTATGTATTTTTACACATATTTTTATTTATTAAAAACTCTAGAAATTCACTGAAAAAACCAAAGGTTAAAGTAACGTTACAGTTAGGTGTAATAAAAAAATGTGTTTTCGCTTTAAAAAACCTTAGCAATTCACTGAAAATCCAAAGGTTAAAGTAACGTTATAGTTAGGTGAATTTCTCAGTGATAACGGTAATGTTTTGAACTAAAAAAAACACAGAAATTCACTGATTATAGTTAGCAGCACTAACTATAACTTGTGCCCCCACCATGCACTACTTATGACCTCAAATATGAAACCACTCATGACATGTTCTATGACATCATTTATGACATCACAGATTACATCTCAAATGATATCATTGATGACATCACTGATGACATCATCCAATCTTCGTTTTCAAACATGTTGCTGTATGAATTGCTATGTCTCTACATATAGCATAGCTCACAATAGCAATCAACCACAAATACATGGGAAACGCTCATTGAGTATCGTGTACAAATGGTATACAATTGTTCAGAGAAAGCCAAAATAGTGGATGCCAATTCCAAAACAAATGCTCTACTACGGACAACTTTTATATGTATGAAACCCCTGAAACATGTGAATAAATGGGTGTGTGAGTAGCTATATGGGTGAGTGTCACTGAGGGAGTGGCTGTATGAGTGAGTGAGTGGGTGTATGAGTGGCTCTATGGATGAGTGGTTTGTTATGGTTCTGTGTGTACTAGTAGAGGTCTGTGAATGGTAATGCGAGTTGCTGTGTGGGTGTGTGAGTGGGTGTATGAGAGATTGTATGTGGCTGTGAGTGGGTGTGTGATTGCTTCTCTCAATTATGTCATCAGTGATGTAATTTAAGATTTCATGAGTGATGTCACTGACCATGAGTGATGTAGACATCACTGATGACATCTTAAATGACACCACTGATAACATCATCCAGTGAGTGTAAGTTTTTTAAGAGTTATGGGTGTTAAACATATATAGTAACCTTCTAAAAAAGTTAAATTAGCATACTAGGAGCACTACTACTCAGTTGCGGCTGGTGCAGGTAATCACCATGGGGCAGTGGGGAGGGGCGGGAGGGGAAGTCGACAGATGATGGAATAGGATTTATTTATTTATTTAATTTTCCCTATTCCATCATCTGTAAACTTCCCCTCTCCTGCCCAGCCCCGCCCCACTCCACTGCCTCACCACGCTTACCTGCACCGCCCGCCGCTGCTACTACTGAGTGATACAACTTCTCACAAATATTATGTGAGTGGTTGTGTGACTGTATCCTTGTATGTATGGGTGTGTAAGTGACCGTATGGGTGTATAAGTGGATGTGTGAGTAGCTGTGTGGGTGCATGAGATACTGTGTCAGTGGCTGTATTGGTGAATGAGTGGGTGTGTCAGTTGCTGTATGTTTGAGTGAGTAGGTATCTGAATGGTTGAATGAGTGAGTGACTCGGTGTGTACGTGGCTGCATGGGTGAGTGAGTGGCTGTTTGAGTGGGTGCTTGGTTAAGTGAGTTGGTGTGTGTCTGGCTGTATGGGAGAGTAAGTGTCTCTGTGTGAATGACTGTATGGGTGAGTGAACTGATGTGTGTGTATGGATGTGTGAATGGGTATGTACATGGTTGTGTGACTGTGAGTGAGTGTGTGAGTGCTTCTATGGGTGAGTGAGTGGCTGTGTTGAAAGGCAGTATGGGTGAGTGAGTGGGTGTGTGAGTGACTGTGTAGGTAAATAAGTGGGTGTGAATAGCTGTATGGGTGAGTATGTTGCTATGTGAGTGGCTGTATGGTTGAGTGACCGGTTGTATGAGTAGCTGTTTGGGTGAGTGAATGGATGTGTGAATGGATATACAAGTGAGTGAGTGAGTGTGTGAGTGCCTTTGCAGAGGAGTGAGTGGGTATGTGTGAACTGGTATGGGTCTGTAAATGGGTATGTGAGTGGTTGTATGGGTATGTGAATAGACATACAAGAGATTGTATGGGGTGTGAGTGGAGGTATGAGTACTTCTGTGGATGATGTCAGTAGTGATGTCATCAGTGATGTCATTTGAGATGTCATCAGTGATGTCATCAGTGATGTCACTGACCATGTCATGAGTGTTGTAATCTGTTAGTTTCTAAGCAGTGCTTTGCGGGGGTATGTGTTATAGTTAGCTCAGGTATCTATAACTGCTGAATTTCTCTGGTTTTGTACAAATAAAATGTCAGCCTAACTATAACGTCAATGTAACCTTTTTTTTCAGTGAATTTGTAAGGTTTTTTAAATTATATTTCCTAACTATAACGTCCCTGTTACCCTTGTTTTTTTTCAGTGAATTTCTAAGGTTTTTTAAATGCTAGTTCCTAATTATAACATCCCTCTAACCTTTGTTTTTTAAGTGAATTTCAGCCACCACCACATTCAAAATTTAAAACTGCAAAATGGATTTTAACTAAAACACTAAACGCATTACTATCTAAATGACTCTATAATAGCTTGTATAACTTCCTTAATATCTCGACAACATAGTGTATAACTCTTTAAGTTAAATCTGTGAGTTCATGCATTGCTGTATCAGTAAGTCTCTCATTCACTGTAAAAGTATTTGAGTGGATCTGTGAGACGGTCATCAATGGTTCTGTAATGAACTGTGTGGCTGTCTCAGTGCATCTATGAGTGGGTGCATCAGTGTCTCAATGGGTCTGCGATTAGTTACATGTGTCTCTCCGTCAATCTGTGAGTAGGTGCATGAGTGTCTTTTTGCATTTGTAAGTAAGTATATGACTGGATCTGTGAGTGGATACATGAGTGTCTAAGTGAATGTCTGAGTGGGTGCATGAGTGCCTGAGTGGGTTTGTGAGTGAGTGCATGAATCTTTCAGTGGGTCTATGACTGGGAGCATGAGTGTCTGAGTAGTTCGGTGAGTAGGTGCATAGGTCTCTGCGTGAGACTGTGAGTGGGTGCATGAATCTATGAGTGTATGAGCGACTGGGCACATAAGTCTCTGAGTGGGTCTGTGAGTGGATGTGTGAGTGACTGCATGGGTATGTGAGTTTCTGAGTGGGTGTGTGAGTGAGTGTATGAGTGGATCTTTGAGTGGGTGTATGAATGTCTCAATGGGTCTGTGAGTGAGAGCTTAGGTCTCTGAGTGGGTTAGTGAATGGGTACATGAATGAGTGTCTGAGAGAGTCTGTGACTGGGAGGGTAAGTGTCTGAGTGGGTCTGTGAGTGGATGCATGAGTCTCTGAGTGTATGAGTGAGTGACTGAGTGCATAAGTCTCTGAGAGGGTCTCTGAGTGTGTGAGTGACTGTATGGGTGTGTGAGTGGGTGTATGAGTGTCTGAGTGGATCTGTCAGTGGGTATGTGAGTGTCTCAGTGGGTTTGTGAGTACATACATGAGTGTGTGAGTGGGTCTGTAAGTGGGTACGTGAGTCTCTGATCCGGTCTGTACATGTATGTGTGACTTTCCAAGTGAGTCTGTAAGTGGGTGCATGAGTATCTGAGTGGGTCTGTGAGTGTGTATAAGAGTCTCTAAGTGGGTATGAGACTGTCTGCATGAGTCTATTAGTGTGTCTCTAAGTAGGTGTGTGAGTCTCTGAGTGGGTCTGTACATGGGTGCATCACTCTCTGAGTTATTCTGTAAGTGGGTGCATGGGTACCTGAATGGGTATGTGAATGGATGCATGAGTATTTGAGTGGGTATGTGACTGGATGTATAAGTATGTGAGTGGGTATGCGAATGGGTGTATAAGTGCCTGAGTGAGTTTGTGAGTGCATATATGAGTCTGTGACAGTGACCGGCGAGTCTGTACAAATATATATATTCTTTTATATTTTCACCAATATTTGCGGTGTCGCCATGATATTTGCAATGCCCCAGGGATGGTACATGGTGGGGCGCACTGGCGATCGCGTCGTCATCACAAATATCGCACATGATTAAAAAAAATCAATTTTGAACACTTAGCTTGTGTCACTAACACCCCCATTTCTCAAACATGGGGTCAGAGTACTTCTACCCTCACCCCTTATGTTAGCTTTCACAGAAATTATCAGCCCCGGGTACGTACCCGATCGATAAAATGGCGGCCGCAACTTTCTGTTCAGGTTGCGTCCAGCCAATCAGAGCATTCCCGCCAGCATTCCTGCTGACATGCGCATTCGCGATTGACTGCAAAATCATTGTGAAATATCCACGACCATCGTGAAACCGCAGTAAAATATCCACAGCCAGAGATATCACTATATGGCTCGGCTTTCATTTCTCAAAAACTACTGAATGGATTTGCACCAAATAGCATAAAGCACAATCTGCTTAACAACATCTACCTATCTGCCAAAGTTGGTGTAATTCCCTCCAGCAGTTCTGACTGTGGGTCCCCACTGCACGGATCACTCCCAAACTTTCCATGACACACAGAACCTACGTTGACAGTTTTTGGGGAAATTTCATGACGATTGGTCAAACGACGCCAAAGTTATAGGCAAGTCAAAAAATGCTTTTCCTATGGAAACTATGTCCTAAATATAACTACCTACTGGAGACTGCCAGTGATGTCATTTGAGATGTCATTAGTGATGTCATCAATGATGTCACTGACCATGTCATGAGTGATGTAATATGTGATGTCATCAGCAGTGCAATGTGGGAGCGCGAGTTATAGTTAGTTCAAATAACTATAACGGCCGAATTTCTCTGGTTTTGTATGAGTGAAATGTCCAACTAACTATAACGTCCCTGAAACCTGTGTTTTTTTCAGTGAATTTCTAAGGTTTTTTAAATACTAATTTCTAACTATAACGTAGTAGTCGCGTTTGCAGAGTGGTGCAGAAAGGGGGCTGGGCCTCCATCCAGCGCTCAGGAATTCTGCTGCGTAGGACTTACAGGAGGTACCAGGAGGGTTTCTTGGCCCCCCAGTCCCTCAGGAGTAAAGTAGACTTCATCCCCAACCCATAGTGTGCCAGGAGGCGTGTTTGCAGAGTGTTAGAGAAAGGGGGGCGTGGCCTCCGAATACCTCTTAGTAATACCACTGTGTGGGACTTACTGGAGGTAACAGGAGGGGTAGTTGGCCCCCAAGGACAGCCTTGGGGCCAACTACCCCTCCTATTACCTCCAGTAATACCCCTCCTATTACCTCCAGTAAGTCTCACACAGCAGCATTGGTAAGTTCTCAAAGCAGGCCACACCCCCTTTGCCCACCAGTCTTCAAACACGCTCCCTAGCGCACTCTTGGATGGGGATTAAAGTCCCCTTGGCTGCTGGGGGTCGTTAGGGGTCGATTAGCCTACCTGACACCTCCAGTAAGCCCCAGATATTGTGGATTGCTAAGACGTGGACACAGGCCACGCCCCCTTTCTCCACAACTCTGCAAATGCGCCTCCTGGTGCACTCTTGGTTGGGAGATGAAGTCCCCTTACCTTCTAAGGGTCCCTAGGGGCCAACAAGCCCTCCTGTTACCTCTAGTAAGCCCCACACAGCTGGATTGCTGAGAGTGGTCCTAAGCAATGCCCCCTTTTTACACCACTCTGCAAACGAACCTCCTGGCACACTGCTGCTCAGAGAATGAAGTCCACTTCAGTCCTCAGGTCCTCAGGACACAAGAGGACCTCATTTCCCCACCAGCAGTGCGCCAAGAGGCGCGTTTTCAGAGTCATAAAAAGAGGGGCATGGCCTCCTACCACCTCTCAGCAATCCCACTGTGTGGGGCTTACTGGAGGTACCTGGTGGCCTAGTTGGCCCCTAGGGACCCTCATCAGTGAAGGGGACTTCATACCCCAACCCAGAGTGCGCAAGGAGGCGCGCTTGCAGAGCGGTTCAGGGAGGGGGCGGGGCCTCTGCAAGTTGCCGGTTTATTAGGTCTCGCCTAGCGTTGCAGCACATGCGCTGCGCGCTTTGCGAGGCATGGAGTATACACTATAGTGTGGAAGCTTCGTGGAAGCTCCTCCCACTCTCCGCCCATCTTTTTGATTGGCTTGTGTCTTAAATGCTGCCTTCCGATTGGTTGTAGGCTTGTTAGTCCCTCCTCCTGAGTGCCATGTCGTCATTTGTGTCCTTCCATGGCTATTGGCCCCTTTACTGCACAGACTACTTTCTTCTGCCCCCCCTCCGTAGTCCGATGTCCGATGCCTTCTCGCCCATCCCCCCCTCCCGCAGTCCGTGACTTCTTGGGGCTCCCACCCCCCTCCCGCGCACTCCCGGTCGTGCTCGTGGCTTCTAACCGCCCGCCCGCCTTCCCGTTTCCAATGCAATAGGTCTTGCGTAAATGCGAGTCCTATTGCATTGCAAATGGTTGGTTTGTTATTCTTTCTGCATCTGCCTGCTCCTGTTTGCCCGGAGATTGCCAGAGTCTCGAAGCACAGCCCGAAACCCCTGGAGAACAGCGTGTGATGACACAGGGCTCCTTTGCCTAGCTCGGAAGCAGCATGACTCTGAGGAGCGGGCGCGCTTCCTCCGTGGGGCTGAGGGCAGCACTCTGGCTGCTGCTCTGGAGTGCGGTGTGCTTGCTGCGTGCCCACGGCTGCCCGGCTCTGTGTACCTGCAGCAGGACCACGGTGGACTGCCACAGACTGGGACTCGAGGCCGTGCCCAAGAACATCCCCCGGAGCACGGAGAGGCTGTGAGTATACATACCCTAGTGCAATGCGCCTTGCTACACCTGCCCAGAGGGCAGCGGCAGCAATGCGCCTTGCTACACCTGCCCAGAGGGCAGCGGCCAGCCCGCCTCGCAGCGTGACAACCCGCGGAAAGTCATTGCATGCCCACAACATGTAGCGTGTGCGTTCGGGTCTTAGCCTCGTGTGCGTGTGTTCACATTTCTAAAACACACTGTGCCTGGTTTTATAGCACGCTTTATCTGTAACTGCGTGCAATAGGCTAGTTTTCATTCTTCGTAATTGGCATGCCTGTGCACCTATGTATGAAGCTGGCTTCTTTTTGTTTTTTTGGGATATTTTTGCTTACTTGTAGTAAAGGTGCCCCACACTTGTCTCTTGGTGCCTGCCTCTCTTGTTCATCCCTACAAATAGACGGACAGATGCTCTCAGCATCTCACCATCCGGCAACCACATTACGTGCGCTGCACTGGCAGTGTGGCAGATCTTGGCACAACGGTGGCAGGGGGTCTGGTGGTGATGAATGAAGCATGCGCGGAGGGGGCGAACACAAGACTTTTTTC
Source organism: Calotriton arnoldi (assembly GCA_963921515.1). NCBI lineage: Eukaryota > Metazoa > Chordata > Amphibia > Caudata > Salamandridae > Calotriton > Calotriton arnoldi. The sequence goes on from CAWUFW010004093.1 coordinate 1,602,383, forward strand.
TCTCTCACTCCATGACACATTAAAAATACGTTTACATATGAAGGACTCTTGGGTGCGCGGAACATATTTCAGTCTCAAGAAAGACAATGTGCCCTATTTGTGCTGTACCACGGAGAACGGTGACGCTCTTTGTCTGCGCCCCCGGCAGAAGATCATTTCAGGGTGTTATACAGTCATTAGAGCGCCGACAAGAACTTTGAGGTGAGAGGCGGCTGCAGGGGTGAACGAGGGAACATCTGCTTACCTCAAAATCAGGCGCCCTCATCCAAAATCAATTAAAATGCAGAGTAAATCTCATCCTCTGCAGACGGGAGAAATTAAAGAAGTCGGAGCAATGGCGTGAATCAAGTGGCAAATTCAAATCAATTCCTCTGGGAACATCTTTGAAACTGGGAGACACTGGACTGCTTAACTGCCTGTTCAGGGAATTCATTATTTCAAAGTATTCCAGCTATGCATTGATAGTTGTTGGGTATTAATGTTACATTTCAGCGACCCACGTTCCAGTCCTGCATAATATACGAAAATGTGTTTATTAACAATTCACATACATTCATGGGACTGCAGTTATATACGGCAATGCTGAAGTGGAAGTTTAAATACTGACAGTGAAATGTTTATTGTACCCGAGCATAAGACTTAGGAGATCTTGCCGACCTGGGTTATGCAAGCATGGTTTATATTATTTAGGAGATTGCCTGGTGGCTAAGTTGCTGTATATCACCAGGTTTTGAATCCCAGCGCACCCTCTTATTTGCATCGTGTGATCTTCGGTATATCGTTTAACCTCCTTCCCATATTTGTCGAAATTGGAATTCCTTTCAAAGTGTCTAAATGCGAGCAAGGGGAGCTGTTGACTTTTATGTACTTCTAAATCATAAAAACCAGCATTTGGAAGCAAATCATAGATTTACTGCAGTGAGGGAGGGCGAAGGAAGTGCTACTTGTCAATCAGTGCGGCCTCGGTGTTAATGACAATGAACGCCCCCCTTGAATCAGTGCTTGCTGGGATAATCCTGAACTAGCAGACCCTGCTGCCTATTGCCGTTCCATGTGCAGTGCAGTGGCCAGCCCTCTGGCTGATGGAGAAACGCAGGTTCCACCGTTATCCGCCCGGAAGCCGCGGGGTAGTGCCCGTTTGAACTTGGGTGAGTGCTGGGCAGGTTGGTTCCGAACGTGAAACGCATCGAAAGTAGTCAGAAGCATTTTAGGACCAATTAACAACGGTGTAGTTCTAGACACATAAACAACACAGGAAGTTATGTGTGTGCGTATGTGTAGTCCACAACATCGTACATATTTATATCGTGTCACTCACGCACGAATACACGTGTCCTAATGCTTGTCAGCACCTCTTTGCTTTTTATATACATGGGTGGTTTGCACATGTATTCCCAATCTCAGCCTTGCGTGTTTTATTCCACAGGATCATTACATAAAGCATATTGTAGAAAAAACACACATTGAGCATACTTAAACTATTACTTGCTTCATTATAAATGGTTTGCACACCGCTTCCCTTCTCGCACATATCTTGTAAATATAACTTAAACTGGTAGACTCCAAAGCCTGTTTGGTTTTACTTACGCAAATCGAGATTAGTGTGGCAAGGTACATGGAACTACTGCATATTCTAACCAATGGCTATGCCTAGAAAAAATATATTGTCAAGTTGTTCTAATTTGCATTCAATTTTACAACATGGATACCTTCATATAAATACAATGAAAATACACCACTTATCAGATTCTTTTTGTATTTTAATCAATTAATAAATCAAAAGATGTCACATTTTAAGTTAAGGTACGAGATTACAAAACAATTATTGTAATTAGGAACTTGATTAAAATAAATAAATAAAATAAAAAACAAAAGTAAAAAACATTATTTTCAACGCCAAAAGCTCTAACTTTAACAAATGCGAGACCGATTGCATTGCAAATGCTTGGTTTTTCTTTTTTTCCCCTTTTTTAGAAAGGGGGTCTGTGTGGCCCCCTTCCCTTAATATTATTTAGGTCCTGGCGACCCCATCCCCCAGGGCCTGACCCATTTTTTAAAAATAAAATAAAAAAAACGGGAAGGGGGCAACGCGGTCCCCCTCCCGTGGTCGATTTCGGCCCCGGGGACCCCACCCCCTGTGGCATGGCTACTTTATTTATTTTTTTAAATGTAAAATTAAAAGAGCGGGACATTTTTGGCTCCGGGTACCCCATCCCCCGGGGCTTTGCCTCTTTTTTTTAGTTATAATTTTTTTTATATTAAGGAGGGGGCCGCGTGGCCCCCCCTGCTGGGCCATTTTTGGCCCCGGGCACCCCATTCCCCGGGCCTTTCTGTTGGGGACCATGGGGGGAGCCCCAATGCCCCCACGGTCCCTGTCAGCCTCCCGCCTCCTGCGGGAGCCGGAATTCCTTTTGCATACAGGGAGCTGCTGACATGCAGCTCACTTTGCCCAACAGCAATTCTGCTTTGCTTCGTCGAAGCGAGAGCAGGTATCCTGCTCTCGCTTCCACGAAGCTGAGCAGTGTTTGCTATGACAGGGCGGGAGCTGTGCTCCCGCTCTGTCATAGCAAACTGCAATGTACTGGGGGTGGGCACCCCGAGACATTGCTGGAGCTGGCCCTGGGGGGATGGCGGTCCCCAGGGCCATGAAGGACTGCTGGAGGGGGGCCGCGTGGCCCCCCTCCCAACTGATTAAAAGCCCCGGGGAGGTGATGGTCCCCAGGGCCGGGGGTCTGCTACGGACCCCCATATTTTATTTGCTCAAAGCCCCAGGGAGGTGGTAGTCCCTGGGGCAGTTTGGGGGAGGGGCAGAAGCCCTCCCTCACACTATTTTTAATATTGTACAGCCCCAGGGAGGTGGCGGTCCCAGGGGTTTTGGGGACCCTCGAGGCCCCCCACCTATATTATACTAATGCCCGGGGAGGTGGCTGCCCCCTGGCAGTGTAGGGGGGCAGGAGCACCCCCACACAGAATTTTTACAAGCCCCGGGGAGGTGGTAGTCCCTGGCGCTGCGGGGGGGCCACATGCCCCCGCATAATATTAATCATGCCCTGGGGATGTTGCGGTCTCCAGGGCTGCGGGGGCCCTCGCGGGCCCCTGCATATATTTTTCTTATTGCCCCTGGGACCTGGCCCACCCGGGGGCTTATTAAAGCGAAGCACTGGAGACTGCGCTTCATTTTAAAAAAAAAAATCTGCAGGATTTGCGGATCCTACACGAATTCTGCTGAATTTTTTAAAAAAAAAGCTTTTTTGTGGGACCCCCTGAGCAGGCCTAGGGGATCAGGGTGTTTCTACCCTGCCCCCTTATCTTGTTTTTTCACCTTTTATCTTGTGACTCGTCTCTACCGAGTCGCAAGATGGCTGCCAACACTTCTTGGTTTGAAGTGTTGGCAGCCAATCAGAGACAAGCTCGTGAATGGGAGGGTTCGCAAATCCACCGCGGTCACCAGATATATAATTATTTTTATTTTTGAATTCCTCAAGAACTACTGAACGGATTTACACCATTTAAAGCAAAGAGTGCACTCTGGACAAAGAGCTACCTCTCTGCCAAATTGGAACCTTTGTGCCGTAGATCAAAGCTGCCTGTGAAGAAGTGGCTGGAGCCTCAAAACGCGTTGGCAAATAAAGACTTTTAACCTGGAACACAGATGCTGGTTTCCAAATTTGAATTAATACTAGGCCTTGGCGTAGTTCGCGGAGTTTTGCTACGCGGAACTCTGCAAAGTTACAAAAAAAACTCAGCGAAGTTCTGCGAGTGGCGGAGTGCAGTGCGAACTGCAGTTTGTGCTGGTATTCCTGCCGCTCGGGTAGAAATTCTACCCGAGCGGCATCTCGCATTTGCGAACTAACTGTTCGCGATCGCGAACACACCGTTCGCGATCGCGAGCAGGGAAAAAATTCCGCTGCACATCTCGAAGCGGAGTTTTCTGCCCTCCGTGAGCTCCGCGGAGTGCGGAGTGCAGAAAACTCTGCAAACTCCGCGAATGGAGCGAAGTTCACCACCCAGGCCTAATTAATACTGGAAGGTGTTCATTGGCTGTCGAGTGCATTCTCAAGCTACCGGGCGTTTGTTGAATAATTTATCAAACGGCTGCCCTGCCGTGGAGAATTGCACCATCCCTGAAGACGAGAGGCTGCGTGGTTTGGAACTGTTTCGAAACCGATCTAGCAGCACAGCTAATGTGGAACAATGAACTTGCGCTGTATCCTGGGGCCCACTGGAGGTATGTGAAAAGCTATAAAGAGAAGACTGTGGCACAGAACTCACTGAGAGTAATAACTGATCCAATGTGGACCACATGTCCCAGCATGCTTTAAAAATTAATCGCACTAAGCGTAGCCCACTGGGGGCGTATATATAAACAAAGCATGCAACTAATTGGAACCTTTGTACCGTAGATCAAAGCTGCCTGTGAAGAAGAGGCTGGAGCCTCGAAACGCATTGGCAAATAAAGACTTTTAACCTGGAACACAGATGCTGGTTTCCAAATTTGAATTAATACCGGAAGGTGTTCATTGGCTGTCTAGTGCAATCTCAAGCTTTTGGGCGTTTGTTGAATAATTTACCACACGGCTGCCCTGCCGTGGAGAATTGCACCATCCCTGAAGACGAGAGGCTGCATGGTTTGGAACTGTGTCGAAACCGATCTAGCAGCACAGCTAATGTAGAACAATGAACCTGCGCTGTATCCTGGGGCCCACTGGGGGTATGTGAAAAGCTATAAAGATAAGACTGTGGCACAGAACTCACTGAAAGTAATAACTGATCCAATGTGGACCACATGTCCCAGCATGCTTTAAAAATTTATCGCACTAAGCGTAGCCCACTGGGGGCGTATATATAAACAAAGCATGCAACTAATTGGAACCTTTGTGTCGTAGATCAAAGCTGCCTGTGAAGAAGCGGCTGGAGCCTCGAAACGCGTTGGCAAATAAAGACTTTTAAGATGGAACACAGATGCTGGTTTCCAAATTTTAATTAATACCGGAAGGTGTTCATTGGCTGCCGAGTGCATTCTCAAGCTTTCGAGCGTTTGTTGAATAATATATATATATATATATATATATACATATATATATATACACATATATCTATATATATATATATATATATACAGCTCCAAGATGTGTCCATCAGTTGAGTCGCACTCGGCCATCAGCAGCAAGAGAACTCTCTTTCCATGGTATGGACGAATACAGCTTACAGCCATTAACAGCCTCCGTGTAGGTTTGCCTGGCGCGTTTCAAAAGCTACTCAGCTTTCTCTTCAGAGGCTTTCACGGGAAGGATGCGTGCATATGACGTTCCCATTTAAATACTGCACTCCCTCCAATGGGATAGTCATATGAAACTGTGCATTATGGGAACTATAGTTCGTAATCGATCATCCCCCAAATGGATGCACGCATTATACTCTGCATAGGTCACATGGACCCCACAAGCGGGCCCGTCCTAAATCCTCTGCTGTTGGCCCACATAATCGATTTGGTAAATACCTTGTCGAGTGGTCCCCTATTATGGCGGGGTGAAAGCCTCTGAAGAGAAAGCTGAGGAGCTTTCGAAACGAGTCAGGCAAACCTACACGGAGGCTGTTAATGGCTGTAAGCGGTATCCGTCCATACCATGGAAAGAGAGTTCTCTTGCTGCTGATGGCCGAGTGCGACTCAACTGATGGACACATCTTGGAGCTGTATATATATATATATATATATACAGCTATATATATAAAGACCCCATTGGCTGCCTGAACCTTCACAGAAAAGTAGGGCCCACCATTTTCTTTTATTGGGAAATGGTCCCCGTGGCTCAAATTTAGGCCGCAATGTTTATGAAGGGGTCAGGATAGAGACTCCAGGACCCCATAAGGTGATATAAGTGTGGTGAAAGTATAAATTTCTCTGTTAACATTCATCTAAATATTTTTTGTGATTTTTCTGAAATCCATGGATCCACCTATGAGGTTCAGCTTGGCACCTGTCCCCTCTGGAACTTCAAATACCGGTGCACCTCATCAGAGGCCCCGTCCCCTCTGTCCAGCACTCTGCAAACACACACCCTGGTGCACTACTGGCTAAGGGGGGAGTCCCCTTGGATTCTGAGAATTGTTTAGGGCCAAAAAAAACTCCTGTTACCACCAGTAGGTCCCACACAGTGGAATTGCTGAGAGCTGGTCGGATGCCCTGCCCCTTTTCTCCACCACTCTGCAAATGTGCCTCCTGGTGCACTACTTGTTGGGGGATGAAGTCCCCTTGGATGCTGAGAATCCTTGGGGGCCAAGAGCCCCTCCTGTTGTCACTAGTAAGTCCCACACAGCGGGATTGCTGAGAGATTGTCAGTGGCCTGCCCCCTTTCTCCAGCACTCTGCAAGCACACCTCCTGGTGCACTGCTTGTTAGGGGATAAATTCCCCTTGAATGTTGAGGATCGTTGGGGCCAAGAACACCTCCTGTTACCACCAGTAAGTACCACACAGCAGGATTGCTGAGAGCTCATTAGAGGCTTGCCCTGTTTATCCACCCACTGTGCAAACCCATACAGCTACTCACATCCCCAATCACACACCCATATATCCACTCACACACCAACTCATATACCCATATTGACCCTCACAAACCCACTTACACAGCCACCCACACAGCCACACACACACCCACTCAGACACCTACATAACCATTCACACATCCAGTCACAGACCCATACAGCCACTCACACACCCACTCCCTGGCCTATACATCCACTCACACACCCACTCTGAAAGGTTAGGAGTTACAGTTATGAAATAAAATTAAAGAACCTTTGAAATTCACAAAAAAACAAAGGTTACAGGGACGTTATAGTTATGCTCAGATTTTACTCGTACAAAACCATTGAAATTCAGCAGTTAAAATTACATGAGCTAACTATAACTTGCATCCCCGCAATGCACTGCTTATGAACTCACATATTACATCACTCATGACATGGTCAATGACATCAATGATGACATTAATGACATACAACGGGGACTATCACATCCCCAGGGCTAAAGCTAAAATAATGTGGGGGAGCCTGCACAGCCTCCCCTGGTGCCCCATGGACCACCACCTCCCCGGGGCTACACATAAAATGAATGTGGGGGTTCCCGTTCAGCCCCACCTTGCCAGGCCACTCTAAATCATGTATGCAGCTGGGGCTGCTGAGTCCGTCCATGCCCTGGGGACAGTCACCTTCATGGGGCTAAAGATAAATTTAATGCTGGGGCCCGTACAGCCTCTCCCTCAGCCCCGGGGACCACCACCTCACCGGGGCACTTAAAATCATGTATATGGGTGGGCTCGTGGGGCCCGCCCGCACCCCAGGGACTGCCACCTCCCTGGGGATAAAGATAAAATGAATGTAGCGGTGCCCATATTGCCTCACCCGCTACCCCAGGGACAGCCCCCTCCCTGGGGCTAAAGATAAAACGAAATGTGGGGGGCCTTACTGCCTCCCCCGCTGCCTTGTTGACTGCCAATTCCTCAGGGCTAAAGATACAACTAATGCAGGTGGGCCCTACAACCTTCCCCGCAGCCCTGAGAACTGCCATCTCCCTAGGGTAAACATAAAATTATTGAGGAGGGCCATGCGGCCCACCTGCAGCCTCAGGAACCGTCATCTCCCCGGGGCAATTGATTCATGTGACGGGGGCTGTGTAGCCCCCCTGGAGCCCCATGGACCACCACCTCCCCAGGCTAACTACTACAATGAGGGCAGCCACGCAGCCCCCCTCTTGGAGCCATGGATATGCCTGGGAACCACCACCCCCAGGGCCGGCTCCTGCTACCTCAGGAGGTAGCTGTTTGATTTTGCTTGGTGGGAACTGAGAACTCCCACCAAGCAAAATCAAACATAACTCCGCTTTCTCAAGCCAGAGCTGTCAAACAGCTCCAGCTTGCAGAAAGCGGAGTTTTTATCTGTTTCCCTGCATGCGAAAATGAGTGCAGGGAAACAGATGAAAACATTGCTCTGACAGACAGAGAGCTGCCTTTCAGCAACCCCCTGTCTGTCAGAGCAATGCCGACTCCCGCAGGAGGTGGGGAGTCAGCTGGAACCATGGAGACCTTGAGGCTCCCCCACGGTCCCATTACACACTGGGTGCCCTAGGGGCACCTAGGTGACATGGCCGGGCCCAGCGGGATGGGGGTCCTCAGGGCCGAAATTGACCCTGGAAGGGGGGGCGCGGGCCCCCCTCCCCATTGTAAAAAAAAAAGCACATACTTCTGTAAAGTACAAATCATCCACATGTGTTTACTCTGCAGTTCCACCTTATAAAATTATCTGGTGAAGACGCTCAAGGAACAATCACATTGTCAAAGTTACAGGTACCCAAGGTCACTGGAGACATTTCCTTGGCGTCCTTTAAGCAGCTGTAGTGTAGGAGATGCATTATACATTTATTCAAAGAGGTAGCACTTACTAATTATCCAATAGAAAGTACTCCAGTTGGGTAGAGGTATTGCACAAAATGGTGGAGTCTTCTTGGATAAATATCCAGGGCAAGATTCATTCTGACACTATGATCATTTAACAGAAATGATACCTTAAGCACTTACAAGTATAAAAAAAGCAGGTGCCTACGTTAATGGTCCACTTTTGTAAAGTACTAATCATCCTAACCTTGTATGCAAGGCCAAGGCAAAGCAAGTGTGTTTTCTCTGCATTTCCACCGAAAAGTTATCTGTAATCCGTGATGGAGGTGTTTGCATCCTTGCTTTTCTCGAGCACAACAACTCACCTAGTGTCTGTGATGGGGGGGGGGTTTCTTATCATCTGCTGTTGAGACCAGAGATCATGTTCTAAACTTTTAAAAACTAGAAGTATGTAAACTTACCTAGAAGCCTTGCCCGTTTGGTCTCACCCCATATACAGTAGCGGTATGCAACATCTTCCTGCCCTTTTCCCAGGATGAAGGTCAGCTTACTAAAAGGCCCCCCCGAGCGCGTTTCCTACCGATTTTGAAAATGGGGTCTTGATGCCTAGGAATACGATTGCATCTCTACTAAACATTGAAGCACTTACTTCTGTAAAGTACAAATCATCCATGTGTATTTTCTCTGCAGTTCCACCTTGTAAATTTATCTGTTGAACCCAATTGAGCAACAATCACATTGGAAAAGTTGCAGACACAAAAAGGTCACTGAAGACATCTCCTCAGCATTCTTTACACAGCTGTAGTGTAGGAGATCTACTATACATTTACCCCACGGGATAGCACTTACTAATTAGTCAGTAGAAAGTACTCCAGTTGGGTAGAGGTGTTGCACAAAACAGTGGCAGATAAATACATAGGGCAGAATTCACTCTGGCACAATACTTATTTCAAAGAAATTAAACCTCAACAATTTACAATTAGGAAATAAAATTTAAAAACATGCTGAAATTCACTGAAGAAAATAAAGTTTACAGGGACATTATAGTTGGGAAATAGAATTTAAAAAACCTTAGAAATCCACTGACAAAACCTACGGTTACAGTGATGTTAAAGTTCGGAATAGAATTTTGAAAAACTTAGAAATTCAATGAAAAAACAATGGTTACAGGGACATTATAGTTAGGAAATAGAATCTTAAAAAACCTTAGAAATTCACTGAAAAAAAGGTTACAGTGACGTTCTATTTAGGCTCAGATTTCACTAGTACAAAACTAGTGAAATTCAGCAGCTATAGTTACCTGAGATAACTATAACTTACACTCCTGCAATGGACTGCTTATGACCTCACATATAACATCATTCATGACATGGTTAGTGACATCACTGATGACATCTCAAATGACATCATTTGCTTACTAAGGGAAAATTGCAGCTCAAAAGAGAACACTTTTAAAGCTTAAAATGCATACATCACTTTTAAATGAATTAAACTTCATCGGATTCAAATATAATGTATCAAATCATCACTTCATAATAAAAAAATAATAATAACTGTTTCACCAATGTATTATTGCACAAAATTGATTAGCGTTAGCTATGTTCTCCTGCCACCGAATTTCAAAACCCATACATGTAAATAATTCTTAATCATTAGGGGCTCTACTATCCCATCTGCAATTTTCAACTTCTTAGCTAATGTTATTGCATAATTGCTCTACAATCTATTTATAATGCATTTGCAATGAAAGGCAATAGAACTTTTAGACATCGGGCCCGATTCACAAAAGTAATCTGAGACAAAATCCTAACTTTACGACTTTCGGTATTCACAAAAGGCATTTAGGAGTAGTAAAGTTAGGATTTTGTCTTAAGACAAAATCCTAACTGAAGTTAAACTTAAGTTAAACTTATGTTAGGATTTTGTCTTAAGATGGTTGGGAGGGGAATGTCACTGAGTTGCGCTGCACAGGAGGGTGCAGAGAGGTCTGCCTCATCTTTGTATAGTCATTGGTAAAAATCTTTAAAAATGTCCTAACTTTTTTGTGGTCTGGTGTGGGTCACTTTTGATTTATCTGTGAGAGAAACAATTCCCTTGTGGTCTGGTTGTGTTTTAGAGAGGAGGCTAGGATTTTGCCTGCTTTATTCGCTTCGCAGAGTTTTAGGCTTTTATATTTGTTGACCCGTACTCGAGTAGGTGTGTGTACTGGTACTGGTGTACTGGCTCTGGTACAGCCTTCAATGGTAGGCTGGTTAACCGAAAAGCTATGTTTTCAGCTTCTAGCAGAATTCAAGGAGAGAGGAAGAGGCTCTGATGTGGAGTGGGAGGCCATTCCATGCTTTAGGAGCAATGTAAGAGAAAGCCCACCCTCATCTGTTTCTGTGTATGCGCTGGATGTGTGCGATTAGGAATCCTGTGGCGCAAAGCTGTCTGGGTGGTTGATGGAAGGAGATGTGACTGGTCAGGTAGATGTTGCCTAAGTTGTGCAAGACCTTGAATGTGTGTGTGAGGAGTTTGAAATGAGCACGGTTTTGTATCTGGGGCCAGTGGAGCTCCCTGTGGTATGGTGTGATGTGAATTCTGTGTGAGCGATTGAGTATGAATCTGGTTGCTTGCATTCTGGAAGGTTTGTAGTCTTCTAGTGAGTTGCTTGGTGTTTCCAGCATAAAGGATATTCCCATAGTCCAACTTGCTGGTGAGTAGGACGTGGGTGACAGTTTTTGTAGTGTTGCTTGAAGCCATTTGAAGATCTTCCTCAGCATCTTCAAGGTGTGGAAACAGGATGCATTGAATTTATTTACTTGTGCAGTCATGTCCAGTTTGCTGTTGATGAATATTCAGAAGATCCTAGCATGGGTGCTGGGTGTGGGCCTGAGTTCAGCTGGCCACCGGTTGGAGTTCCATTGCGAGATGTCCTTGCCGAAGATCACTACTTCTGTCTTGTCGGTGTTGAGCTTGAGAGAGTTGGCTTTCATCCAGTTTGCGACTTCGGTCATGCGATCAGTGAATCTTTTTCTTGTGTTGAGGGCCCTATGCGAGAGGGAGAGAATGAGTTGCATGTCCTCAGCATAGGAGAGGATATTGAGGTTGTCAACACGGATGACACTGGATGAGGGATCATATATGCATTGAAGAGGGTGGAGCTGAGTGATGAACCTTGGGGCGCTTCACAGATATGTTTGTGGGCTTCCAAAGAGTATGGTGCCTGGCTGACTGCTTGTGTTCTTTCTGTTAAGAAGGATCAGATTCAGGAGAGAGAAGGTCTTGAATGCCAATGTTAAGCAACTGCCTGATGAGAATGGGGATGTGGGACAGAAGTCCAGGATAATGAGGGCAGCCTTGTCTCCTCTGTCAAGGATCATGCAGATGTCATCTTTGGCAGCAATGAGTGCTGTTTCTGTACTATAGTTAGGTCTGAATTCAGACTCTGTCGACAAGCAGCCAGTGATTGCTGAGGTGGTCAGTGAGGCATCGGTTGATAAAGTTCTCTAAGACCTTGGAGTCCTTTGGTGAAGACATAGGGGTCGATTCCGATTCGGGCCGGAAAAAGCACCGACCGACTCGGATCCGGAAAAATACCGACCGACACGTACCAGTGGCGCCCGACACGCCAAGTACGATGCAAGCCGCGATAAATCCGACCGACACGTCAGGAAACCAAGCCGACCGACCGAGCCGCTCGGAAAATAGCAATCCGGCCGGAAAAACACGCGAATCCAACCGACCGACACGCACCCGGAACAAATCCGACCGAATCGTACCCGCCAACTCCAACCCGCAAAGTACGATGCAAGGCGCGAAAAACACGACCGAGTCGGACGGAGGACAAGCCGTACGACCGACACGCATACAAAACCGAGCCGAAGCAACACAATACACCGCGACCGACGCGTACGCAGCATACAAAACTGCACAAACACAGCGTGAACGAAACGGAAAACACCGTACGAGACCAATGCAGGGTCCGACTCGGTCACAAGAACGTATCCAACATACACAAACAGCACAAAGGAAAAATCAACCAAAAAAGCCCAAACAAGCAATTACCAAGCCAATAAATACTGGGGGGGTGGGGACAGAGAACAAAGACACACCCACAACTCCACCTATATAAAGGACACAAATCACTACCATGAGCCTTTGCAAATGCCATTCCACTACCAGCACCCAAGAGAAAGCAACCACACACCCACAGCTCATCCCTCACACAAGCCACACACCAGCAGCACACCAACAAATACCTACCTCACATACACCCAGCACAACACCCACCCACACACCCTCACCTGCACACCAACACACACATCACCCACCATCACCAACCATCACCATGCCCCCCAAGAAGAATCCCAAGTTCCTAGATAGTGAATTGGAAGTCATGGTAGACGAGATCCTCAGGGTGGAGCCACAGCTGTTTGGCACTCTGGTCCAACAGACCCCCATGTCGCAGAAAACCAAGATGTGGGAGAGGATCATCAACAGGGTGAACGCCCAATCACCATGTCGGCGCACAAAGACGGACATCCAGAACAGGTGGTATGACGTGCGCAGGAGGGTACGGGACCTGCTGAAGATAGACTACATCAACAGCCAACACACCGGCAGTGGCCCTCCTGCCAAGCCAATATACCTCAGGCCCTGGGAGGAGAAGGTGCGGGCCATCCTTCCGCCAGTGAGCGTATATGGACTAGAGAACATCCCAGAGCCTGGTGAGTACACAACAAATGTACACAATAAACTGCCACAAAACACACACATCACTGTCAAGGGGAGAGTCAAACCATGCACTCATAGCAATTACACAGCAACTAGAACAGAATCATCCCAAAATGTGTATGTCAGTCAGATAAACACAACACATGCCATCAAAAAAGTCACATCCAACTGTGCCAACACATGTACAAACACAACCACAACTACAGCTAGGCAGTGGCACAAATAGAACTAACACACACATCCACACATGTAGCCACCACAACAACACCAACACACAGTGAAGACCACTCAAAGGAAGGAATTCTGTGTATGCTGGCCAAGTCAGTGTAGCCAATAGCATCATGGGAGTCGCAGTCACACATATTGCCCCCCCACAACTGTCCCATCAACACCACCATGAACCATGCGCACATCACAGGGAGTGGAGAAGGACTCACAAGATGGCTGACACTGGCTACTGCTGTGAGGAGCACAAGGCCCTGCTGGCAACTGTGCACCAACAAACAGCAGGACACCACTGACTGACATCCTGAGAGACAACTTCCACTCCCTGCAATGCAAGCACGTTCCATGGTGGGATATCTGGCTGGCTGGGTGGGAAGGGGGACTTGCAGCACTGACCATAGTCACCAGCACCTCCCCTCACACCCCCCCAACACAAACTCCACAGTACCCACCTGGTAGAATGCAATGCCCTCCATCCTAACACAAGATCCCACAAAGCACCACCACCCTGGGTTATGTTGTGTGAAGCACAGGGACACTCTTGGGACTCTTAGCCAAACAACTGCCAGGACAACACTCCCAGCCATCCTGTCAGCACAGCCAGCCCACCCCACAGGGAAGCAGAGTCAAAAGGAAGGAAGCATGGGCATGCTGGGAAGGGGGGTGGAGGCAATAGCATGATGGGAGTCGTAGTCACAGACATTGCTCAGCCTCACAACTGGCCCATCAACACCACCCTGAACCATGCTCACATCACAGGGAGTGGAGAAGGACTCACAAGATGGCTGACACTGGCTACTGCTGTGGGGAGCACAAGGCCCTGCTGCCAGCTGTGCACCAACAAACAGCAGGACACCACTGACTGACATCCTGAGAGACAACTTACACTCCCTGCAATGCAAGCACGTTCCATGGTGGGATAACTGACTGGGTGGGTGGGTGGGTGGGAAGGAGGTCTGGCTGTCAACCAAACACAATCAATGCAGACCATGTTCACACCCCAGAGAATACATAGAAATGCCCAAATAATGCAGGACAATGTGCCACACCAATATCAACCCCTGACTGTGACGACTTAGGACAATACAATGTACAGGCCCGCACCCCGAGGCACAGTCACAACTGTCAGGTGTGTCAACCACTGATGCCTGCAGAAACATGACATACATTGTTTGTGTCTCCCAAAAACAGGTGATGATAGGGACACAGCAGCAGACGCTGAGGAGTCCCAGTCCCAGGCTCAAGAGGATGCCGAGCTCACTGGCGTCGTACAGCCTCTGTCCTCCTCGGACGATGAAGAACAACCTGGCACATCCGGTGCAAGTCAACATGCTGCACCAGCAGGACCACCAGCTGCAGCACCAGCAGGTCCACCAGCTGCACCCCCTGCACCCACCCCTCCAACGACTGTCACCACGAATACCATCCCTGCCGACATGGACAGAATAAGGAACAACACCAGCGCAGTGACCCTGGACCAACCTGGGGCCATGGACACCACCACCACCACCAACCCCCAAGGTGGACCAGGGTTATCTGTGCGTGCAACTGCACACACTGCACATGTCAGCAGGGGTGGTGGGAGGGGTGGGAGACAGAGGTCGCTGCTTGCAGACGTTGCTGGTGTGCATGAAGACCCACAACTGGTACGCATAGCTGATGCGTACCAGTCCAGCACCGGAGAGCTCAGCCAGGTAGTGGGGCTCCTCAGAGACATCAAACAGCAGCAGGCTGCCCATCATGCCCGCTTGGACTCCCACATGTCCCAAGTGGAGTCACACATGTCACGTGTGGACTCCCACATGTCACGTGTGGACTCCCACATGACCCGCGTGGAGTCCAAGTGGGATGTACTACATGAGATGACGGCGGTGCACAGGGACATTTTACAATGCCTCCGCCAGATGAACAGCAACCAGTCCACACCTCCCTGTGTGCCAACAACATCTGGTACCGAACAAACTGCAACTGCCACAGGGAGGGAGGAGGACTCTGGCGGAGAGTCCCCTGCACCGCAGCAGCCTGCACTTGAGGGCCCCCCCCAAGAAGAGGGGTCGTCCGAGGAGGGGAAAGTGAGAGGCTGATGGCCAAGCACAACTCCCAGGAAGCCTGAACCTGTTCTGGATTTTCGCCTTTGTGCACAGACTGTTCACCCTGTTGATGGCAACACTACTCCCACACATTGCATGGGGAGTACAAGTTGGAACAATGTGTCAGACAACTGTGGCCCCGATACTGGGGATCCTGTCTACCTGGACTTTCTATTCATCTAGGAACTTGGGATTGCAAGATTCATGTACAGCACAATCCATCCTATGCACTATTATCACAATAAACACACTAATACACCATACTTGCCTCTGTCGTGATTCCAACGTGGGTGCTGTTATGGGGATGATGAACTGCAAAATTACACAGTGTATGCGAACTGCAACAGCAAGGACAACACAGGCATGTGAGTACAGGCAACGTGACACATATGAGGGAGACACACCACCAGGGCTACACAACACATACACACCTAGGCCATCTGACTCATTGCCTACACTGATGTTGCCAGGGAAGACGGTGCAATGCACAGACACCACACCCATTCCCAGTTGTAGTCAAGTAGCCCACAGGTGCAGTAAGCAAATGGCACTCAAATGTGTGACCACAGACAACGCACATCACTAAGTGAAGCACAGGTTTATTACACAGTAGCAACATGCCGTAACCACTACAGATGCAAGGTAACCCCACCTGGTAGCGGGCACACAGTCAACAACTGTAGACAGAAGGAAGTCCATGGGTGTGGCGCACATCACCTGTAGGGACACAACAGCTACCAGCCTGGATGTGCAATCACGTCGTCGGTGGACACAGTTGACCAAACGAATCTGAAAGTACCCTGTGAAGGACAGAAATGACACACAGTCAAAAGCAATGCAGTACAGGACAGAACAGCAAAACTCATGCACAATACATGTTACAAGATACCCACCCAGAACCAAGTTAGCATGTCAACACTGTTGGGGAGTACAGCCCACCTGTCACCACACATCGCAACACACATCCTGTCAAGTAGCCCATGGACACACTCCAACAGCACCAGAGCACCACCCACACATCATGCCAACTCACATCATTCACATGACACCTCAGGATACTCACATTCAGCTAAAGAAGTTGGTGATGAGCTGTGTGCGGACATCACCATCACCATCATCATCATCATCGTCACTGGCATCGTGGTCCAGGCCAGGATCCTCCACAGGTGGCGGATGTTGGTCATCGTCATCCTGGATGAGAGGCAACTCCTTCCGCACTGCCAGGTTGTGGAGCATGCAGCAGACGATGATAATCTTGCACACTTTCGCAGGGGCATATGGGAGGGACCCTCCGGTCTTGTCCAGGCAGCGGAAGCGGCTCTTCAGGAGACCAAAGGTCCGCTCAATCACTCTCCTGGTCCGACCATGTGCCTCATTGTAGCGCATCTGGGCAGGTGTCACAGGGTTCCTGAGGGGTGTCAGCAACCACGGCATGTTGGGGTATCCCGAGTCACCTACGGACAGACAAGTGCACATCAGCTGACTTGGAAAAGTGGGCGGAATACTACAGATCAGATCACACACAATGGCACAAAGTCAGTACACACCGACAAGCCAGGCACGCTGGTTCTGCATCTGTGCCATCAACCTGGGGATGCGACTACTCCTCATCACAAAGGCATCGTGTGCTGAACCAGGGAAACGGGCACACACGTGTGTGATGGTCATGTCTGCAAGACACACCACCAGTGCATTGACCGAGTGGTAGTGCTTGCGGTTCCTGTAGGCCTGCTCCTGGGCCTGTGGTGGTACCAAAGCCACATGTGTCCCATCAATGGAGCCAATGACATGCGGCATCCTCCCCAGGGCATAAAAGTCACTCTTCACGTCAGTGAGTCGTCGCAGTCTAGGGAAATAGATGTACCGGTTCAGGAAGAGCAACATTGCCGCCAAAACATCGCGGAGCACACGGCTGAACATGGTCTGTGACATCCCACCAGCAGACGCCACAGTATGTTAGAAGGTACCGGTGGCAAAGAAGTGTAGGGCTGCCATCACCTTCACCTTGGGGGTCAGCGCTGTAGGATACGGCCGGCCAGGCTGCAAATGTGGGGACAACTGCACTGCAAAATCCTCAATCAGCTGCCTGGTGAAGCGGTACCGTCGGATGCTGTCCCGTTCCACCATCGTTGCCAGGTCTGGGAATGGCCGATGGACAGCAGGAGCCCTGCAGTGCAGAGGAGAAGTAAGCAAGATCGTCAGTCACCCCACATATGCGGCATTGAACACACTCAAGATCCCAACATACATCATCATGAGGCACAACTACATGAAGTGTGCAGTACCGGAACGACATTTATGGTACATACATGGCCAACATCTGTCAACACGGTCCTACAGGTGGCATCAATTTGTCCCAGGTTGGCCCATTGGATATCATGATGCTGTGTCACAGTCACCCCCAGTGACATGTGAGGACAGATGTGCCCCAGGCACCACAGCTCAACGACAGGCACATTCCCAGGGACCCTGTAATGCCACATGGACACTGGCATCACCTGGAGTATCATGTGTACACCACAACAAAACAAACATGACCCCCACAGGTAGTGGCCACACTTGCCATGGCAGGAGAGCCATGGACGTCTGTGACACACACGCACAACATCAGAGTCCATGCACACACAACGTGGATGTGGAGACTGTCTCCCATTGTGCACATGAAATCAGAGACATTGTAAACACTACATGCACAAAGACTGTGGAGGGCCATCACTATTGTGCCACTGGGACACCCTGGCTCAAACATACCGTCCCACATGGGACTCACGGGGTATGTGACATGACATACACAAACACCACTGTGAAATGTGACCATGGCACATGCACAGATATGAACAGTTGCACATCACAGTGGTCACGTACACGTAACACCCATGATCCTGTCCCCATGAACACGTGCACAGCCTGGGGGTGGCTGCCCACAGGTGACACCCACAGGACAACATGTACACCAACATACACACAATAGGAAATGCAGCCTTACATGCCTTATGATAAGGTTTGGACAGGCTGTCGTGATGTAGGTGTGCCCCTCACTCCCTGGGAGCCATCTGTGGCTGGCATATGTCCATCTGAGACAGGCATGCTGACATATGCCAGTCACATGTACAGTGATGCGTTGTACTGCAATGGACCGATCGGTGCCTCCGGCCGGCCCATTGCATTCAATGTGTGCGGGTACGCGTTGTACCCCTGTGCGCGTTGTACTGCAATGGACCGATCGGTGCCTCCGGCCGGCCCATTGCTTTCAATGTGTGCGGGTACGCGTTGTACCCCTGTGCGCGTTGTACTGCAATGGACCGATCGGTGCCTCCGGCCGGCCCATTGCATTCAATGTGTGCGGGTACGCGTTGTACCCCTGTGCGCGTTGTACTGCAATGGACCGATCGGTGCGCACCCATTGACAATGGGCTTGCCTGGCAACGGACGCGTTTTCGAATATTCGAACGAGTCGGGTGCTGGAAAATCAGTTGGTCACCCACAACAATGTTGCAAAATCATGTATGTCATGAAGTTGAAATTTTGAAGGATGCTGTGGGCGTGTTTTGGTGCTGCTATTCCATGGATTGGCCATATTCAGAAGATGCAAACGACTTGGACCTATCACTTTGGACACAAGGGACAGTATCTGCCTCTCCAGCACATATATATTGCTGCATGTTCCCCTGAGAGCCCACTTGCCTGCACTACATGCTCCAGGACGACATCTGCCACTGCACTGCTGCTGTCTCTGCCCCTCTGGACCCTGCAATGGCACGTACTGTGGAGAGAGCCCCAGCCTTCAGCCTTGAAGAGAACCAGGCCCTGCTGGACAGCCTACTTCCACAGTACAGCAAGCTGTATGGGACACCAGGGGAGCAGGTGAGTGTTCTGTGCACTGCCTTTCTGAATGTGCATTTTGTCTGACTAGCAAGGCTGAGAGTCAGCACACCACTGGCTAGCAGGCTCACTGAGTAGTTGTCACCCCCCATAGTGTGTAGTGACTTGCACTGGACAGGTATGGTGCAGTGACAGTGCTTCTGAACAGGGTTTTACTCCCCATGCTATGATACCATGTAGTGACTTCTGGAAAACTGTCCATGGGCAGCCGTGCACTGCCTGGGTACACCATGTGCCCCTGTGATTGCGACATGTATATGCAACTGTGTCATGCACGGATATGTTGCATGTGTAGTAATGTCCTTATCACTTTGTCATCCTGACAGGCTTCTGCCCATCGGAAGCATGAGATCTGGAAGGACATCGTCCGGGCTGTCCGGTCCGTGGGGGTCTACAAGCGCCGGATCCGCAACTGCCAAAAGAGGTGGCAGGACCTTCGGGGCTGGACCCGGAGGATTGCACGGGTCCAGCTGAAGCTGTCGCCTCCTCGCAGGAGGGGCAGAACACGGACCCTGACCCCCACATGCTCAGGATCCTGGCGGTGGTCTTTCCAGACCTGGATGGGCAGCTGAAGGCCAGAGAGCAGCAAGGAGGGGTGAGTCAAAGACTGCACTGTGTTCTCTGTCTAACATGTTATGTGCCCTCCTCGGGCCAGGTTGAACTGCCACAGTACAGCAGTCATGTTGTCCAGGAGCCATGTCCCTCTATTGTGCACTGCCCACTCCTCATCTGATACCCAGGTGTGGCCCTTACATGCAGGGAATTCTGTCACTTAGGACTGTGTCCTTGCAGTTTGCTTGACTCAAGGTGGGAGACAGCATCTGTTTCCCTGACTCTGTGGTGGGCATCATGGGTGGGTCCATTGCTTACACAATGCCTGTATTCTGACATGTATTCAGCGTGTTACTTTGATCTGTGGTCCAATTGCTGAGCTGATCCACCACATGTGGCTGGGGTACCTGGCACACACCCATGCTGCGGGTGGGAACAATGTTTGGGCCCCAGGAGTATGTATATGACGTGTGTCACACATACTTAGCCAGCTGCCTACAGTCCAGGGCTCATCCCTCATTCATGTGGGGCTGGACAGTCATGCCTACTCCAGGCCATACAATACACTCTGTACTCCCACTCCCGTGTATCAGAGGACACATTGTGCACAGTGATTTGCCCCTCAGGTGTCTGCCTCTGTGTCAGTGTGCTGTGGATTAGTCGCCAGGACTGCTGTGGAGTTTCTTGGTAGGGGCTCAGCATGCCACTGGAGATGTGACCATAGGAGACGATACTTGTGTGACACATAGGTGTCTGATCAGCTGCCCATGCAGACTGGGGCATGTAAATGTGAAGTTCAGGCAGCTGTTCCCCATGCACAGCAGAGTGTGAGGGGCTCAGGTTCAGAGGGTAGTGTCACAGGTCTCCCATATGTCCAATAGGTATGACCTGGACAGATGAGGGTTAAGAGGATGTGTTGTGGGGGGATGTACATGTGCACTTGTGCAGCTCCAGGACTTGCATTCCCCATGACCTACTATTGTGACACAGTGCAGAGTGTTGTTGTCTGGCTGCAAAGTCATACATCACTGAGACAGTGATGTATGACTTTGCAGTCATGCCTCCGCCATGGCATGTGTCTACTGATTGGTGATCCTGCAGGGGAGTGACATGTGCTACATGCACACCATATTGGCGCTGGCTATCAGGACATGGGTGCATCATGGTGTCTGTCGCTGGTATGCATCACATGCATTTCCTATTTGACTCTGGGCATCCCTTACATCCGTAAACCTGTACTGACTCAGTGGCAAGAGCTGTGATGTGTCCACACCGTGTCCTCTGCACTGTCCAACTACTGTGTACTTGGTGCATGTGTCAACACTGGGGTGTTGCAATCCAACAGACACCAGACAGATGGGTGCAAGGCCATGTGGGATGTGAGTGCCATGCTTGGCATCAGACTGACAATTGACTTCTCCTGTTCAATTAGTGCACTTTTAGCAATGCACAACTAATGATGCCAGGGCTTGCTCTGTGATGTGCTGTGCTCACAGTGGTGTGTGCGTTATGTGCAGGTGACTGATGTCTGTCTGTTTCCCCATTGTTTGCAGATACATCCACGGCCACGGAAGGGGACAGCTCCACGGACCAGGAGGAGCCGGAGAGCCAGACTGGGTCAGCAGCCGAGGAGTGGTCGGAGGGACCCAGTGGCACGGAGGGCGAGGGGAGCCACACCGAGGAGTCCTCAGCAGCATCCACCTCAGCTGAGGACCAGAGCAACTCGGAGGATGACTCCCTTGTGGAGGCGGGTGTCAGCAGCCACCACACCCCAGCTAGTGTTGCTGTCCCCGCCACCACCAGCACCACCACCGCCCTCCCATCGGCTCCCATTCCCCAGGTCCGTGGAGGCTCCCATGTCCGGGAGCGTGTCTCCTTTGGGCCAGGCACCGCACCCCCTGCCCCTGTGTCCCCTGCTGCCCTGAGTGAGGAGTCTGTGTACCTCCTTCGCCAGCTCCATGTAGGGCAGACAGCCATGCTGAGTGTCCTCCATGCGCACACCGCGCTGTTGACTCAGCTGGTGTCGTTCATGGAGGGCATCTCATCGGGCATGTCTGACCTACAGAGGGGCAATAGATCCATGGACTCCTCCCTGACGGCAGCAGTGTCCCTCCTCAAACGGTCCCTCACCCCTCCTGCCTCTGCTCCATCCACACTCCCCAGCACCTTACCCATCCCAGGCACACACACACTGGCACACACCAGCACACACACATCCAGCACACTGACACACACGCCAATGACAAAACGCACACGCACGCACATTCAGGGGACTGAAGCCAGACTCACAGGGGATGGGGCCCTGGAACACACACACGCATCCACATGCACTGCGCAGTCCTCAGTTCCCTCTCCCTCCAAAGCACCCTCCCTTGCCTCACCTGCAACCCCAAAGTCACAGCAGCTCTTCCTCTGTGACCTCGGCCTCTTCCCCACCGATGAAGCTGCTCCAGCATCCCGGGGGAAGAGGAAGCCCACCCACACGGAGCAGAGTGCCCCTCGCCCCCGGACACCCTCCCCAGGCGCAGACGGACTGAGGCCCCCACCCGCAAGTCCCCCGGAGTGCTAAGAGCAAGACCCCACCACCGCCCTGCAGCTCAGGCACAAGGTCTCCGTCCTCAATCCCTCAGGCCCCCACTGCACAGGTGCCCCCACCACACCCTGCCCCAGGTTCCCCCACCCACAGATATACCATCCCCAAGATGCTCCGGCCTTCTCCCCCTGCCACTTGCTCTCCCAGCACCACACCCCCGCTGCGCTTGTCTGTGCCACTGATGTGGTGAGGGTGTCCCCCCCTCTGTCCAACCCACCTTGCCTGTTCCCCATTCTCCTCCCCTGGAGGTAGGCACTGCAGTGGAGTCCACTACCGCCCTGTCTGACTTGGGCACTGCAGTGGCGGACCTGTCCACCCCATCTGCAGGGTCCACTGCAGTTGTGCCGGCACCCACGACATCTGTGTCATGCCCCCCAGTTGTGCCGGCACACACCATGTCAGACACCTCCACTGCAGTTGTCAGTGGCTCTCCAGCACCCACCACCCCTTCCCTGACTCCCCTGGTGAGCCCTGATCCTGTCCCTGCGGTGCCTGGCCTGCCCCCCCGGTTGCCCCTCCTAGTGGATTGTCCCTGGTATTGTGCAGGCATGCGTAGGGTGACATCTGCCAGTGTCACCCTGTTTGAACTTTGACAATGGACTGGCCATTGGCCTTTGCTCTTTTTCAGGACTTCGTTTGGCCTCAACACATATGCTGAATAAAGCAACTTTCTTTTCTCTAGTGCTCATGCTTCAGATGTACATGTTGTTGGTGCAGCTAACCATGCCCTTGCTGCAGTGATGGTGATATCTGGTCTCATGATTATGAAGTGTTACTGTGCAGGAACCCATGTGGTCCAGGGGAATGTGTCCTATCATGTGGTGTATCCATGTCATCAATAGCAGCATCTGAGGGTGTCATGTGTTCAGTATTTGGCAATGGGTTTCCTACTTACATTGGCAATTTCATATCTGTGGCTTCCACCCCTGCACATTTGTTGTGCCTGCCATCGTTGCATTTGTCTACTTCCCTGACCGTGTTGCCATCTCCAGTGGACATGCAGGTTTGGGCATCAATGGGGAGGGACTCATCCGTGTAGTCAGTGCAACATTGCTATACAAGTGTGTTGGATCTGTGCTGATGATTCCGTTGGCACATCCATGACCAGGCTGATGTGATGGGAGCCCTCATTTGGTGCTAATTGTTGATTGTGTGACCAAGTGCTCAGCTGACATGATGGGGCCCTACTGAGGCAACATATGGCACAGCTTTCCTCACACAGGAGTGGAGTCCCCTCATGGCAGTGTGTACACGTGTGACATTGCCTGCGCCCAAGGTGTGTGTTGTATGTGCATGTCTGTGTGTTCACTTCCATTCATCTGCGCATGCTGTGATCCCTAGTGTTGTACCTGTTTGTGATGCTTGCTGACTTGAGCTATGTTCCCCCAAAGTCTTCTCCCTGTGTTCTCTGTGATGTGGGTGCATGGCACATTACTGGTCATCAGGGTGTCACCCATAGGTGTGTTTGCTGTCAGGGCAGAGTTTGTGTGCTGACGCAGATGGGTCACAGTCAGGTTTCCCTTTGGCACTTGTTGTTTGCCCCTGTCATGTGATTTCCAGTTTGTGTTATCTTTCAGTGATTGTGACACGTTGTGTGTGTGACTGCTGGCACTCCTTAGGGTCCGGGCTGCAATGTTGGTTGTTGTCTATGTGTGTTCTTTGTGGGTGACCTTGGCTTCTTCATTGGTGTGTGACTGTGGCTGGGATCCCATTGGTCGGTGTGGTATTGCCGTCATGTCCATGTACAGCGTAGTGTGCAGTGTGTCAGACATTCAGGAGTCTTGTTGAGTGTCCATGTGTGATGTGTTTCTACACCTTGGTTCCCACCCACCACCCTGGAATAGTAATGGGTGCATGTGCAATGTCACCAGTGCATGTGTACTTCACTGCTGCACATTGTTGGAGGTCGAGGGGTGTGGTCTTGAGTGTGTGCAGATGAGAGTTGTTGCCCGGCTAGTCCCCTGCCTCCATGTTGGCCTTGGCTTACTGGCCATGCTGATTGATTTGTGCTTGTGTAGGTGTGATGGTAGTTAGTTGCTCAGGACACCTGACTGTGGTTCACAGTGTGAACGACATTTAGCTTTGTCATCACAGTGGTATTTTTCTTCAGCCCAGGGTCACCACATTGTGGGGGCCCTGGGGGTGGTGCTGTGGTGTGTCTGTGACTTGCTGTGTCAGTTGTTGTTCCTACGTGCCTGTGTGACATGTGTGTTTTGTGCTCCCTCTCACCTGTCAATGCCTGCTTGCCCACATAGGGGATTTGGATCCATGAGTTACCTTAGTGTGGCAGTGTATGCACATCTGTATGATTGGTATTCAGCTCTCCTCATGTGTTGTGTTGTTGCCTGGGGACAATGGCACCCCCACCCCTCACCTGCTGTGTATGATGACAGTGTTGGTCTGCCTGTTTGTGTTTGTGCATCTGCACCACTGCATTGGCATATCTTGGGTGTGCCATTGGCTGTATGTTGTTTGGTGTGTTTCCCCTGCTGTCCCTGGGACTCCTAGGTCATCGGTCAGCACAGTGATCATGGTTTGTGTGTCCCATTGCTGCCATGGTATGGTATCTGTTCACCTCACATCTGCTGTCTCCACAGGGTATCTGCATTTGTTTGCCCATTGGTGCAAATATGTGGTTCTGCATTCTGATGGTCACTTCTGTCATTGTGTCATTGATGACTGTTGACGGTCTCAGCCCCCATGGGTGTTGTTTGTCTGCACATGGCCAAAGGAATGTTTCATTTGCACTGCAGTATTTGGCTCCCCCAATTTATGTTGCAATGGGACACATACACTACTTTGCCACAGATGAGTTTTTGGTTCTGTGACCAGGAATGATCCATGCAGTTTGGCAGTTGCAGCTCTTTCTTTGTCAACAATTACCTTTTGGTCACTGTGATGATGAGGGTGTAGACCCCATTGCCACAATGGTCAAAATGTGCTTCAGCTATGGACCCCACACTTGCCTTTTGGTCACTGTGATGATGGGGGTTTAGACCCCATTGCCACAATGGTCAAAATGTGCTTCAGCTATGGACCCCACACTTGCCTTTTGGTCACTGTGATGATGGGGGTTTAGACCCCATTGCCACAATGGTCAAAATGTGCTTCAGCTATGGACCCCACACTTGCCTTTTGGTCACTGTGATGATGGGGGTTTAGACCCCATTGCCACAATGGTCAAAATGTGCTTCAGCTATGGACCCCACACTTGCCTTTTGGTCACTGTGATGATGGGGGTTTAGGCCCCATTGCCACAATGGTCATGGGCTGCTTGCATTGTGGGTGCCACACACATATATGTGTGGCACATGTGCTAGGGGGTCACATTGTATGTTCAATGTCATGTTCGGTGTTGTAGGCATTTGACACAGCCTGCTCACACGCTTGTCATGGTGGTGGGGGATGTCTTAATCTTGCATTCCCTAGGTTGTGGTGTGCTTGTTGTGTCATGCATTGTCCATCCTATGAGTGGGGGTGGTAGTAGTGGTAGGCATCCAGCCCCCTGGCTAAGGGTGGTAGTAGTGGTGGGCATCCTGCCCCCTGGGTGAGGGTGGTAGTAGTGGTGGGCATCCTGCCCCCCTGGGTGAGGGTGGTAGTAGTGGTGGGCATCCTGCCCCCTGGCTAAGGGTGGTAGTAGTGGTAGGCATCCAGCCCCCTGGCTAAGGGTGGTAGTAGTGGTGGGCATCCTGCCCCCTGGGTGAGGGTGGTAGTAGTGGTGGGCATCCTGCCCCCTGGCTAAGGGTGGTGGTGAGGCATCCAGCCCCCTGGGTGAGGGTGGTAGTAGTGGTGGGCATCCTGCCCCCTGGCTAAGGGTGGTAGTAGTGGTGGGCATCCTGCCCCCTGGGTGAGGGTGGTAGTAGTGGTGGGCATCCTGCCCCCCTGGGTGAGGGTGGTAGTAGTGGTAGGCATCCAGCCCCCTGGCTAAGGGTGGTAGTGGTAGGCATCCAGCCCCCCTGGCTAAGGGTGGTAGTAGTGGTAGGCATCCTGCCCCCTGGGTGAGGGTGGTAGTAGTGGTAGGCATCCAGCCCCCCTGGCTAAGGGGGTGGTGGTAGGCATCCAGCCCCCTGGCTAAGGGTGGTAGTAGTGGTAGGCATCCAGCCCCCTGGGTGAGGGTGGTAGTAGTGGTGGGCATCCTGCCCCCCTGGGTGAGGGTGGTAGTAGTGGTAGGCATCCTGCCCCCTGGGTGAGGGTGGTAGTAGTGGTAGGCATCCAGCCCCCTGGCTAAGGGTGGTAGTAGTGGTAGGCATCCTGCCCCCTGGCTAGGGTGGTAGTAGTGGTAGGCATCCAGCCCCCTGGCTAAGGGTGGTAGTAGTGGTAGGCATCCAGCCCCCTGGCTAAGGGTGGTAGTAGTGGTGGGCATCCTGCCCCCTGGGTGAGGGTGGTAGTAGTGGTGGGCATCCTGCCCTCCTGGCTAAGGGTGGTAGTAGTGGTGGGCATCCTGCCCCCTGGGTGAGGGTGGTAGTAGTGGTGGGCATCCTGCCCCCTGGGTGAGGGTGGTAGTAGTGGTGGGCATCCTGCCCCCTGGGTGAGGGTGGTAGTAGTGGTAGGCATCCTGCCCCCTGGGTGGGGGTGGTAGTAGTGGTAGGCATCCAGCCCCCCTGGCTAAGGGTGGTGGTAGGCATCCAGCCCGCCCTGGGTGAGGGTGGTAGTAGTGGTAGGCATCCAGCCCCCCTGGCTAAGGGTGGTAGTGGTGGTGGGCATCTGGCACCCCCTGGCTAAGGGTGGTTGTGGTGGTTGGCATCCAGCCCCCCTGGGTTGGGGTGGTGGCGCGCATTCAGGCCCCTGTGTGCATATGTGGCATTGGTGATGGGCATCCCGCCCCTATGGTGCTGCTGGTGTAAGTATATTCAGATTCCCAGTGTATGTGTGTGATGTGTCGTGTACGTGTTGTATGTGTTTTGTGGTTGGTGTCTGACTTACCTTCTGCGCCGTACGCGTCCGTGCCTGTTCCGGTAGTAGATGTAGAATATTGGTATGATCGGGACGAAGGGATTCATGGTTGGTTCGTGTCGTTCGTCCTTCTCGTTGCTTCGCGTCGTCCTCGTCGCTGGCTCCGTCCTCGTCGCTTCGCTTCGTCCTCGACGCTTCGCGTCGTCCTCGTCTGTGCTGTGTTCGTCTCGTAGCCGTGGATCGTGTTGTGGCGCGATTCGGAGCTTATGTGCGCCTCTCCCGGATGCTTTGACGTGCCGTGCGTAGCGACGGGTTCGGCGCGTACGGAAAGCGCATCGTACTCTGTCCGGCCGGACGGGGCTGCATTTTCCCTTCCGTGCGACTCGATTCGGCGTTTCCGGATTCGCCTCGGTCGGAGAACAGGACCTGGTTTGGGTGAGTACGGCTCGGCCGGGATTTTTGCTGTTGTGCGCATCGTACTTGCTCGTTCGGTGTGCTGTACGGATCGGTCGGGAAACTGGCTTTCGCATGGCTTTTTCCCGACCGAATAGTATTGGGTGCGCCTCCGACCGAGATCGGAATCGGCCCC